>CAXKWD010000006.1:23157328-23487131 GCA_964059195.1 Ectobius pallidus | reverse complement strand
CCTTTTCTAAAGTAGAAATGTGGGCTAATGTAAAGTTGTTGTTTAGAACAAATAAATTCATTCATTCATTCATTAATTACTGGTGAGTTGTTATAAAACACTGATTTTTATTACAACTTGTATTATGGGAAATGAAAGAAAATATTTTTGTCTTAATTTAGTAATTTTTTTTAACCTTGTGATAAATATATTCTCAATTTTTAATATATAAAAAATAAATAAAACTTTTTAGCGCCTATAAATCCGTTACCTAGTTATAACCAATCACAAATGAGAATGTGTACAGCCTATTAAAATGGCTGCCAGAGAGAAGAAACAAAAAGAATGAACTAGCAGGTAGAGTGAAAACAAATGCAACTGATTGGCTGCTCCTTAGTTCTGATTGGTGGTTTCATTATGTTTTGCAAAAACCTTGTTACAAGAAGCTTGGAGTTTACCAGGTTCTAAGTTAACGTTTAATTTTGTATTATATGATGTATTGTGAATGCTTCCATCGAGAAATGTCACAAAGTTTTAAGTACCTATTTACTCGTCTATAGCACCCCCTCACCTATAATACCCCCCCCCCCCCCGCCAATTTTCGACAACCCCCCCCAAAAAAAAAAAAATGCAGAAAATCTTTTAAAGTGATCGGCAACTGCAACATTCCTGTTAACGGTAAAACCCACGCTTCCCTGCCACCTGTGTGCGCGTGTATTGTGTTGTTGCCTGAGAATTAGTAAACACGTGAAAAATGAGTTGGAGAGCAAGTTTTACGGCATCCTTCAAGTTGAGTGTGTTAGAATATGCAGCCATGTATGATATCTTATTGCCGTAAACAGAAAGACAAATTATCAGGAACAAAGCAAATGTTGAAATCATTCCGTGGTGTGAAGAAAGGGAGATACGAAATTCAGGCAGTTGCTGCCCAGCTGGATGACAACATTCCAATGCTGAGTTAACCTTGAACACCACGCGGGCACGCGTGGCGTTTAGTCATGTGACCCAGTTAGCTGCGGTAATGCAGGAGGGAGCTATATCAAACTGTTTAAAACTTTAAAGTTAAATTGATGTGATAATTTAACTTTTTGTAAATAAAAAGAATGGATTTAAACAACTATTTTGAGTGTTGATTTAAAGTCTCTAAATGTGTCTTTTTCTGCTTTTAAAGCATGACAACCCAACCTATATCATATGAAAATTTGCACCTATTATACCCTCCCCTATTTTAGAAGTTGAAAATTGTGGAAAAAAAAGAGGGGGGTGTTATATGTGAGTAAATACGGTATATGTTGCAATTTACAATTAATTTTTAATGTGACTGTACCTTAACAATTGATAAAATTCACAAAATATTGATATTGATGGTTTCGTTATGTGCTAAAGTCCATTCTCTGAAGATAGATTTCATTCCAATTATGCTTTTCAATTTGAAAAATTGAGTTTACAATCTCAAACATCTTATCTCTACTTATAACATCATCCCAAAATGACTAAGTCCTACAATTGAGAGGCTGAAAACAAATAACAGGCAAGTGACTTTTTAAAATGTGTTGTAATTATGTGTTATGATATTGCTTAAGGAGATCACTTGGCTCATAGAAAAAGAAAGGAGCTTAACTAAACAAATGGTGTAACTTAATTTTTTATTGCTTGTAGTTTTTTTAGCAGCAGATTTCTTTGAAACTGGATTATAGTGATATTTACCTAATAAAATTACTTGCTTGTCAGTAACATTACAAAGTTGAGATTGAAACATCAGTCATAGCGACAATAATGTTATTTTTAAATTTTCTTAAAGTATACAGTAGAGTTCCGCTAATCTGGACCTTGCTCATCTGGTTAATGTAGATGCGATTTTTCTGAACTGAACATTCAATAATTTTTTAATTTTAATAAAAAAAAAATTTGTTTTGTTTCATCCAGTGATGGGAAAATTACAAAAAAATAGTAATTGGGCTGAATTACAATTACTTGAGAAACATTTTACTTAATTACAATTACAAATTAGTTTTTGAAAAAGTAATCAGTAAAATTACAATTACAATTACTTTACAAAATGGCAGTACCTAAAAATTCCTTCTTTTTTGGGGGCATAAAAAAGTAATCAGTAAAATTACAATTACTTTACAAAATGGCAGTACCTAATTTTTTTCTTTTTTTGGGGGGGGGGCAAAAGGGCAGAAACTATTGGGCCATTCAGCTAATAAAGTTGCTTGGGACGTTACAAAGTCTAAAATTATTAATGAACAAACAAACAAACAAACAAAACACATCAATACCAGTATTTCCATACACATTGAGTAACTTTTGTTAATATTACCTCTAACCTGGATATTAGTTGTGGAAACAGTAACAACGACGTTAGCCTATAGCAATTGAGAATGAGAAGCAAGTTTCAAAATATACTTAATTAAGAAATGTTCTTACTGAAAACTTTTTAACTGAGAAAGTTTTACATGGGAAGAAATAGATATTTATTTTCCCGCCGCTTACAATATTATGCATAATCTTTAAACATCAAATAATGAAGATATAGATAGTTATTACAAAAAATGTCTGATGTTATTGTATACCAAACCCCGTTCTGTCTGCGCCTGATGCTTTCCATTCTTTTTTAAACCGAATCTGTAAATCGCTTCAGCTTCACTGGGGTTAAAAAGAAGGTCATGACAGTTCATGTATCAAAACCCATAAAGTGACATTTACAATAGTGAAACCCCTGCAACACGCGGCGTAATATTGCAGTATCACAATAGATTAGATTTGATTAAAATTAGAAAAAGACTAATACCGGGATCCAGAATCCTACTATCAGAATTATAGGTGAATGTCACCTTGTTGTAAATCACTGGCCGTCATACAGCATACGTGAATTTTCAATGCCAGAAGCAGTATTTTCAGCAGATCCTCTAATGCTCGGTAATTAACTTTGAAGTTGAGGTTAGTTTGAGCTTAGTTTTATACTGTGGAACACATAACCTTATTTTCAAAGAAAGTGATATAAATAAATTTTACAGGCTGAGAACAGCAATTTTAATTTCTTGAACACTTCTTGAAATAAATGGAAACCATACAGAAATCTAATTAAATGTAGTATCGCTCCCCGTAAATTGCTCTGGCCGTGGTCGCCATTGGGGGGGGGGGGAAACACACACACACAAAATACATTCGACTTCCGCTCATCTCAGCTGATGTCGCGTTGCCACGTTTTTCAGAAATGCCGGCTTGCCATGTCGAATGTAGCATCGCTGCTTAAATCGCTACAGTTTTGCTGCAGCAAACTAAAGTGTAAAAAAGAACGGCTGATACCCCATGCAGCAAAACCCGTAAAACCAGGTCTGACGTTGCTTCACCACCGCTGCAGCGACCATACAGCGATGCTGCAACAGCTGTAAAGCACTTTACGTTCGCTTTAAAAATAATGCAAAGTTCACCACCGCTGCAGTGACTGCCAGCGAGAGTAGAAGAAAGCAACACTGCCAAATTCTCAATTCGATACTTTTTGATTTCTAAAATGTAACGATTACAATTTTATTGCCAGAAATAAATTACGAGTAAAAATTACATTTAAAAAAAATAACGATTACAAGTAAATGGGACCAGAAAAGGAATCGTTACTGTAATCCGATTACTTTTACTCAAGTACTTACAATCACTGGTTTCTTCCTACATCAGTTTGTAGGTTAAAATTTTAGGTCACTTATACAGTAATATTTAAAAGTAAAATTAAGTTGTATGGAAAGTTATATTAAATAATAATAACAACAATAATAATAAAACAGATTTTTATAATTTTACCCATTTAAAACTTACTACAGTACACTACATGCATTTTAAGGCAAATTACATTTAATCCAGACTTGATCGGACCAGACCCTGTCCAGATCACCAGAAGTTCAGATTAGCTGGACTCTACTGTAATCTTTTTTTATATAGAACCTAAGAATATTTGTTATACATATCACATAGGGTTATAAGATGACGGCACTGAATTTAGTCAACTTGCCAAGTCTGAGATATTTTGCATATTTTCTTACACAAAATGTTGTGGTTGTTGATTGTTACAATTGTTAATATTTCTTGCAAACAGGAACTGCCTAAAGTGGAGAAGCAGCTGTTAAAACTGGTTGATGCCTATGAAAAGAACAACAATCAGCCAATTAAGTTCAATGGTCAGCGTGTACAAGACATCATAGAGAATCAGTGGTTACTTCATAGTAACAGAAAAGAGATGCAGAAAGAGGCTAAGGTAAGATAAACAAGGTAAATGCAGTTCTAAAAAGTCCCAAGCAGGTTTTCAAATAAAACATAATATAATACGTATGTGTATATGTGTGCATGTATTTATTTATTTAAAAGCCTTCTCCCTTTACAAAAAAAAAAAAGCATATTTTCCAGTGTATAAGACACACTTTTTACCCATAAAATGGATCTTAAAAATGGGGTGCAACTGCTATAACGAAGGTACCTACAAAAAATCCCATTTTAATTTCCACAATAGCAATTCAAATATTTTTGTGATTTTATGTTTCCTCGACTTTGCGCGTTAATTTATTAGTCCTGCAGTACATTAAAACCTCAGTTTTATGAGAGGTTATGGCAAACCGCATCACAGGGCCAGTGTCTGACTACACTTTTGTAGAAATACTGCACTGTAGCACGAGTAAACATCTTGTTCATGTCCAAGTAATTCAATTTGTCATTGTGTGAGGGCTCTGCAGATACACTTCTGCCGGTCATGTTAGCTCATCTGCAAAGTAGACACCTACATATGAGCACATCTTCCACTTACAGTAACCTGCATTACCGACCTTCAATGCTCTTTGCCATTTCCCAAATGACAAATTTAATAGAAATAAAAGGTAACAGAATAAAATTATTGTCAATCCAATGCTTTAAGAAAATGCCGAAAAAGAATTGTCTATCCTCAGTAGCCTTATTTGAAAACACTTTGATATTCAGTATTAATTTTTCCTATTTAAATCCAGGTTTTCATTATAAAAAACTATTTCATTATAAGATGAAGTAGGTCTACCTACAATTTGCTGTGTGTATTACTTGAAAGTATACTGTATGCAAGTATTGGCTTTATCATTAAAATCCAAGTGGGTAGTTTAGAGTTAGATTCATTAGAATTTGGTTATGAAAAAATGTTTTTTCCTGAAAAATTTTGTTAAATTTTGAAGTGCATCTTATACATCGAAAAATACATTGATGTAGTCTATTACTTAATAATGAATAACGATACATTGCTAAGAAAACTGAATGCCAATGTGATACATACATACATGCAGGCTTAATGCTATTTAAGAACAGTGCAACTGTTGTTCATGACATCACTGCACATAACCACGCTACTGCTGCAACTATGAGTAGTGTATATACAGTATTAGTGCAACCTCCTAAACAGTCACTTATGCAGTAAGTAGAGATTATTGAATGAAAGATCTGTTTTAAAGACGTTTAAAATAATGCCTTAACACAAATGCGAAATTTTCGGCTAAAGGACATTATGAAATGTAGTTCATACATCTACTGCCTTTACTTGGAAATAGAAGTCTTAGCAAGTGATGATAGTATACCAGGGAAAGAAGGTAGCAAGGGATATTTAAGCAGATAAGTCATATGCTGAACCCTCCCCACACTCGACACTTAATTACAGAATCAAATTTATGAAAAGTCATTGAATATTGAACACAGTTTAGGTGGGAGCAAAAACAAAAACTTTAAAGGGGGCCAATTTTTCTCCTCAGATCTTGTAATGTTCATTTGATAGTGTCTTTTGAATAATAATGAAACATAAATGAAATTTGAAGTTTTGTTCTCATTAAATGATACTGTCTTTCACTTGTACAGTGTTTTCCAACTGCAGTAAACTATGTATAAAATATGTAAGTTAGTTTAAAATTTTGTGTTATCATGTTTTTTAGTTTCAGAGGAAATAGCAGACGAAAATACAGAGAGGGGATAACTTTTCATAATTTTCTAGATATAGCAAATTCACCACAAAGTTTGGGTTGGAAAAAATAAATGAACAGAAAAAGTTTTACACCATCCATAGAACCGCTGTTACATGTTTGGAATATTGTCTGGAAATTTCCCTTCAGAATTCTAGCTGAATGGCCTATTGCTTACAAATGTTCAAATATAAATTTGGGAAAAATACCATAATTTGGTGCATTGGAAAATTAAAGAAATAAAATTTAATTTAACACACTGTTGATCAAGTATGATTTTATAATTAATACATTATAGTGGTAATGTAATCAGTAAGGAAAGATATGCGTAGAACGATAATGAAAATTAAAATATACCTTGTTATTAAGTGCCAGTATGGTACTTTATGAGATTGTGTGTGGGGACAAAAAATGTCTGTCCGTCCGTGTGTCTGTACGCGCCATATCTCAAATACTCTTTTTCGGATTTTCATGAAACTTGGAAAACACATTTATAATGTCAATGGGAAGAACCCTATTGATATTGAACCAAATCGGTTCACCGGTACCGGAGTAATGCCCAATTTAGTGCCTATTCTAATAGATTGTATCGGATTTCCATGAAACTTGGTACACCCATTTATGATGTCCATGAGAAGTGCCCTATTGAATTTGAACCTAATCTGTTGACCGGTACCGGAGTAAAACCCAATTTAGTGTCTACTTTCAAGGCGCAATAACTCAAATACGCTTTATCGGATATTTATGAAACTTCGTATACGCATTTATAATGTCCATGGGAAGACGTTTATTGATATTGGACCAAATCGGTTGGCCAGTACCGGAATAATGCCCAATTTAGTGTTTTTATGTTAATATATAAGAAGTCGCGATAACTCAAATATGCTTTATTGGATTTTCCTGAAATTTTGTATACCCATTTATAATGTACGTGGAAAGACGTCTACTGATATTGGACCAAATCGGTAGACCGGTACCGGAGTAAAACCCAATTTAGTGTATATTTTTCTTCTTCCGTAAGCCCTGCTTAATGAATAAATCTGGAGCTTAACTTTGAAATCAATTTAAAAAAAAACATATTCTGCATATCATAATTGCAGTCATAACTGATTAAACAAAAACATACTGACACTTTGTTACATCAGTTTACCTGATTTTATTAAGAATATGAAAGTGGTGCAATCCCATCCATTTCTTCCTCCTCCAGCTGACTGTCGTCCTCGGATGTACTGCTTTCAGCAGAATTGATTACTTAGTGATCAACAATGGCATCGCACATACTGTCTGATTCCCAGAATTTCTCTTCTTCCTTTATGACTTGTCCAATACACTGTCGCCACTTATCAGCTGTTTCTTCAGTTATTGCCCTCTCTACCAAGACCTTGACATCTTTGAGTTTGAAATACCTGTTGTTTCCTGCAACATATCCGTTCACCTGGCTCCACACAGCTCGAGGGGATTTAGAACGCAATAATAGGGAAGGAATCGCAACACTGTATGACCCGACCTTTCTGCCATTTTATCAACAGCCTATTTGTTATATTTCTTGTTAATGCTTGATTTCTTAATTTTGTGAATAAGTTCATGTTTCTTTCTTATGGCAAAATTTTAGCATCTATCCACTCAAAATGTCATCCTTAAGCCATGATTTAGTAGGAATATGATCAGTTTTAATTGTGATATGGAACATTGTCCATAACTGACACTATTGAGTTGAAGCTTGTTACAATTCTTTGAAACCGTTCCTGGAACGCTTACCTGTCATCTCCTCTTAATAGTCAACGGTTTTCTTGGACCCGAACAGTAGATCCCCCTTCAGAAACCAGTCAACACTTCCAGTATGCAACAAAATTAATCTTTTGCCCTTGCCCGATGGATCCTTCAGTCCTATACTGAGACCTGACAGAAATGCTTTCTCTCTTGATTCTTCAGTTTTCTCTCTCCACACTTTAATGGTGGTGTGACCATTGTTGACTCATGTTTCATTGAAATATTACACTTTACGACCTTGTTGCCATATATTGCATATTTCCCTTAGGTAGCCCCTTCTCCAAAGCAGTTTGACATTGTGGTCAGTAATAAAGTTCTTCCTATTCCTTTTCACGTACTGAAACAAAATTTTTTTCATTAGGATACAAAAAATTATTCTTTTAAAGTTGGGCAAGTCTATATCATATTAACAACCGCGAGCGCTTTCCCAATAACTGGCAGTTCATTCTCAAAAAGAAACTGATAAACTGACACGCAGCATTTCTTGCAAAGTCATCACATTTTGCTACAAGCACATAGAAAATCAACAAAAAATGTTTAATTATTAACAAAATTGGGATTTTGTATCCACTCAAAGACATATAGACCAAATTATAAAACTACTTACTTGAGTTCAAGTTTTTCAAAACTTATACATTTGGTGAGAACTTGTTTTTGAAGTTCTGTTGTTGAATAGAATAATTTCCTTCCGTGGCCCCTCCCCCTTCCCAAAAAAAAAAGAAAGAAACTTGTGTGTACATTTTAATTCATTATGTAAAAACAAATATTTTCAGAAAATGGAAAGAACAAGGCAGCTTGAAGTAGAATCAAAATTAGGAGCACATGGATCGACCTCTAAACGCAAAGCTGTACATGCAACAACTGCTCTTCCTCTTAGTACAAAGCGGATGCGACTGGATGAAAACAAAGCATGTGCATCCCAGCAAAGACCAATGGTAAGTACTTTTTCTGTGAGTTATTACTAGGACACAATTTTATAGTGAACCATATAGACACAATACAATGTTTAACTTATATGCAATGTACAACAACCGAATTAATATATTAAAATTTTGATCACTAAGATATAATTCACAGTCATAGTAAAACTTGAATTCTAGATTGTATCATCAAGATTTTAGATACTTTATCAGTTTATATGCAAAATCTAATTATTATGATATAGCATGACATGGATTATATTACAGGGTGTCCACTGGTCGGGAAAATCCGGGAAAAGTCCGGGAATTTCGTATGGTTGGGAAAATCCGGGAAAAGTCGTTGAATTTGTTAAAATATCCGGGAAAATTCGAAAAATTTGTGGCCCACATAAAACAGGTGAAAAAGAATACAATTTTTTCTTCTGCCAGCTTCAAAAAAATCTCAGCTGCTCTTGAAGATAAACTTCTCCTGCCAAAAATTGCTTGCTTCTTATCTATAGCAGAAGATTTACAACCATTTCTAAAAGAGTTTCAAGCTGGCACTCCAATGGCCCCTTTCCTACATGGTGACCTTCTGAAAATTATAAAGAGGCATAATCCATGTCAATTCAGGCAGGGCTTACCTTCATAGTCTCAGATGTTAATGAATTGAATATACTGGTATTTTAAAATTCAGGACAAAGTAAGAAACCCACTTCCTTTGTTTTGCCCCAAAAAATTCCTGGGCCAAGATACACGCCACCAAAGATAAGATCAGTAAACTATACAGGTTGCGTATTCCGGGATAGACCAATCACAGCATTTGAGTGTGTGACGTCACCAGATTCCAAATCTCGCTATTCCCAGTTTTTACTCAGTCTAGAAAATCTTACACTGCAGGATTAAACTCGTAACCTTTAATTAACCCTTGGTCGGATTCCTGGGAAATTTGTACAGAAATAATCTACAAACATCAGCCGTACTGATGGTTAAAACAGAGCCTTAAAAAAAGCTGACACAAATGTTTTTATTTCATTTTATAAATATCACCCGTTACACAAAATTCATGGAGGGAGAAGCAAATTTCACTATGCGACAATTTTTTGTATTTTTGTGTCCCGAAAAAACTTCAAGCGAGAAAGTTTTAGAGAAATAATTGAATTTTAATACAAATTAAGTTCCAGCCCTATACCTCAAACGGTTTACGAGTAATTGAGTGGTAACTATTCCGGGCGCTTCAGTTGTCGGAATGATTTGTGACAACCGTGAAATGTTCATGAAGAAGCATATTTGACTATGCGACAATTTTTTTTATTTCTGTGACCAGAAAATAATTGAAGCATGTAAGCTTTAGGGAAATATTTGAATGTTGTTATACATCAAGTACCACGTTTATATCTTGAATGGTTTACGAGTAATAGAGTGGTAATTACTCCAGGCGCTAAAGCTATGGGAACGGTACAGAGGTCTTTTTGTTCTATAAAATAGGCCTACTAGCAATTACGTAAAAATCCTTAAATATTTTAGTTGTGGACTCAATAATAAAGGATATTAACTGGCTACTTGTACCCATACTGAAAGATTGACCCATTGAAACTAAATTATTTTGGAAGACTTCAATAGACGCCGGCCGTGAAAGCCTTATAATTAATTATTTTTAATAAATCATTAAATTATAAAAAGAGTGCCGACATGAATACCTATAACAATATAAGTGAATAATAGTCGCAAAAAATTTAATAAAATATAATTTAGCCTGGTTAAATCCATGGGCCCTTTACTCCGTGGTCTACCGAGAGCTGTGAATACTAATCTGCAATAATTTCGTTCTAAAGAAACGCCAGATATTGCCTTGCTGCAGGCTAATTTCCTTTCCTCAATAAAAATACGCTTTCCAGTGCGATTAAAGAATTAATGTTCAATAATGATATTCTTCGGAGGTACCTTTTTATTTAGTCATCCTGACATAGCTGCGCATATAAAGCCAAACAAAGTTCTGTAGTCCTAAAAGCCCATGTAAATATGATTAATAACAATTACAATAATAATAAGAATAGTATAATATGGGCAATTCTCTGAGTGACGCACGGTTCATTTGCAGGATTCAAATGACCTTAATTTTATTAAGATATAAGGTAACTGCTGCCAGTCAGCTTTGATACCTTACTGATCAGTTGCTGTGTAATGTGTACCAGAAAGAAAAATCTAGCTTTATAATAACATACAGAAAAAAAAATTAAAACTCTCTGTGATGCACGGGACTCAGAAAAACTACTCTAAGTCACATTGCTGGCTTTGATCCACATATTCTGTGAATTGAAGAGGGTCAGGGAAATTATTTTCATGGCTTGACTTCTTATAGTAAATGTTCTTCTTATTTCTGTAATTGGTTATGTTCAATTCATTATGTTGAATTTTTAATTAATCTTTTTGTTTTGTGATGCACGGGACATTTGAAATGTGATGCACGGGACACTTTTTTCCTTCAAGTTCCCAGCTTATATTTTAATGACAAAACATATTCCCTGCATTATTGTTTGTTTGGTTTAGTGGATACGGTTATTTCTACAAACGTTTTCTGCAATAAGGTTACATTTAAACTTGAGTAAGAACTCTCCTAATATTCATTAATACATGTGTTAACTTTGTCTAAAAATAGCTAACAGTAACTGGTAAATTACCATGCAATGTGTCATTACATGGCATTTATTTGTATATAAATGTGACAGTCCCATGCCAGTTCAATTTCTCAAAAAATTTCTCTCATCAGTTTCAAAATATTCTGTTCATAGAAGTCCGTTAGGTTGGAGTATAGCCACCTGCAGATTGTTTTTACTTCTGCACCTGACGCAAAGAGTTTGCTGGCCAGGAATTTCTTCATGGGACCAAACAAATGAAAGTCCAACGGTGCCAGGTCTGGACTGTATGGAGGATGCTGGAGCACCTCCCAAACAAATTTGTTGATTTTCTCATAAACAGCTGCAGCAACATGTTGCACCATCGAACTTTCATTTGTTTGGTCCCATGAAGAAATTCCTGGCCGGTAAACGCTTTGCGTCAGTTGCAGAAGTGAAAACAATAGTCTTCAGATGGCTATACTCCAACCGAATGGACATCTATCAACAGGGCACTTTGAAAATGGAATTATGATGGAAGAAATATGTTGAGAAAATTGGCGACTATATAGAAAAATAGACAAAAGATGTCCCTTCATGTGTGCATTTGTTTGTAAATTGTACCTATTAAACTTTTTGTAAAAAAAAAAAAGGTATTACTTTTCCTCCACCCTCATAATTTTAGGTCTCTGTAATGGTTCAGGATTGGAAAATTAACGTTTGGAATAACCTGTTAAAAATGACAGATTCCTACATTCACCTAATCAGATTATGAAAGTAATAAAAACCAGTACACTAGTAAATTCAAGAGGACAGTACAAATTTCAAGATCTTATATTCTGACGTGTGATGCACGGGACAACCAAACAAACTGCATTTGTGTTGTGCAGAGGAAACAGACCTACATTTGATTGAACTGAAAATTGGTAGTACCTAATAATATAAGTCAAATAGAGTTATCAAGCCAATACCTTCTTTTGTTTTTTCAGAATATTAAAAAAATCATGTTTTCTGTGATGCACGGGACAATAGTGCAAAGCTGCAGGAATGGGAGTATTAAAATGTTTAGTGTGTGGTTGTTGACATGTTTTTGTTTATGATAATACTTAGTTTTCTTGTGGTTTCATCATATGTAATTGTTAAAAAGATACTGTGAATAGTTATTTTGTTACACGTGATTAAATATTGAGTATAAATTGATACTTTTCCCTCCTCTTGTTATTTCAAACTCTAGAAATTTATTACTAGTGTATAATAGTAAAATATTGGTTATGTTTTTGTTTTTACAATGATTTAATGTGTCTTCTTCCCACTCATAATAAAATAAATACATTTGTTGCAATTTCAAAATTTGCTCCCATGGTTTCACTTTCCAGAGAATTGCCCATATATTATTTACCTTTTTCTCTTAGTTTTTTTCCCCCTTGGTAAATTCAGCAGTTCACCTTTGAAATCCCTTTTGTAATCCTGCTCCGTGAAGTGCAAGGAACAAACTCTACTTGTATCAGGATTCCAAGAATCATTTCTTCGGCAAGCAACAATCCATTACTTGCGAACAGCTTTGGTTTTTGGAAAGACGTGGAACGAAATGTTACAGTCAAGCTTCTTGCAATCTTAGAAATTACTGTTACACACTGCCACAGCACATTTCTGGTCTACAGGTCATAATTTCAATAGTGAGGCAAAATTACTGAAAAGTGTTCAGCAACCACTGGATTTATTAGCTGTGTGGGAAAAATAATACATTCAGAAAAATAGAGACAGACTTATGAATTTTGACATCCCAAAGGACAAAGACCTCATTTCTAAATTTCTACTACATGGAGGACATCTGGTGGATAAAGAAGAAAACATGTCAGTTGAGAACAGCTGATGATGGTGAGAAGTGTCTCATCGAAACGATTGTCCTTTTGGTAAGTTTTTACTTACAAAAAATGTGTGAAGACGAATATTCTCATTGATTATATATATTATACACTTCACAATGTTTTCCCGATTAATTTAATCAAAACCAGAAGTTACTCACTTTAAGCTGAACATGTTAAATATATATTATACCCACAAACAAGCAAGTAGAACCTAAAATTCAGGACGAAAGTCCTAATATTTGTTACTGGAATGAAGCTCTATAATCCAAGATATTCTTTATACCAAAAATCTGACAAACGAAAGTAGTCTTTCCTATTATCACCCCATAATATCAATTATTGTATGCATGATGCAAGCCATTGCGACATATCCATTGAATTATTACATTAATCAGGAAACAATCTTCTTTTAGAAAGACAATGAATAAAATAGAACATATCATACATAATACTTGATATCCATGAGAAATAAATAATTCCAGAAAAGAAAGGAAAAGAATAAATTTACAATTCAGAGACAAAGCCCTCAAATAACACTAAATAATAAGATCATTAATTGAATAAACAACATTGTGATCAATAAATTTCACTCAATTAAATGCAGTTTTCATTATAATAACATAAAAGTGATGAACACTTGATAAAAACACTTAGTTATGATAGTGGTTAAAAGATCAGTTAAAAACAATAAAAACACATAACACAAGACGTTTCAGCCTGCCCTCCAGGCCTTCCTCAGTCGTATTTTATCTTTTACTATGCAGTTTTCATTGTTAATTCGTATTAAATTGTATTGTGGGAAATAGACCAAGTTTCCCAGTACAGTTGTCCACGAAGTGAGTGGTTCATGTATTTTAGAATTACCTTTTGAATGTGCAGGCGCCTGCTAAACTTCCTAGCTTAGCTTGCATGAAACTGTGAACACATTGGCAAAGCTGTTTTTCAGTAAATGAATGTTGAAACTATTGTGTTTTACGTATTCTTATGTGCCCTATCCTGTATTCAGGGTGTCCACATTCTGGAAATTCAGGGAAATTGAAATCGGTCAGGGAAAATCATGTAATTTTGCAAAATAAAGGCAAAAGTCAGCGACATTTTAAAAAATACAGAATAGTCAGCTCCAGTGAGCGAAATGTGAAGGGCATGTGTTTTGCTCCAGTCTGCTGTACCCAAGATTGTAAGCATGGTGAAAGGAAATCTTTTTTTCTAGAATACCAGTAACTTGAAACAGAGCAGTGATTAAAAGGACAAAATATATTATTTACAACGCATCCCAATGCATTTGTTTTCAGGTATCCAGAAATATTTTCCCAGCAAGAGCTGATCCATTATCAAACCCAGATATGACAACGTACACTGATTTCCAGGTATGTTGTTGAACATGTTTCATAAGTTTCTACTATAGGCTGTATGTGTTTTGCTTCTTACGGTTGTTTGTTAGCACTCTTATAACCAAGCTTGTGTTTTAAACCACTCCCTAGATCTGAGAGATTTAGTAGTTTTCATACATTTCTACAGACATATTTAGTCAATGCATTTTAACTTACAAAATACCAATAGCTGGGTTAGCTCTCGTTTTAGCAATAACCAAATATATATGTGAAGGAAAACTCGGGATTTCTACATTATAAGGCACCCACAGTAGCAATAACTAAATGTATCTTTGAAGATAAACTCAGATTTCTTTACAGAAATATTTGCTGATGAATATTGGTTAAATATTAACATGAAAGTGTAAGGCAGTGAAAAGCAATGTGTTCAAATAATAAATCTAATTCCTTAAAAAATGTTCCTCTGTTGGATAAACTACTCTTTGTTGATAATATATACACCTGTACTATTGTCAAAAGCTTTATATCACTGCTGTTTATTTGCAATCAGTTTGAATCCAACAAAGAAATTAATTTATTGATGCATTGGTTCTGTTTTCTATATTAGATTAGATTTTATTATTTATGATCAGTTATTTTTTAGAAACTTATATATCTTTTTTGCATGTAGTAGCATGCTTCTCTGGTGACCAAGTCGTTCTAAAGATTTTTGTAATAATTGCAGAGAAAAAGGGATTTTCCTTACAGAAATCTAATATATAAAATCGAGAGTTTGTGGGTATATAGGTATGTATATTCCCTATACAAATCTACATTTCTTGACCAATTTGCATGAAATTTTGCACTCATACCCAGTTCAGCCCAGAAAGTAATGCGGTCAACATTAAAATTCACACAAACCAATCCTTCCCTAGAAAATTTATAAAATTTCTGAGAATATTGTACTGAATTAATGAAAATGCAATTCAGTTCTCATGACATCAGTGTACTGTTTACAGTGTTCACATAGAGCTTTAGAGCTACATAATACTAGGCTTTACCAAATTCTGATGCTCTTGATGTAATAAATTATTGAATTATTGGTGTAAATAATACTGAAGAATGAAATTCAGGAAAATAATGCACAATGTGATGCAGTCACATTAGCATTCTTTACCCTCAGCATGGAAAATATAATTTTCTCACTTCACATTTTGATGTAGAATAAGAGTCGTATTGTAGGGACAGCATTTTCACTTGTCTCAGCCTGAGTGTATGCCAGCAAGTATGCTGTATCAGGAGTCTGTAAAAAATCCTATCCACCGATAAGTTATTCATAGCTGTAGGCTTTGTATTGGTTGAGAAATAGGGATGTCTATCATAGGACCTTAGAATCTGAAAGGAGACAAAAAAATCCCTTTAGGCAGGCCTACAGGCTGAGGTAGATTTCAAAGGGCTTTTGGTTTAATTTATTATCGCTGCGCAGCACTCTTCTTTTTTAGCCTTGGCATGGCAAACCCGCAGTAATAAGAACTGAATTCGGTAAAGAGGAAGAGCCTACAATCATTTGTTTTGACAACAAGAATAGGATATAATATTCTGGGAGGCCGTGCGCAAGATCAGCAATGAATAAAATTAGCAAAGCCGCTAAACAAGACAAAATTATATTATAATAATTCTTTTAAGTATTATTATTTTCAAACATTAAAATCTCGCGTCATATGAGAGCTATCAAGGAACTAGTTATTGATTTGTAGAGTACTCATTAAGAGCTTTTCAACGATACCCCACAAGACGCAGTTTCAAAAATTTCGAATTTCCATCCCCTCACCCCCACCCCCACTCGTACCCCCCAAAACCCCCGAATTTTTGGTGTCACTGTGAACTCCATAGGGAGTACTCTAATTTATTCAAACAAAGTTTCCCTCTATACTTCATAGGGGCCGAGATATAAATGTTTTAAAATTTCAACCCCCTCCCCCGACCACCCCCTCCCCCGACCACCCCCTTGGGCCAATTTTGCCCATTAACGAACTTGTCTGAACTATTGGGCCTAGAAATAACATAATAAAATTTGGTTCAAATATCTTCAAAATTACGGCCGCTATCGTGTAAAGATATATATATAAATATCACAAAATTTTTTTTTTGAACGGGCGGTGGTTTCGTACTTAGGGGAGCATGAAACGTAAAGATATGAAAGAATTTTTCGAAAATCATGACATGGTATCCATTGCAATAGGTAGATTTTTCTTCGAAATCTACCTAATAGGATGGAACATTTTCAGTCCTACACCTGCAGTATTTTATGTCTCAGGCTTTTGGGGAGGAAATATGAAAGTAATATTGAATTTACTTTTTTTTTACTTCAGCCCTAAAACGGTTGTATGGTAACTTGAGAGTGAGAAATAAAATTTTCTGCAAAAACAATACAATCTTATGTAACCGGAATTTCTGTTTCTTCTTATTTGAACACCTCCCAGGCATGGTGTGTAGAAGCAACAAAATGAAACATTCGACATCCTCTATGAGCCATAAAAAGCTTTTTCTAGCATTTTCTGAGGAAATAGTTTGAATGTGATAAGTCACTCTTCCTCATTTCAAGTTCTACAGACATGTTGTACGGTATAAGGACCTAGAGATTGAAAATCTAAAGTCCTTCATAAGTTAATTTCAAATTACAAATTACAAAACCCGGGCGATGGCAGGCTTATTAAGCCTTTTAATATATAGGATATATAGGATTTGAAACTCGATGCTGTTCTCAATCTAACACGCACTGAAAGCTGTAGTCATTTGCTGTGATCACATTACATGACATTGCGGAAACAGAGCAGCCAGTAATTCAATGTTCATTGTTTTTGCTGTGACAGACGCAGGCGGGAATCTAATTATTATTCATGAGTGACTGGTGCTAATTTGCGGCAGCAATGTCTTCTTGCAGTGTTTACGGCTGGGAAAAATAAAGATGTTTTATTCTTTTCCCAAGAAGGACAAGTTCAAAATGTACGTACATGAAATGGGTTTTGTGTGCAAAGCCAAAAAAAATATATATATATATTTTCAGTGTCACGGTAATCTGTGGCAAACCTTTCCCAAATGAGGATTTAATCAGTCTGATATGATGAAGAAAAGGGTTCTGCCCAATTGTAAATTTAAATATCCACGTGCGAATGAAGATGTTATACAGTGAGTCTCAGGCAGATGGGTGCCGCCGCGCTGCGCCGCGCGTTGGGTTCCCCGCAGATGACGCTCTTATCCCCGGTATGCGGCAAAGGAACTCCCCGGCAGTTGACTGACTTGTCCGTGCGTGACAATGAAAATAAATGAAATAAGTTTGAAAATAACGAAAATAGGCACCTACCTTATTACAGGAGATGCTGGAAGTGTCCTCCTCCTACATCCACACATTTTTGGCATCGTGATAGGAAATTCTGATTAATACGCATTAATTGTTCTTCCGTTATTATTGAGTTTATCTCTATCCTAATGTTTTCTTTTAGTTGTGACAACTACCGAATAACACTTTCACGTCTGTACAACACGAGAACAATGCTCAACTGCAGGCTATGCAGGAATTGTTTACTTATCTGCGGGGCCACAGCTGGCCGCTACGCGGCACCAATCTGTCTGAGACTCACTGTAGTATCAAAATTTCTAGGTACTCAGCCAAACAAATCTTCGAAAAATGAGATTCTTCTTTCATACGAACAAAGAAAAACTGTTGAACCCCCCTACGGGAATTGTGGAAGGAAGTGCAAGGTTCCCGCCCAAGGAAAGCTAACCTAAATTGAATAATGGACCCGCCCAGAGGATAATTGGGTTTCCCGGGGAGAACAAGTTAAAAAACTGAGTCCAACATCCAGTTTTTTGTTTCTCTTTGATATAATTTGGAAAAGCTCTTCTTTTTTATCTTTTCTTATTTTCCATTTAAATAAAATTAATATACAGAAAGATTACAATTTTAAAACAATGTTTAAAATACAGATCAATTTTGGTTACAAAATTAGTTCATAGTTCTTACAGACAAAATATATATAACCATAATTTGAAAATAAGTACTTTTGGAAAGAATAAAACAAAATTACAAATTAAAATAGCCCTAAGTGGAATAGATTTGGGAATAATTAAAAATCCAAGAAATTCGCCTGAAGGGCGTGAAATAAAATAATTAAAACGAAATATACAGGTATTAATTTACATATTTTAAATTTACATTACAAGTTCATTAAAATGCTGAAAAGGAAAAGAAATTAGAACGGAGACAAGACTTGAAAAATACTACGGTTGGGCTGCCTCCTCGGTCCAACACGTAGCCCTCAAACACACTGGTCGGGGGGGGGGGGGGGGGGGGGAAGGTTGAGAAATATATTAAATTAAAAAGCTCAAATAACAATTAAAGAAAGGGGGCAAAAAATGGTAAGATATATATATTAAATAAAAGAAGTTAATGCAGAAACGTTTGTGAAAGCAGAAATACAAGAAATGGCCGAAAATCAAAATAGACGCCTAGTAGCGGGCATGCCGCGAAAGCGCCAAACAACAATTACTTCATATTACATCTACAAAAAACAGGAATCCAACATAAGCCCTACAGGTGCATCTAAGCAATAGGAAGAAGAAGCATAATAGAAAAGAAACAAGTAAGAGAAAGGGACAGAACTTTAAAGTACACAAGCAAGGCGCGAATAGCCTAGAATGGCGGCGTGCCCAAGCGGGACCCACGCCGATTTTGTATTTGGAATTCTACAGTCATGCCTCAATAGAAAGCGCTACAAACATTTCTGCATCAACTAGGCTTCTTGCCAAATAAAATCAGCTCATATTCACGTCTGAAAAGCAAAGGGAATGCACTTTAAGCTTCTGGCTTTGCCAGCCAGAAACAAGTACAACTTACGGTCACGCCGGCCATTGTGTGAGAGGGCGAGATGCCGGAAATGACGCAGCCACATAGCCAGGAACAGCATTTCCCAACCTGCCGCCAGATAGCGGCAAAGTATGGAAAACAAAACAAATGAAGCTAAGGAAACTGCCACCTATTGCCGCGAGTCGGCGCCACCACGGCGTAAACAAACAAAATGGCGGACTGTAAGTAAAAACAATTGAGACGGCGAAAATGCCGGCTCACTGTTTCGCTTGATTTGGAGAGCCATTAGCATGGTGCTAGCAGCATCTCACAATGTGAGACATCTGAATTTGATAAAGTAATATTCATATGTGGAAGTGTTCAGAGCGAATTGGGACTTGGGACATACAGAAGTAAATAAAATAGGGGTTACTCAGACATCGATTCTGATTCTGGTGAAGATTATAATACTTCCAATTAGTTACAAAAGATTTCTGAATTATCTGAGCCATGCAAATAATTTTCTTTATACTGGCAGTCTGAAATGTTTTCATAATGAAAGACTGAAATATGTTCCTAAAAGAGTGCACTTCGGTTTTGTGGGAAAGTTCGTAAGATTTCAGCATGTGATCTTAATGCCCATGAAACAAAGGAAGTAACATGTGCAATAGTGACATTTTCGAAAGCGTTGTCAGAGGGGTGTATAAAAAGAATACAATAGGAATACTGTTGAATTGCAACAAAAATTATTTGTAAATAATTGGCGGCATACCTCATTAGTAGACTTCGGATTTCAGGTAAAAACCTATTTTAATCCTTAAGTGATATATGGACGAAAAATTGTAAATGCATGTTTCATAAGTGACTATGCCTAAAACTGATACTTTTATAGGACCTAAAACAGCCTATTTTTACGTTAGAACCTAATATTGCCTTTTTGCTTGTTTTTCCTATAAAGTTCAAAATAAGTCATTTTTTGTTATAAATTCTAGCATTTATTTTAAGTTCGTAATAAATTTTTGCCTCGGAATGTGCAGTACATGACACATTTGTGACATGGTTAAATAGTAAGGAATGTTTCGTCTTCAGTAGAAAAATTCCTTGGAATTCCCAAGAAAATGAACTTTTTTTCTCCCGACTCACACATCCATTAACAAAAAAAAACCAAACAAACAAACCAACAAACAAATAAAAACAAGAAAAAAATAGTTCTCTGATTCAATGAGGGATACAAGGGGTTGAATATGCTAGTTTGCGTAGCTTCTGGGCACAGGGATTAAGTTTTCACTGTTATAGTAGTAATACAGGCCCTAGTAATGGGTCTATAAAATTCTGTGTGTCATAGGCCCATATCTGTGTTTTATCATGATTATTGATTAATGGTGACTTCAATAAATATAATATTCTGCATTGCAATTGAGATATTTCAGAAAATTGGCAACTTAGCGATTTTATAAGAGACTATTTTACGATTTTTAGAACCTATTTTCCAATTTTTAGAGCCTATTTTAGGTACCTAAAAAAGCTTTTTAGCGACCTAAAAGTCCGAAGTCTACTCATTAGTCATCACCAGGGCCCGGATAATTATGTAATTACATTTTTTTTCTGTTAGCATTATGATACTAGATTTCTGTTATGTTGGAATTTCATGCCAACTAGAGCCTAAAAACACAAACTTGAAAGTACATAGTCTATATTTACATATTTTGCTCTTAAGTACATATTCTCACATATTTTACTCAAATACATACTTTTACATATTTATTAATATTTCCGTGCTTAGTTGCAATTTTATTCATTTTATAACATGCCTGTATATGCTAAAAGTGTGGGACCATTGATTTGTAAGTGCGAATATATCCTACTTTTCCACTTTGTTCAAAATCATGCCACTCAGGTGTATCAGACTTTGCCCAGATCCAATTCAGACCGGACCGCAGACTTGTATTTTCCATTTACTCATGCGCAGACCAGGTCTGTCAGACAAGTCTGCATGTGTAAAGGGGGCTTAATGGACGACTGGCTACATTTCCACGTGATCACCACATTGCCACTGCGTGTCCAAGCCATGCCCTGTCATTGAGTGAAGTGTGTTACCACAGTTAATCAGCATTTGTAGATAGAACAGCAAAGTTGTGTTGTGCCACCTAAGCATTTAGTAAGATAAATATATAAGCTTTCATGAACCACAGATTATTGTCTCTGTTGGACATTACATGAGAATATTATAGGAGAAAAATTCGTCCGGCACTGGGACTTGACTAGTCATAGGAGAGAGGTCCCATCTGGTGCTGTGAATTGAACTCCGGCTTAGCTCAGTTGGTAGAGCATTGGCGCGAATAGCCAAAGGACCTGGGTTCAAGTCCCAGTGCCGGAGGAATTTTTCTCCTATAATATTCTCATTTAGTAAGATGCCGAAGGAGAAAACCTCACTTTGTGTAAAGTTAAAGCATTACACAGAGGAATTTGACAATTTTTCTACAGATGAAAAGGTACTATTTTGCCAAGCTTGTGAGAAGAATCTACCCTGTTCTCAACGTTTTCAAGTCTTGCAACACTTATCCATGTCACGTCATCAGGCCCGTGCTTGGAAGAACACATCTTGAAAGCAGTTGTTGCTTACTGAACCTCAAGCTGAGAAATGTCCAGGACCTCAGAAATCTCAGTTTGCAAGTGATCTGTGCCATGCTATGGCTTGTGCAGATATTCCCATTTTAAAATTTAAAAATCCATTGCTGTGTGAGTTTCTTGAGAAATACACACATGAAACTGTTTCAGATGAATCTACAAACAGAAAGAACTATGTACTTGACTTATACATGGAAACAATCAACTCTATTCGTTTGGAAATTGGTGATGGGCCCATTTGGCTCTCAGTTGACAACTGATGTTCAGGGAAGACATATTGGAAATGTTTTAGTGGGCATGTTGAAAGTCAATGAAACGAGTAAGCCTGTGTTGTTAACTTGTGAAATGTTGCCAAAATAAATCCTCAAAATACTGCCAGATTATTTAATGATGCAATGGGACTTCTGTGGCCCGATGGGGTGCAACACAGCAACGTCTTCCTTCTTGTGACGGATGCAGCACCATACATGTGCAAAGCTGCCAGAGCTAGATTTGCAAGTTTTATATCCTAAGATGTTATATCTCATGTGTCTTGTGCATGCATTTCATCGCATAGCAGAACTTGTTCGATTTAAATTTCCTAAAGTTGACACACTAATTTCGAATACAAAGAAAGTATTCTTAAAAGCTTACAACAGAATTGATAAATTCAAAGAACTGTTTCCTGAACTTCCACTCCCTCCTCAGCCAATTTTAATGAGGTGCGGAAGCTGAATTAATGCTGTAGGCTACTATGCAAACAATTATGATTCTGTAAAACAAGTTCTCCAGCATTTTGATTCCCAAGATGCAGTTTCTGTAGAAACAGCAAAGCTATCATTTAGTGATTTTAACACTTAATATTGGTATTAATGGTATTGCCTACATCCAGTGTAATTTTTCGCATTTGTACACTGCCATTAAATCTGTGGAGACATCTTTGAAACTCTCAGACAGCTTTGATGTTGTTCATTCTGTAGTAATGTCTCTGGAGGGTCTACAAGGGCCAGTCGGAGCTGCAGCGAAGAATAAGCTCTCTTCCAGTTTGCAGAAAAACCATGGTTTCAAGACAATCAATGCTATTAACAGAGTGCTAAATGAAGGCAGTACCGATGTATTGGAAATTGAGTACACTCCAGAAGATTTGTGCAAGTTTAAATATGCACCCATTACTTCATGTGAAGTTGAATGATAATTTAGTTTGTACAAAGCCATGTTACCCAATAGCAGGATGAGTTTTATATTTGACAGTTTCAAGCAACCTTATTGTTATGGGGACCGTAATTTCAAAAATTAACAGCAATATGTAATTTTCAATTTTTGAGTTATTTAACTTACATCTCCAGATTATTATAGCTAGTTCTAGCATTGGATCCATAATATAGTATATATTAAAACATGTGACTGTCTACTTTGCCTCATTCCAACAACATATTTCAAGAAAAAGGAGAGTATCTGATATTGTCATATTACATATTTTTTTATATTTTAATGGTTTTATTACATATTTAGAAATTTTTAAATACATATATACATATATGTACATATTTTACTGATTTTTAGTACTACATAAATTTGAAAAAGAAAAAATCTGTAGGCCTCTATATAAAATTATTTTGCCAGGTTATTCTTGATTTAAACAGTTATACAGGGTGTCCACTGGTCGGGAAAATCCGGGAAACGGCCGGGAATTTCGTATGGTCGGGAAAATCCGGGAAAAGTCAATGAAATTGTTAAAATATCCGGGAAAATTCGATAAATTGCAAAGTATATCAAAAAGACTTCTAGACAATAATAGGCCTATATGAAAGTATATTTAATTTATTTTACTATTCCTAATTTTGTATCTGTTATAGCCTAAGCAATTATTGTCTGCAATTACTTTTGTTACTAAAAGTTTTTCTTATTTAAAGTATGTATAATCCTATAATTTTTCTTCCACAGTTATTAGAAAGTGCTTCATATTTTGGTCAGGAATTTCTGAAATGATCAATGAAAATCAGGAAATAAGCAGGGAATTTCTTCAGCATTACTTGGTAGACACCCTGTTATAATTAACATTACATATAGTAAAAGAATTACATATGGTAGGTTAAAATGTAATTTTGAAAATAACATGGTAACAGCCAGCTGGAAATCTCGCCATCTTATATGTGCTGCGTCTCTTTCAACAGCAACAACACTCTCCAGCTGATCGGTGGGAATCACACATGTTGACGTACGTCCGACTCAAGGTCAAAGTCGTGTGGAAATTCACCGAACTTTTCCCAAATTAGTGCTTCTGCTTGTACTGTAATGTTACTTGCTTGGCGTCTCTACACGTAAAGCTTTGTTTCACGGCCAGTCATAGCAGACCATGTGCATTAGAAAGCACTTTGTTTGTCTCATTTTCCTTTAAATACAGCTTCGTTATTGTTATACTATACTGTGATACTACTACAAAGCACCGTGCTATATTGAGCCGATATGGCACAAATTGTCAAAATTCAGATGAGAGGAGACCAGTATTCAAATAATACCCGCACCCCAGTTTTTCACTCATGATTTTTTGAAAAAATATGCATGTAGTATTCGAGTATATACGGTATCTGTATTTTATTTTGAAAGAATATAATTTTCTTTCAGCTTTCCCAACGGGCGGGACTCCCATAAAGAACAAAGCATAACAATATGGGGAAAAAAAGACAATATAAATACCTACTTCACATATAACTCAATATGAAGAACAGAACAAAATTGGCATATTATAAATTTAATAAATCAGTGATTAAATGTTCAAAGTTAGTTGGAAAGTGGCTATAAGTGGTTTTTTGGTATGGATAGTGAACCTGTAATTGCAGCGAAGGAGATGTCATGGATAAGGCCAAACTTCCTACAAAAGTTCACAAGGAGGCAAGGTATGGTACCTCTGTTCTGACCATCAAACCTATTACTTTCATAGATGAGAGGTTGTACTTTTGAAGATAGTAATGAATTGTAGGCTCGTAATTTTTCGTTTTCTCTTCATGCACCTCATCAGGCTGACTTTCAGAGGATTAAAATCTCACTGTCTGGACAATGATGTAAACTGAAGAAGAATCAGGAGAATACCTTGTGTATCCACCAGCCGAAAGGAACCCTGTTGAGAAATTCCATGGACTTCCTCGCCTTCATTTCTTATGGCTTCTGCAATGAGAGCTCTAATTGTGTGGTGTCTTGACATTCTAAGTTATCACTATGAGGGCGAGATCCTAAGACTTGTGCAAGTGAGTCAGTCTCACTTTCACAATGACAACAGTGGTTTCCATCTTGGGATTCACCTGGTGTAACGAAGAGCGTACACACTTTTGCTGTCATTTTCAGAGCATTCATTGCTATTTAGCCTCTCAGGCTGTCATTGTTGTCAGGGATATATTATTTGTAAAGAATAAGACCTTTTCCTTTTTGCAGCAAAGCGCACCATGATTGATATGCACATTCTCTCAGTCCCTGCCTCAATGCTTTGACACTCAACTTTTTTAATGTGCCCTGCAGATCAAATTTTCATAGACAAGTCTCAATTTCACCTGATAAATCCTGGCTGGTGTTGACATGCTATCAATCCTTTGTAGGAGCTGATAAGCATTAATATGTTGTAGGAAACCTTCCCAACTTTAAATAAACCTAGCCCCTTATACTTCCTGCTAGTATACAGCATGCTGTCTGGGGTATCTGTGGGAAGCTGTAGTATTTCCTTAACTGTTGTTCTTAGGAGTAAGTCAGCATCAGAAAGGAATTTGTCTGGAATTTTAGTAAGAGAAGTTGTCTGAAAGTGATAAATCAAAGTTGTACAAATAAAACTGAAAGTACAGTGGATTTCTGATGAGATTGTAACAAGGGGGTAGAAGCAAGAACATCAAGTTTATTCTTTCATTTCTCTAGATGTCTAGTGGTGTCAAACAGAACTGAATTATGGTAATTGACACCAAGATATTTTATGGACTTGTCTAGTTTTATTGACGGTATCATCTGGCCAGAATTTAGTAAAATGGGTTTATAATTAAGATCTAGTTTCACTATGTTATTGCATTTGGATTTGTTTACATTTATAATTATTCCAATCTCACAAAATCTACTAATGGCAGTTTCCACAAGAACTTGTGCTGCACCTTCACTTCTGCCAACTGAACCCCACCTAAGGGAAGTAAGGTGTGGAAGGATGCTAGGGTAACCCGTCCCCAGGGAAGCTACCTACTCCCTATAACGAGCCCAACCATAGGTCAAGATGGAATCTCAGTAGGGGCACAAATTACTAAGTAAAAGTCCTTGTTTTAAACCACAAGTTTCAAACATATAATTTAAAAATAAACAGACGAGTATATAAAGATTACATCCAATCAGTAATTACAAAAATATTAGCTGAAAAGAAAGACAAATAATAATTTAAATAGATGTTCACCTACATTATATTCTGGAATCTGAAATAACAATGTGTACCTTACATCAAATTACAATAATTAAATATCATTTCATGTTATTACATCACATAAAGGGTGCATAATCATACTTTTGTTTACAAGGTCAAATCGAAAAATGATGGTTCTAAATAAAATTCATTACAGAGACTTGTTAGCTACGATGTAGGCTACCGGACAAACAAAAATGTAGGCCTACAACAAATTTCTAAAAGAGGGCAAATTCAGAAAAAGGCGGGAACATTACTATCGATTGAGATGCCTTTAAAATCTCAATCAACAGAAGAGCATGGCAAAGATAAAACAGAAAGATATACAGACCAAAAATCAAATAAAATGCAGAAATTTTAAATAAACTTACCGGGCCACGATCATCAGTTTTACAAGCATGCACAAGAGGGGAGAAGGAAAAGATGCAACTGTCATTACAGCGTGATGACGCCTACAAGTTACGCTTTCAAAAGAAACCACCCGCAACTAAATAAACTGAAAATCCCTTGAAGAATTATTACCAAGCCAAAGCAGACAGAAACTACATGCTTACTACACAAAACTACGAAGAATCGACTTAAATCGACTACAAATTTAATTTAACGGACTAATGGCTATCAAGCACAGAAGGGAATTACTAGAAAACAAACTAAAAACCCCTTGCAGACCTGATGTAGAACTTGGGACTACATTATCACCAAAACAAACATACGGAAACTGAACAAAACACAATTTAAATTACAATGAAGACGGAGCTACTAAAACAGGTCTGTACGGAAGGAAAGCCATGCTGCTTCTAAACCTGGCTCTCAGAAAGCACAGAATCTCACAGGAAGCCTGCCGCATGGAGGAGAGGGGGTGGCAAACAGAGCTACGCCAGCCATCGCACACTCAACTCAGCAAGGCCGCTCCATCTAGCGACCAAAGCTGAAAACATGTACCATTATATGGAGAAAGCAAATACAAGACAAAATATGGTAGTGATACACAACAATCAATGTGTCATCAGCAAAACCTATACAAAATATACTACATAATCCATTGGTAAATGAAAAACCATATTCTTCTTGAAGTTCTTGGGAAGAAAGTTCTTGTAAGATGTGGTTCGTTGAGATGTTGTACAGAAAAGGGGAGAGAGGCTATCCCTGCATAACTCCTTTCCTTATGGAAATAGGCTTTGTTTTAAATTTTCTCGTTTCTACATATGTAATATTATTTCTTTGAAGCTCTAAGATCAAGTTGGAACATTTTGAGGGTAGACCAAGGGATAATAATGTGTTTATGCCCAATGTTGTCAAAAGCTTTGCTAATATCGAGGAACACCAATGTGGCAACTCTCTTCTGAGCTTTTGCAGTGGTTAAAACTGATTCCAAGATACCTGTAGTTGTATTGATGAGAGTGCCAGGGGAGCCTGTAAAACCTCTCGGATTTTTGTTCAAGTTGACAATCGTCCTCAACCTGGAATCTAGAATACATTCTATTACCCTTCTGACCACTGAACAGATTGTTATTTCCAATTGCTGAGATTCATTTATTCCTGTCCTTAGTATATCAGAACTGTTCTGGCCTGTCTCAGGCAATCTGGCACTATTGTCTTGACAGCATTGTGGTAGCTATTGTCACTATCTCATTACATATGTCACCTCCTTTGGCTCATACAAGAATATGGTCAGGACCTGGTGCAATCTCCACTACTATTCTGTTAACTGCACCTGCTATTTTCTCTTTTGTAATGGTAAGACTACTTGCTGCATTGCTGTGAGTGTAGGAGGGTAAGATGTACATTCAGAATTATTTTCAGAAGATAACTGAATTGAGAAGTAGTGATGAATCTTGTAGATACAGTATATACATTGCATGACATAGTCTTGCTGTTAAGTGCTTTTCGAATTATCTTTCTTCATTGATTGTAATACAGAAATTGTATATGCTGCTATTCATACTTCTCACTTCTCCTTTTACAAGCTCTCTTTGTTGCACGCTCCAGATTACTTGATGTAGTATATTGTCTTTGGTTATCAAATTGATGGCCCTGATGTCATGCTTCTTAAAAGCGTATTGCTGGATGTTTAGGACCAGAGAGCAGGTGTATAGATTTAGATAAAATCTATACACCTAGATCTAATATCAGAAAATTCTGATTTCCACTTCACCAGCTCATTTTTGCAAGCATTGATACTATTACCCTTAGCAAACAGTGATGTCGTTTGGGGCCAGGTAGGTTCCTTCACCAGCAGGCACCCTTACGTTTACAAGCACAGAGAATTAGGTTCCACCATAATTTCCGCCCCATGAGTCACCTAGTCTTATGTCATTTTATCTTAAAATGTTTGTTATATATCAACTCTACACATAATGACAAGAAAAATGACACCAAACAATGTATAATTTACTTTAATAAGAACATTTCTAACAAATGATGAAGTAAGTCACTATAAAACCATGCGCTGGTTAATGTTAATAATATGGTTTATGTGTAAGAATTTTTATGATAAATAAATACACTACTACTACTATTTTGAAATGCGGGGTATAAATTAAAAAAAAAAAGGACTATAATGTAAGATTTAATCGTCACATTTATTATAACAGTAATCACTATTTATAGTTCTTACATTAGTTTTTGTTTGAAAATTGTGTCTGACAAATGATAATCATTGTTTTGTACACATTCCTGTAGCCATGCCTTTAAGATTTCCTTAGCCCTTATGAGGTTTGGTATTGCTACTATTCCCTAGTGAATAGTTAACTTCAGATCATCAAGTGTGAGAGGTCTTCCAACATGCACTTTTGATTTGAGTTGGAAATAATCAAAGGAAGTAATCACACATTGTCGAGATCTGGGGAGGGAGCAGACAGGGAAGATCACCATTTCTTCACCTAACATGTATGCGCATTGGCATTAGGATGGGCAAAAAAAAAAAAATCCTTTTTCTTTTAGGTTGTAATACCATGGGAAAAGTTGCAGGAGACAGTTAGTTGCAGTTAGGGAGACAAAAAGAAAGAAAGAAAGCAATTGAATTAACTGATGTCTTTCGGTGCATCCACCTCATAGTTTGCAAAAATCTACTAGAATTCCATAATAAAATATAAAATGCTTGGTCCAAACTTTCCACTAAAAACTCAATTAAAACTCTATGTAAAATGTATATCACAACACTATTTATTTAGTGGTTAAAACATTAATAAAAATGGTTAAAAACTTTACACAAGAACGGTTGGATAACGTCCATTAGAAGCGGAAGTGATCATCGCAATCAGTCTACTTGAAAAAGGCCTGGAGGAGACAGGCTGAAACGTTGTACAGTGTAAAGTTTTTAACCATTTTTATTAATGTTTTAACCACTAAATAAATAGTGTTTTGATATACATTTTACATAGAGTTTTAATCTACTAGAATTCAAATTTGGAGACAGTTAAGTGCAGTTAGGGAGACAAAAAAAAAAAAAAAGAAAGAAAACAATTGAATTAACTGATGTCTTTCGGTGCATCCATCTCATAGTTTGCAAAATCTACTAGAATTCAAATTTTTACAATCATTTTCATTATTATTGAACTTCCATAATCCAAATTAGTCCAAACTAAAATTAAAATACCTTCAACTTTGGCAAAATTACAACAGAAGTTTTAAATTGCTTTTTAATCCGTATAAATAAAAACAAAAAACATTGCAATGTTTTCAGATGTGTCTTTGTTACACCACAAAAGTGATGTAGAAGAGATCTTCCATCCAGAATGTACCTTTCTGTACTTTCCATGTTTTCAGATTCTTCATTGTGCAAATATTTGGTGTATTTGACAATTGCTTGAGCTAAATGAAATTTGTATGCTTTCCTCGCCATATTTTGTGATTCAAGGAAGGCAGTACTGCAGGGTATGCAGGTTTATAACACATGAAATCTACAAGATTCATTTTACCACGGGAACAGCAATTTTTCTTTGCTGTCCCTGATTTCTTTGTATTGTTCACTACTTTGAATTAAAAATCCCCTGCGTACTCTTGCATAACCAAGTTGTAAATCGGACAAATGGCATAGAAAACAGCTATTTAGGTCTCCAGTTTTCTTAAGCCTGTTATCTCTCATTGGTTCTCCTCTGCTCTTAAGGGAATGCATTCAAGCACTATTTCTATTAGAAGGTCTGATCTGAGTCCACCCCAAAATCTGTCACTTCTTTCACAAATATACCTTCCACGAACATTTTGTTTACCTTTGCATTTTCAGATGGCAGATTAAACATTTTGTGCAGGTATATGTAGAGTGACTGATAATTGCCTTCACCATTGTCTTCAATGTATTCTTGAAAAAAGAAGAGAAAAAAAAAATCCCCTTTAACTAAGGAACACTACACCACACTACACTGTAACACATTGACTATGAAGTGGCTGTTCATGAGGCTCACAGGGGTTATTTGGTGCCCAGTAGTGGAAGATTGCCACCATTCACAAGTTCAAAATGGACTGTGCACACTCTTCACAATTGGAGGTCATGTTCCAGTAACATTTGGACAGTCACCGTTCTGTATGGGTGTAAATGAAGTTCCAAATTCACCATCCTTCTAACACTATTATCTGAAATGCTTAATGCAGTGGAACGTTGTGAGGCAGGGTGACGTGGGCTTCTGTTGATTTGATTGACTGATGCAAAGTTTTCACGTTTTCTGGGGTTTGAACAGTACATAGACGGCCTGTGGGTTTCATTTTCAGACATGAACCTGTCTCTCAAAAATATCTCACCCATAGAACTATTGCATTGTGACTGGGTACATGGCTGTGACCATGGACACGATCATCGGGTTTGATCACAGACTCACCATTTTAAACATAGGTTTCTAACAAAAAGCTTGGTGTCTGCTCCATTTCTCCATCATAACTGAAATCGCATTGTGTGATTATAGCAGTACATTTGTTGTATTCCCCTCGCTCAATTATGACAGGTACAGACTGTTCCAAAACCTTCAGATTAATATGCTGATCCCTGTATATTGCTTTGAATTTTTAAGTTCTCTGGTCTGTTTTGATTGCTTGCATGGTCTAGTAGTCAGCATTGCTGACTGTGGATCCGCAGGTCTGGGTTCAACCCCTGGTATCCCTCAGATTTTTCTGTGCTAGAGAGGTCTGGAACTGGGTGACTCTAACTAAGGAGCTACTTGATAAAGAAGCAACAGGTCTGGTCAAAAAAACCATGAGTAACGGCTGTGGGAGTCAGCATGCTGACCACATGCCCCCCAATCTGCCCTCTGCTTATGGCAGGCCTGGTCCCACAAGGCATGTAGTATCACATAGTTCAGTAGGTCTGTTTGAGTAGAGTTTATCAGTGCACCAATATGCTAGCTTCCTGATTTGTCAATGTAATAAATCCTCTTGCAGTTACGCATACATTGTTACAATATTTAAAACTCTTCTAACTTCTATCTGGATTTAACTTGGTAATTTAATAACATGTTCAATGTGAACCAATGCTTCTTTCTTCTTCAGGGCTGAGTTTTGGAGCTGCATCTTGTTGACATCCAGGCTTGGCTTACGGGTGCGTTGCTTTGTGGTTATACAATAAAACTCCAATTATCCGGATTCATTGGGACCGGACCCAATCCGTATAATCAAATATCCGGATAATTGGATAAAAGGTCATTAAAAAAATTCTAAATTGCGCAGTACTATACTTACGTAAAGTATCACATCTTGAACAGACTGGTCAGAGTTAGTTATTTTGCTGACAAACTGTCAATTTTGTCTGCTAAAAGTTTTCCCTTCCCGCAAATAATCCGACCATGAAAGAGGGGTTTCCAATGCTCGCTACTGCTAAAACCACTTGAATACAGCCCCAAAGGGATCCAGATAATTGGAGTTCTACTGTACTTTATAATCTTTCTTAAACTATACTATAAACTGTACTAATCTTAAGCCATATTTGTTTCATCTTTTAAATTTGAAAAATTGTACTTGTTGTAATACTCCCTGCATATTTTGTATTTTTATACAACATTTTTACACCTATTTATTATATATAGCCTATAATTAACTTTAGCACTTTTATATCTAAATTTTACCACATGACAAAAAAAAAAAATATATTAATTTTTGTCAAAAAATGTTCTTTGAATCTAATATTTTCTTATTAATGTGGACACTTTGAAGTTAAATTCATTATTTTTTTATTTTCAAGGTTTCTGATCTCATGCAAGCCTGCAGTATGTCACAGCGGTGAATCTAATATTTGAATTTTTACTGGAACTAATGTTCCCTTCATCATGGCTGTTATAATTACCAGCTTTGAAGTTTTCCCATCTCTGACCATATTTTACAACTAATTTAAACTTGACTGTCATTTTATTTCAAAGTTCATTCGGAAGTAAATCTCTTATTATTACTTTTGATTGTTGCTAGTATTTTTATTTAGCTTAATTCATTTTTATAATGCTGTACTTTATACCTAGAAGCAGAACTGTAACTTGGCTTGTCCAAGGTATTGAAAGTGATATGTGAATCTTTATAAATGCCAGAGAAAATTTTACAGTAGAGCAACAAAAATGGCTTAGGGCTGGAAAACTTCCTGATGGCTTTTTTTATGTAGTGAATTAGGAATATTTTTATTATTTGCTGCTAGATCACTTGAAAAGTGTTTTTTTTTTCTGATTACATATACATCAAACTCCTGATTATTATCCGTGTTAATTGAGACTGTGACTTGCATAAATAACCGGAAAACACAGATAACCTGAACGTTAGAATTACTACTACTGGTCTTCTTGCTTCAGGCAATGTTATGGGCTATACATATAATCTAATGTGATTTTAATAGGCTGTAAATGCTACTAAATGTGTCATAAATGCTCATTATACTTCTTTTCATTAAAATAATAGTGTGTATATAAATTTTCAAATAAAAACTGAAACTGTGAGATATTGAATTTCCCACAGTTAATTTTAAATTTGCACTTTGTGTGACCATATTGTGCATAATGAATTATACTTCCTTCCCTGGAAGCCATGTAATATTCTCTATGAAGAAATAAAGTGCAGGAAATTCAAAATCTTTGTATTCGTTATTCTGCTTCTAATGAGTTAAAAAGGGAGGAAGAACCTGGTAAGGATAATCCGCCCATGGATAATCAGGAGTTTGCTGTATATGTAAATATATATTTACATTCTTTTCCCAAAAACACACCAATTTATGCATTGCACAAGTGATCCAAAACGCAATCTAGCAGGACAAAATTAATTTTGGTCAACCCTTGCAAAAATAAGTAAACATAGTTGGATAATACTGTATACATGTAACAGTATCGCGAATGGACCCTTAAATTTCGGTAATCTGATGTATGACAGCGTGACACATCCTCAAAATTGAATGAAAGCCTGCTGACTTTGTGCTGAGCGTCAGGCTCTTTATTTCTCAACAAGTTCCGTCAGTGCAGTGGTTGGTAGCAAGTGTGAAAAAGTGGAAGATTCTATTCCTATTGGATCGTTTGTTCTAAGGTATGTGGAACTTCTTGATGTAGTAATTATATATATATATTTAGACATTTTTGTATCCATAATATTAATTTGTATTCTGCTTGGAAAATAACTAAATTTTAATTAATAAAAAACTTAAAAATCAATAATAAAAATGTGAAGCAGTTCACCCCCTTGCTGTTGGGTAACACCACTTATAAAGGTTCTTACTAAAGAAGTGGATATGCTTTTATCCAGTACTTACAGTTTGTAGTCCTTTCGAACCTGCACCGGAGTCAGCGAGCTACAAGATTTTACTCTTTCAGTTCTTCAGGTATCTATGGGTTTTTGTGAATGGCTATTATTATTATTACTATATATATATATAACATAAATAACTGGTATGATGTGATTTATTTGACCAATCAAATTATATGTCCAATTAACTGCTTAATTCTCTAATCGTGGTGAATAGTTTATTGGGACGTCTAGGTTGTAGAACTTGGCCGCAATATTTATCTGTTACTACTCTCTTCTTACGTATAACAAGTGATATGATAACTACCCGTCTTGGCGTAATTATACTAGTGATACTTCGTCGACAATGTACGAGTACTTACTGTGTCACTGAATTTAAATGCGGTAATAGCTATAATTGAGCTATTACCTACAATCACCCGAATACTTAGTGATTCTAGTTTAAATGATTACTTATTCAGGTTGGGCAACTACCCAACATGAATTATAAAATCGAGTGGAAGTAATATCGCGTCCACCCGGATCAAAGTCCAGCAGTTGTGAATACGTCCACCCGGATCAGAGTCCAGTAGAACAGTCTTAATATAAAATGGCGATGTTCTACAGCCTTGCCAGACCCAGAAAAATCCCCCACTCTTATTCTAACAAATGAAAATCTATGTTATAGCATTTTATCGTTATTTCAGTTAGTAACTCATTTTTCATTGGCCCTTTGAAACCAAGCCTCAGGATGCTATAATGTGCGTCCTTTGAGTTTCCACTGTCTTCCTATTCTACGTACTGGCTGTAAATTCTTAGTACCGGCATTGACTACTATTTTCCCAAGTCCTTTTCCAAGTACGTTCTTTTGAGTAGGACTTACTTGTCTTTGTGTAGCTTTCTGCCATAAAAGAAGTGTAACCCGTGACAATACGTGACGCCGACGTCATGCAGTGAATGAATGGTGTATGAGAGCTCGCCTTTGTGAAATACAAGGAATCTTGTCTGGTATTTTACAGCCAGTTATATATCCTTATATTTAATGTTAACTTATTTCATATTTATTACATATTATTTCTTTATTCGTTGCATATTACTTGTGATTTAATTCTCTATCATCTCATATTAAATTTGATATGAAATGTTAATGGCTCCCGTTATTCTGAATGTTTTATATTCTATTTATTTATCTTGATATTCATCGTGATTATAGTTTAATATTTATTACTAGGATCACGATTCCTTCAAATGTGCATCCCAATACATCAATAAAAAACTATTATACAATAGTAAAATTCATATGCTGTAAGGTGCAATTAACTGCAACTTTCTTTTTCAGGAAACCAAGAAATAATAACTGCAACTTTCTTTTTCAGGAAACCAAGAAATAATAACTGCAACTTTCTTTTTCAGGAAACCAAGAAATAATAATTACTTTTGAAGATTATTTTTTTTTTAAAAGCAGAATATTTAATCAGTACATTTCATCAAAGCAAAACATCCCAACTGAAGACGAATATGTTGTTTATTTAAGGAATGTTAAGTAAATGTAGCATTAAATTTATTGTATATAAAGTTTAGGGAGAAGATGTGCGAAATCTCAATAAATTTTAGTAAAAATGTCATTTTTTGCTTTTTGCCACAAATTAAACTATTAACCCTCATTAACATGCTCTATAACTTTTATCTTTTACAAGCAATCCTAATTAGAGTATGATTACTTCCACAAAGTCTCTGGCCTTGAAGTCTTAACCCAGCCAGCGAACTTCTCGTTACAGCATGTGCAAATTCACATGCACATAGATCAGTGAGCACAGAGCACAGAGCACAGAGCACAGAGCACAGAGTAAAGATCACGCTTGCAGCACATTGCCAGTCGTAGAAAATACTATAATAGTTGTGTGGAAAGATAATGTCACAGCGAGACAGAGATAGAAGAGCTGGACCATCAGGGTGCAGCTATCCCCTAGGCAGGAACTCTAGGAACTGTGACACTCGCTCCTAATGTATGTACGTAAAAATCCAGAGATTTTGTGGAAGTAATCGTACTCTAACATGGATAATTTTTAGAGCCCTAGGGTGCTTGTAAGTGCTGAAAATTACGTAATATTTAACATGCTGCGGTTGCTCTGCTTTTTAAACTTCATCCCATGTGATATTACTTTCTCGCATATACATAGTATAGAGAAAGTATTGTGATGGTGACAAAAAATTGTAATCGAGAACACCGGAAATACATGTTTCACGATGCCTGGGGGGAAAAAAAATATTGGAATGATGTCTCTCCGTCTGTCTGTGGACAAGCACAGCGGGTAAACGGTTCATTGTATTTACTCCATTTTTGAAGTGAAACTTCTTTAGCCGCGGTAGGAGTAAATTGAGAGCTTGTGTTACGCTCAAAATCGTCACGAAATTAGTGTTACGCTCAAAATCGTCACGAAATTAGTGAGGTGTGACTGAACGGACTGCACAGAAAACAATCAACTCAATGATTAGGCTTATCCAAAAATTAAAAAATCTAAAAATTAAAAATTCTAAATCTAAAAAATAAAAAATCCAAAATTTAAAAAAAAAATATAAAATAAAAAATCCAAATATCCAAAATTTAAAAAATAAAAAATTCGAAATTCAAATATCCAAAATTTAATAAATAAATAGTCCAAAATCCAAAATTTAAAAATAAAAAAGTCCAAAATTAAAAAATCTTAAATTCCAAAATTAAAAAAAATTAAGAGTCCAAAAACCCAATATTTAAAAGTTTAACAATCCAAAAATGAAAACTTCCAAGAATCCAAAATTGAAAAAAAATCGAAAAATTAAAACAAGTGTTGTTCCATGCATACTTTTTTTTTAATTGAAGACTTTTTTGGAATTTTATCTAACCACCCAGAATTTTAGTTTTATAACTGAAATATTAAGGGGACTTTTCATGAAATTTTTTGTAAAAAATATTGGTTTTTGAAAAATTAGCACTAACGATTTTAATAAAAATTTGAAATTGGAAACTCTTATCAATGACTAACAAAATGGCTATAACCGTTTTTATTCAAAAATGACTTAGAGGGTACTTTTCTCATATCCCTTTTCAATTTTTCTAGGCTATCTCCATTACATTTGGTGATACATGGAAACTTAGCACAGTCAAGTTGTAGAGAAAATTAAAAAGAACATTTTTTGTTAGATTCATTTCTTTATAAAATTAATAGGTATCAAGATAGAAACGAAGTAGCATGACTGAAATGCAACTTTCAGAACATACATTTTGATTAAAATATGAATCTTCTGTTGCCCATAGTAACAAGAATACTATAATCTAATTATTGTTGTGAAATGTAGTCAGTTTACCACAGTCTAATGAACACACCAAAATCAATTAGGAGGAGGTGGTATAGGGTAATGGGGAAGAGGTCCTGGGTTCAAATCAATTTTCGTGGCCACCCAAATTGATCAGTAGGCTCTTGTAATAAACTCATTCGTGTAGCATTTGCTTCTGTTGTTTGGCTATATCTCAATATATCCTGCATTTTTGTCTTTGAGATTGAGGAAACCATGCAAACCCCAAGTTGTTGTTGTTGTTATTATTGTTGTTGTTGTTATTATTATTATTATTATTATTATTATTATTATTATTATTATTATTATTATTTCACGGTAAAAGCATTGAACATAAAGATCGATCCTGATGCATTCCATTCTAGATACTTGTTAGTTTTATGAAAATGTAATAAGTAAAATTTAATTGTTAATTTACTTTTTTCTGTGCTAGCCTTTAACATGTATGTGCGAGAAAGTTTGTTCAACATATTTTTGCACCATTTATTTTTTATGTACTAACTATTCACATTGCTTAAGTAATCAACAAAATTATGTGTACTTTTATTATCCACTAAGTTATTGTGGCTGTATGATGATTTATTCAAAACTGGATGTAGGGCAGATGTGTTCTTGGAGCTATTTCATTTTGAGTCATTAATTCGTATTTTATACTTAAGTTGACAAAAATTAAAGTTCTCTGAACATCACCATTCAAAAATTTTTCCAATAGGGCATTTTAGGTCTGCCACAGTGGCTAACTGCATAATATGAATATGCTGTATTTCAGAAAAATCATGTTTATTATTCCGACAACACGAATTTTCTAGCAGATAAAAAATATCAGGTGGTGTGAGATTTAAAGAAAGGGGTGCCAGCAGCCTCCAAAATATAGTGCATAATTTTCAACAGTAAGGAGTGCTTTAGGGCTCTATAAATTAGACTTCGTGTTAATTAGGATTCCTTGTACACTTTAAAAATTGTAAAACATATTAATTAGGGTTAATAGTTTAATTTGTGGTGAAATATGCTATTTTTCAGCAAAATTTATCGAGATTTCGCCCATCTTCTCCATAAACTTGATATACAAACAATTTACTTAACATTGCTTAAATAAGCATCATATTTGTCTTTAGTTAGGATTTTTTGCTGTTTCCTTAATAAAGTGTACTGATTAAATGTTCTGCTTTTACTAAAAAAATAACCTGCAGAAGCCATTATTATTTCTTGGTTTCCTGGAAAAGAAAGTCAATTTTCAGGAAAAGGCACAAGTTGTGCACATTGCAATTAATTGCCCCTTATAGCCCATGAATTGCACTATTGTATATTGTATAATATATAATTTTAAATCAAGAATTTAAAAAATGGTGTCAATTAAGAACTCATGGTAAAGGCGTTGTACTGTATGGAGAGTGTCCATTGGCCAACAGATGGCTTGAAACTAGAAAAGGCCTTAGCAGCTTCGAATGGGGAGATGCCATCAAACAACAAGGTAATGTCGCTCCTGTAAGGGCAATCCATGGACACAGTCTGGACGGAAACCGCTGCAGGCACTGTCGCGAGGTAGAAACATTGGCTCATGTTAGGCTGTTGTCCACATGGTGAACTCCTGCGTCACCGTCGTATTAGGAGCAAGATAGCTACCTCCCTGTCACAAAAAGGGCTTGAAGTATACGAAGAAGTCCATTGCGTTGCTGATAATGGAAGCAACGGAAGAGTGAACATCATTGCTCTTTGCAGAAAGAAGGACCTGGGTTATATCATTGATCCAACTGTTCGATTTGAACGAGATTCCAAGCAACCACAAGAAGTAGACTGCGAAAAAAAGGAAATATATGAACCCACTTTAAGGAAAAGTACCATATAAAGGAGATATCTGTAATTGGACTGATGATTGCTAGCTGTGGAACTATCACAAAGATCTTCATGGACTTCTGCAGATTGTTCTGCCTAAATCAACATCTGTATTACGAAATAAGTCTTCTCATATTGAGGGACTCTGTACAGATCTTGCATAACCATTTATATGGTCACTCCCCTACATAATGTAGGCTATACTTAAACAATATACTTTATTTCATTTTCTTGTAGCGTATGTTTTTAGGATTATTGCTTTCGTATGTTTCACAGTTTGCATACTGTTTTATTTTGTTTCATCTCGATTTCGTTGTACTACATAACATTCTACTGTGGTTTTTCCAGTTTGTTTAATTGAAATGGTATTCTTTGTGTTTGCAATCTGTAGTGACAGAAAGAAATTAAATGTAAAACCTTGTATTCGGATGCACATTTTTTATAAGTGAATTTAAAGCTTTTTAAAATAATTAAAATTTAGTTATTTTCCAAGAAAAATACAAATTAATATTATGGTCACAAAAATGTCTTAATATGTATAATTATTAAATCAAGAAGTTCCACATACCTTAGAATAAACAAAACAGTAGGAACAGAATCATCTACTTTTTCACACTTGCTACCATCCACTGACGAAACTTATTGAGAAATAAACAGCCTGATGCTCGGTGCAGAGTCAGCAGGCTTTCATTCAACTTTGATGTATCACACTGTCATATATCAGATTACCAAAATTTAAAGGTCTATTCATAATATGGTACATGTTTACAGTATTATCCAACTATGTTTACTTACTTTTACAAGGGTGACCAAAATAGTTTTGTCTTGCTAAATTCGTGTTTTGGACCACTATGCATTGTTTTGTATTATTGTCAAAACTGAAGCTTTTAAATTATAAATATTGTTTTTAAATGCTCAAAATTTTATACTCTTTTCAAACCCTGAAAGAAACAAAAAAACCAAACTTTTGATTTTTGATCTCTTTTACAAAACATTTATAAAAATGAGATCTGACTATAAATTAAAAATCACTTACCAAGAAATTCGCTTAATGATGTTTTCTCCCTCAATGTACTCCCCTCCTCAATCCCTACAGCGCTCCATGCAGATTTTTCACTGTTAGAAAGCAGTGCTACAAGTATCTTCTGATGGCTTTTGCATGAGCTCCTTAGCTTTTTCTTTCTCTGCTTCATCTTACTTGAACCAGGTTCTTTTTAAGGCAAGCTTCATCTTAGGGAATGAAAGAAGAAGTTGCAGGGGACTGGGTTTGTAAGCACACATTTTGATTGCCTTGTGCTTTATTGTTTCTTGGTGACTTGGAACTCTTTCAATGCATGCTTGGCTCTTAGTTTTTGATTCATATCGAAAACCCAAGTTTCATCACAAGTAACTACATGTTCCAAAAAAAGGACTCACTTTAATGTTCTGAAGGATGTCAGCACAAATGTTCTTTCAGATTCTCATTTGTTCATCAGCGAGAAGTTTCAATACTTTCTTTTGCACACACTTTGGTCATACCAAGGTTTTCATGTAAAATCTGTTGTACAGTTTCATTGTAAATGTAAGACAATTGCTGTAATGCTCAGGTGACAATATCTTTATACAGTTTCATTGATTTTCCTGTATTAGCTTCAATTTTTAATGTGCAAGGCCGGCTGGAACAGGGAAGCTCATCTTTCTTGAACCAATCAAACATTTTTAGTATGTGATAGTCATTACCATAAACTTCCCTCAAGAAATTGTATATTTCCATTAGTGATGAGCAAAATTGAATGATTTTAAGAATTGAGTGATATAAGGAATCATTGATCATTCGAATAAAAAATTCTCAGATGAAAACAGAATCAGAGTTCTTGCGATGCGAGATACGAGAACTTGTGTTGCCAGCCAATAAATACTTACTCAATTAAAGAATTGAGTGATCATTCAAATGAAAAAGTTCTCGGAAGGAATCAGAATCCGAATACTCGTGATCTGAAATATGAGAACTTGTGTCAGTAGCCGAGAAGTAGAAACTACTAAACCTAAGGCTATTAGTTCCCACAATGGATGTGTCTCTGTGAGTGTGCTGGTTTCCCTCAGTGTTGTGAGGTAGTGCAATAATCTCATTGTTTCTACTAGCTTTCACTGAGTAAAGATCCATAAGATTAACACGCTGTCTCGTTTGCCTTGGGAGCTTGTATTAAGAGTCGGCAGTTTGGCAACTCTGTGTGAGTGGCAGCTGTGCGTTCATACATATGCCTTTCTTGCCTGCAAAACTTATTATACTACGTCAATGAAGATAACTGATGTGACACAACTGTGCAGACTGTTCTAAAGTCATCCACAGTTAACGCTTCTTGTAGCATTAAATCATTCGAGTGATCATTTGAATACTTTTTATATGATTCTTCATATCTCGAGAACTTACAAGAATCGAATAATTCAGATTTTTTCACTCAATAACTCCAATCACTAGTTTCCATTAGCAGATTTTCCTAGTTTTACTGAGTATATCACAATGACTCTTGTCTCCATTTAAAACTTTGCCAAATTATGAAATTGATGTAGGCTAACTATGAATTTATGAAAAAGTATTTAAAACTATTATGAAATACAATAAATCACTAATTTTATCTTTTAACTGTTTTAAAATTTTATTTAAGTCAACACACGTAGGGATAACTGCTGTATTTACAATGAGAAAACAATCAATCACTAGTTGGTAATTATTAAGTTAATTAATTACAATATTCTATTCAGGTTTTAGTGACAGAATGTTATTTTCAATATGATACAAACAGATTTTCAGGCAGAAGGTTGCATCTTCTGTCAGTAAGAATTGTTTGTAGGATGAGAAAGATCATTCCACACCACATGATGTAATGGGAGCATACTTGTATCATGATATATTTGACAGCTTAATATTTTCTGTTATTTCCCTGCTCTTACCTTCAAGTACCTTACTAATCTGAAGGAGAGTACTGTCTGATGGATTCTTTTTCAACAGTAAAGAACATTTTGTAGAAACTACTTTTCCATTTTTCAATTAAGGTGTTGCCAGATTGCTTAGCTGTTGGAATGCATGTATGTAAGGAAATGGCAGGGGTTTCCTACATCAGGATATGTGGCTCTCAAACTTCTGTTAATTATGTTTCTCCAGAAAGGTTGCGTGAAATGAAATAAGCAGCCAGTACCATAATTGTAAACAAGGAAAGCTGAGCAAAATTCATAACTGAATGCATAACATTTAGTTCAAGGTTTTGTTCTGAATGAAGTTTTATTTGTTGATAAATTGAAGTGCAGGTTTCTTCAGTTGTCGAACAGTGAGACACAGTACCAGACGAAATATGAAATTTCGGACCAAACCATGAATTGTAAATAACCTTGAAACTAGGTTCCCTAATTTATGTGTCCCTCAGGTTCCTCTTTACACTACTGATTTCTGAGGTGAGCACAGAAGTAAGTTTTTCAAAACAAGAACTAATTAAAACATATCTGGGAGCGCAATGAGCCAGGAAAAACTTTCAGGTCTTGTTAACATTTCACCGAGAATGAGTTAGCCACACAATTAGATGTAAGTGTCAGTGACTGCAAATGTATTCAGTACTTCTTCTGGTGTCTGATTCTAAATGTTGCCACCCTTAGATGTTTCTAAAAATTTCCCTGCCTAGTTTGCCTATATGGGCTTCCAAGAATTAAAACAGCAGATGAATTGTCTTATAAGCTACATATCTCTTAATCCTATTGTTCCTTACTTGTAATTCTTCTCTTTTAGAATTATAGGCCTATTCTGTTCTCATCATTATATCGTGTCTAGCAGTGTTCAATGTGTGTCTATTTAGTACAGCATAATGAAAGGAATTATATAAATTAATACACTCAGCTCTCTTCTCATGATACTTTTATAACAGCAGAAACAATCATGATGTGTTGCTGACAAAAGGCATTTTACCACAGCTACACCAGCCAATACTATGCATATTTCTTCAGTCTAGATTCCCGAATTTTCTTATTCTGGTCTTATAATTAGACACTTGAGAAACTAATACATTTTATATTAATGTTAAGACATGATAATCAACAATGAACTACCAAACACTGACTGGTGTGTTGGTAAGCATGACATTCCAATGCATAACTGTATTGAAGCAAGATATATGACTTCAGATCGAAATATTGCTTTCAACTTTCAATTTGAATTGTGGGTGTACGGATAAAAATAGAATGCTCAGGTTTTCGCACAAACTAATCTCTATATAAATCCGTTTTCACCTGGAAATGTATTTTTTTAAGTTAACTGCTCTGCTGTGAATATTTCACTTTCTACACTGTGGACATCTCCATGTACATTTAATAATAAATTAAAGAATTTTTTCTACCTATTCAAAATTTTATTCAGAGCCGCGAATATCCATCTTTATTCTGAATTATGTTTGTTCTAGGTTAAAAACCTTTCTTGAACTCTTTTATTCCCTTGTAGAGATCCCTAACATTTTTATCTTTAGTATTTTCCCCTAATTCATTGACTTTGTCTTTGAGATAGTTTTTTTTTTCTTTGTTCTAATGGTTCGAGAGGTTTTCATCAGTGGTTTCATTTTGATTCTGCAACCATTGTAGTTTCACCTGCTTTCTTGCATTTACCAATTTCGTGCACTCATCGAACCATGGTTTATTTGGTTTTAGTTCAAGTGGGCCTCATTTTTCTTGTTCAAATACTATTAGTCTTGAATACTTTCCCAAGTTTTATTGATATTCATATCATCCCTATCTTCTTGTTCTGCAGAGTTTTCTAGAACTGCGAATCTAATGATAAGAAGACTTAAGAAGATGGTGTAGCTTGAAGTTTTACTAAAAGTGTATTACAGTTACGTTCACAGTCACATACTATATGGGACCCTACTATGGGCTAACTGTGCGAATGCTAATGCAGTGTTTGTGCTTCAGAAGAGGGCTGTGCGTGTCATGGTTGGGGTAGCTCCTCACACCCACTGCAAACCCTTTTTTATTAAAATGGCGATCCTGCCCTTGATATGTATATACCTAGTATATTTATCAGTGTCTTATTTATACCAAAGGTAACAGTAATCTCTTTTTAACAAATAGAGACACCCATAATTATGAAACTAGAAACAGTCACAAGTTGAAACCCTATTTTTGCTCCTATGGCAGGTCACAAGCGGGATGTAAATGTACTGCAATTAAATTATTTAATCACTTACCCGCTGAGGTGCAAGGGATGGAGGAAGTCAAATTCAGAAGAACTGTAAAGAGATTTTTATTGCAACATTTTTTTTTATAGTATAGAATATTTGCAGACTCCTTGGAACATATGACTGTAAAGTCACCTGACTTTTCCAACTCAATTGTAAAATTGTCCAAGGAATAAATATATTATTATTATTATTATTATTATTATTATTATTATTATTATTATTATTATTAATTGAAATCTCGACTTGGTAAGCATTCTTAATTTGGTTTTTATCTAGCTTTTTCAGTTTGAATCTCTCTATGTCAAAATTTTGCCTAGTTCCTTTGTTTAATGAAAATTTCTCCCAGTCAATCACAACTACCAGATAATGAGCCGAATCGCAGTCAGCACCGCTAGAACTTCAAACATCAGTTATACTAGACTGCCTCCTTGCATCTATTAGCACATGGTAACTTAGTTTTGATTATGAGTCATTCCATCTGGCAAGGCCCATGTGCATTTATGAATATTACGATGTGGGATTATGCAATCTTTATGATTCAATTTTTAGCAGTGGCAAAATTCAGTAATCTAACCCCATTGACGTTGTTCTGCAAGTGGAAAATTTCGTTCTCAATCGGCTTGAAAGTACCCTCCCTTCCTGCTTTTGCGTTGAGATCTCCTAGTAGAATTTTCATGTGATGTGCTGGAAACTGATCAAATGTTCATTCTATTTCCTCACAAAAACTCTCCTTGTCATCATTGTCTTTATCCTCTGTTGGTGCATGGACATTCAAAACTATGATTCCACACCACTGTCCTCTTAAAATAACATAAGAAAGCATATTAATTATAAACTCTTTCTTAATGGCTGAATTGATTCTCTATGTATGAACCCGGTCCCTAATATATGGTTATTATTTCCTTTCCCATAGAAAAAGGTATACACGTCTGTCTCTATTGAACCTTCACCCTCCCATCTAACTTCCTGTACTGTTATTACATCTAACCTCTTTTTCTGATTATCTGGTTACTGATTTAAGCGCCACAGGCCTATGGAAGCTCCTGACATTCCGTGTTCCAAATGATTTTTAGACTCCCTCTGCCCAGAAATCCGAACAAGGGACTATTTTACCTCCAGAAAATTTTAAACTGACAGGATCCATAAATGAAGAGTGTGTTTCTTAACAAAATTTTTTACTGTGAGAGGTTGTTAACCTCACACCAAATGCCCAAGTTGGAGGACCACCTCATGTTTTCTGTCTGCAACTGCTTATTCATTATACTCGCAGCTACTCTTCAGATCTTGAGGCCGTATCCTCTATCTGCAACCTGACGATGCACCATGCTGTGCTGACAGACCCAAACCTTATATATTATTATATGTGTATAGGTATATGTACCTATACACATACACATAAGAAATAAGCTATCAAAACTTATGTTTAAATAGTTGCTGGTTTGTTTGGTTTACTGACACAAGGATAACATAATTTTCCAACATTACATTTAGTGATTTCTATCCTTATGAAAGTTTAAATTTTTGGTTGGAATTCTTGGCTTGTTACAAATTGTTGTTGTTGATAAGATTGATGAAACTAAATAACTACACTAGTGTCCAAAATTGAAGCAACAATCCGAAATTTCATGTTTGGAGGTTTATTTTGCCACAAAACAATATAAACAGGTGACACTAATGTATGAACAATATGAGGAATAAGGAAAGTAAACTATTGCAACGTTTGTGCACACCATTAAAACAAAACCCCCTGTTTTTCTTTTTTTGTACACGTAATGACTTTTACGCACATCCGGAAAAACGTGTTAATGTGCTTGGTATGGGGTGTGACCACCTCTAGCAGCAATGCAGGCCTCACAACGGCGTGGCATGCTGTGAATAATGTCATCAATCTCATTTTGAGGCAATAATGCCCATTCTTCCTGCAGAGCAGCTTGCAAGGCCTGGAAAGTGGTTGGTGGATGTTCAATTGAAGCAAGTCATCTCCCTAGTGCATCCTAGACATGCTCTTTAGGATTCAAATCGGGAGAGCGAGTAGGCCAATCCATGCATGCAATATCTTCAGTTTCCAGGAAAACATCCACTACCTGTGCTCTATGAGGACGAGCATCATCATCCATCAATACGAAGTCTGGGCTCACAGCACCTCGAAACAACCGCATATGAGGTGCCAAGATCTCGTCACGATACCTGACAGCAGTTAAACCTTGCTGATTTACCCGTACAACTTCAGGAATTCCTGCCCACACCATTATTGATCCACCTCCACAATGTTTGCGTCCTGAAATCGTGTTCCAGGTTCTCTCCAGATGCAAATCCATCGAGAATCATTTTCAAGATGAAATCTGGAATCATCTTGAATGAGAACGTTGGCACACTGTTTGACCGTCCAGTTGGCATGTTGATGACTCCTCTCTAGACGTACTCTTCTGTGAATATGCATCAGGGGTACACACACAGCAGGTCTCTGACAATAAAGGCCTCTCTGCCGAAGTCTTCTGTACACTGTTTGCCTCGATACAACTGTTCCAGTGGATGCTGTGAGGTCAGATGCCAGTTGTCGTGCAGTACTACAGTGGTACTGTTGTGCCCTTACAGCCAAATAACGGTCCTCTCTTTCTGATGTCACTCTTGGTCGTCCTTGCCCTGGTCTTCAGGATACATTTGCAGACTCTACAAACTGTTGCCACATCCGAGAGACAACAGAACGATTCACATTAAGCCATCTGGCCACATCAGATTGAGACCGTCCTGCTTCCATTCTTCCTATGGCCCTCCACCGAAGAGAATCTTCTAAGCGTCTTCTATGTGCTATCCTGTACCTGCAGTAAATGTTCACACAGCAAACGTTGATATTGGACTAAGCAACAAACACTATGCTGCAGTGCCCCTTTTGATTGGTGCACTGACGTCTTCGTTCGCATGTTTGTAAGATGACAGGAATGCCATCTTAAGTTCAGAACATGACTGTACGGACATAGCTTTACATTTTATATGAATATCTCATATAGTAGACACTCCATAACTCCGTGGCGCTACATCCCTGGAGGGACTTGGCCTACCACCCGACCGCTGCATCATCTCCCTTAGGCAGATGGCAGGATTGGGGGCATGTGGTCAGCATGCCGACATCCACGGCCGTTAATGGTGGTTTTCTGGACCGGAGCTGCTACTTCTCTATCAAGTAGCTCCTCAATTTGGAATCACAAGGCTGAATGCACCCCTACCAGACCTCCCTACCTCAGAAAAATACGAGGAGGTACCGGGAATCGAACCCGGGCCGACGGATCTGTAGTCGCAACCACAAGACCACGCCAGCGGACTATAGTAGACACAGGAAGGAGAAATATCAGTTTGTTGCTTTAATTTTGGATACTAGTATATTTATAAAGTAAAGTAATAATTCAACATCACTGTTCAGCAAGTTGCTTGGGTATTTACCAACTCTGTTTTTATATTTGCAATTTTACAAAATATTCTTTGAGATGTCACCATACCTTCAGAAGTCCTGCATGTAAGCCCATGAGTATGCATACTAAAGTTTGATATCTACTACAGTACAGCTTGCATTTATGTTTCAGGACCATATTGAGGCTTGCAACAAGGAAACAGTTTGTCGGAGTTCAATCAAACCAGATCGATATCTACGAGAGCGTAATACACCTGCAAAGACACCTTCTAGGATACCTTCAAAGTTCACTCATCGTAACCTCAAAACACCTCTTGTGACACCACAGAAACCACCAAGGAAAAATATTCCTTCCAATCCATCTACTCCACGAACAGTTCCCAGAACCCTCCATGCTAACAGTCCCAGATTCCAGAGAGGCACAAACACTGGTCCAAGACTAAAAGCAGCTAAAGGCAAACTTCCCATTATTATATAATGTGCAATATTTTTTTGAAGATTTGTGGAAATAAATTTGTATGATAAGACCAGGGCCACATTTTTAGATTTTAGAGGGTTAAAAATGCTTACTTATGGTTGAGGTGTGAGATTTTAGTTCCCTTAAAATTCATTAAAATAAAGTCCTGATAATTTTTTATCTGTGATCTTTATTTTTATTGTGTATGTATGTATGATGGATAACATTGTATAATGCTGACATTTGTAATTTATTTTTAACTAGAAATATATTTTAAAGTTTCCTAACTAAAATGATGATGATATAATAATAATAATAATAATACTGTTTATACAATCAGAGGTGAGCACTACATGCGTCGCAGGAGAAGGGAGGAGAAATAAGTGGGGATTGCTTCTCATGCACATTCCAACGCCCAGCCACGTGGTCTAGGAAGTCACAATTGTAAGCTATTGTCCGTCTGCACGAGGAAAGATCTGCACTGTGTGAGAGTCTCAGTGAGACTAAACTGTACACCCCCTCAAATCGTTCTCCTACATAATGGACCTGGCCCGATCTACTGCACATCATGTTTACAGTGCTCACCTCTGATTGTACGTACTGTAATAATGAAAAAACTAATGAATAAAAGAAATAGGTCTGTGTATGTTTTTTTTTTAGCTATGTGTCAGTGTGTCGTATACCTGTGAACATCACAACTTGAGAATGAAAACTCTTATGAAAATTAATTATATATTATAAAGTTAACAGCTTCCTACGATCAAGCACAGGTGACTTTCTATAGCTTTATTTTCCTTGTTCACACCTGTCAGCTTTTAAGCAACATGAAGCCTTTTGCTGCAGTAACATTCACACATCGCTGTACTCCTATAGCATAGTATTTTATGCTGTGATCCAGTAAAAGAAGATACATGTTGAGTTGCTTAAGAATGGCAAAAGGATCATCATCTGATGTATGTTGGCATTATTACCAAATATGTGTACTGTGTGCCTAGAGATTGATCGATCTGCCGGGCAGGTATTGATTGATTGATTGATTTTGTTAAGTTTTTGAACCACATCAAAATGTGGCTATCAACATACATAAATTAAGAGAGAGAATGAAAATGGACAACAGAATTATGTTGAATAGCAGTATAGTGTATAAATTTAGAAAACAACATCAATATTAACTTCATAAAAGTCACTAATAGAATAAAATGGATTATTCGCAAGCCAGTCTCTCAGAACAGTCCTAAACCTGTTTAATTTAACTGAATGTGCAGTTTTGGGTAGGTAGCCTTGGAGTGAGTGATGGTTGCGTCTACTGCCAGATTTAGATGTAAACAACTGGCAAGCAGAAGTGAAAAAGCATATTGCAGTATGTAGGCCTATTTGGCTTACCTGCATCAAAATAGGTGTTAAAAATGGTGCTCTCGAATGAGAACACATTCATTATATTTCTGGAAAAGATTTGTGTTCACTTGCAAAAGTTCATGTTGACATAATTAGTCTGTCACAGAATGTACCTTGCAATTCATACATAGATTGTTTAGTAGTGTGGCTGTAGCTAAATCCTGCTGAAACCAGCCATTCAAACTTTCATCTTCTATTAGTTGTGGACAGAAATGTCTTAAAATTGCATTTCTTTAAATTACTGCTTTGATAGTTGTGTTAAAAAATATGGTCCAATAATTCTATTCCCATTTATTGTGCACCAATCACCAACTTTTGATCATGGTGAGGAGCTTCATGAATAATATGAGGATTTTGGATAGCCCAGTATGTATTGTTCTGAGTAGAAATGTAACCATTAAGATAATACCATACTTCATCTGTGAAGAAATTTAAAAGTGAGTCCACATCACCATCATAGACAGACTGCAAAAACCAATTATTGCAAAAAAATACACTCTACTTATAGGGTCTTGTTACTGTAAAGCATGAATTATAGTCACCTTGAATGTCTTCAGTTTTGCAAGTTTCATTGCCACTGCAGCTGATGACTTGGAAATACCAGTCTTTTTGCTATACATTCCAGTGATTAACCTGCCTCCTATTTAATCTGGCTTCTCTTCAGTCAATACACAGCATTGTTGAACTTTTTTTTTTTTTGTTTGTTTGTTTGTTAAAAAAAGATCCTATATACACCTGACTTTATTCACAAGGTAATGAACAGTTGACCTGTTAGGAATTGTAACATCTGAAAGCTTATAATGGAATTTTGTCCGACATTTTCTTGCAGAAGAATATTTCACGTACGCTGTTCTAAGCTATACTCAACCATAATAATGAATAACTAACAACATACTACTAATGCGCACAACAAATAAAACTAACTTCCATAAACAGCGGCAAGCAGCAGACACAAGGCTCCCTGCCCAGCAGGCCAACCAATCTTTACACACACTCTATTTCTAGTTAACACTCAGCATTGGAAAGTTTCAAGTCAAATACAATATCCCCTATAATGCACTGGTAGTGACGTAGTAAAAATGAACTAGTTTGGTCCAGATCCAAGTAAACATGTAATTTCCTAGAGTTACCTTTCAAGATGATGGCATCAATGTCACTATGACATAAAATATCATATAGAGAAACTTTTCCTCTCTTTTTTTCCCTACTTCTTGTTCCTTTTTCTTCTCTTCTCTCTCCTCCTTTTCTTCTCTCTTTCTCTCTTCTTCTCTTACTCTAATATTCTTAATTCTACTTTAACTACTTGTTATTTTACATATCTTGAACTGCTAGGATTTGGTCCTGGAACCTTTGAAATAAGAGTCTACTAGTGTTCTAACCACAGGACTACTAGTCTTTATGTTAAACACATCTAAACAGTCTATAAGAGTCGTAAGATTGAAGTTATTGGATTATAATCTGGATTACTAGCACTACCAGGGAGGTTATCATTGCCTGTCCTTACTTAAGGCATGGTTTAAAATGTTATGTACAGTGTACAATATAAACATAAAATGAACACACTAAAGAAAGCGTAATCAATCTATGCTGTCATTTTTATGTTTAGGAAGAAATTTGTAGGACAGTGCTTTGGTATATTGGAATCCTTATTTTAGTATGTACAAATTCTGCCATTTTGTCTCTAATATATTCTTATATAATTGGTTTAGTCTTTTTATTACTGGACATCTCATTTATACATAAGTGCCAGTTCAAACTACTGTAGAACTCAAATTATCTGAACTCTAACTATCTGGATTGCTTTGAGGCCATATTCAAGCTGTTTTTACAGAGCTCTTTCAGGGCCAATTATTGCAAAAAAGCAAAACTTTTTAGCCGACAAAATAGATAGTTTGTTAGAAAAACAACTGACTGACCAATATGTTCAAGATGTGATGTTTTATGCAAGTACAGTTCTGTACAATTTATTTTTTTAAGAAATTACCTTTTTCAAAGATTTATCTAACTGTCCGGATATTTGATAATGCTGATCAGGTTCAGTCCCAATTAGTCTGGATAATTAGTTCTACTGTAGTTTTAGATTATTAATCTATTAATTGAATGTTACTTGGATGTGCAGTGTAGAATAAGCCATTTAACTTTTTATGGAAAGATTCATAATTGTTTTCCGTATATTCAGTTGTACCCAGTGAAGGAAGTGAGAAAAATCCTCAATTTAAAAATGCAGACTCCCTCCTTTACAATATAATAATTATGTGGTAAGCAGGATATGTTATATCCAGTTGATGTTTTTAATTAACTTCCTTCATGAGTAACCAACCCTGCCAAGTAGGAGCACAACAAGACTAGAACATAATGTACTGTTGATTGACAGGCCTTTATTTATTTCAATCACGGAAACCATCAATAACAGCAGTGGGTGTCGGCATGCTGACCACATGCCCCCAATCCTGCCATCTTTGGTAGATGAGCCTACCACGGCCAGAGATGTAGAGCCATTGAGTTTAGTTAATTTACTTCAATAAAGGCATTTTAAAAGTATTTAAGACCTATTTAAACAATATAAAAGTCACAATATTTTGTTACCGAGAAATTTTTTTCAAACAAAGAATCTAGTGGTGTAGTCGTTAAGATGGCAACAAAGACCATCACAGGTTATAGTGACAATGGCTACCGATGAAAGCATACGAGTTGGTGAATAATCATGAAAATTAATTATTATATTACGACTCAAAGGAACAATAACAGTTTGTATTAAATAGCCATTGATTTTCAGTGACGGTATGCTATTTCACCATTGAAACCAGTGACGGTATGCCATTGAACCTTTAAAACCAGTGACGGTATTCCATTGAACCTTTAAAACCAGTGACGGTATTCCATACCGGCACATATTGCCTCACTTCCGTCACTGGTTGTACCTATGAATTAACTCATTCTGGCTGCACTTGTTGATGTTGGGATTGAATGCTCATGACTGTGAAACAGTCCCCATCTTGTTAGCAGGAAAGGCAGGCCGAAAAATACTTAAATGTGGAAATGTTCTTACATTCTGTTGCTAAGAATAGGTTCTGTATACACTAGCACAGCATTGCCCTAAATGAAAACTACAACAATGTGCAGGTCGAGAAGCAGCTTAAAAAAGAAAGTCAATTCTGCAGAAAGCAGCTGTAAACAAACAGTGATTGCTGCATGAAGCAGTTGACTACATCCTGAAGTTGGTTGATGTGAAACAGTTATTTTGCAAAACAGTTTTAAAATAACTATTCTGTTATTTTTGTCCCTCGCATTGCGGGTGAGTTATGTGATAATCCGTACGGGAAAAATGAAAAAAAAAAAAAAAAAAAGTTTTATTTCGCAGATTATAGCGTTAGTGGTTTTACTTATGAAATTTGTGTTATTTTGCGGCTTACATTTGCCTGCAAATGGTACCTAACATCTTAATATGTTCTTGACATCAGAATACATATTGCGTTTTTTCGCTAATCAACAAAAACATAACTTGCCATTTTGTGTGAACTTTCAAACATAAACTGTGTAAATGGTCATTCATTTGTATATGGTGTCATGAGAAGCAAAATGATAACATCTACCATTACATACCTGTCTACCAATGCATGAAGCTTAGAAAATTATAAGGGCTGCATTCCATCGCTGTAGGATGTTACAAAAATATGTTAACCATGTGATTACTTTAAGCAAATGTGATACGTTGCTGGCACTAAAGAGTGAATTCTGCCAGGCCGATCTGCTCATATCTGGCACTTAAAGAAAAGATTGGCGATATACTACTTCGTGCTGAAAGGGTTAATGTGCTACAGTGCTCCAGTACACAGCCTGTTTTTTTTTTCTTCATGTAATTTTATTTTCAAACACAATACTGTATTTTGTTATATATAGATTTTGGACTGGGAAGCCCAGGCAAGATTTTATTTGCTGATGTGTTGTGAGTCAGCAGTATGAATACTTCTCTTATAGCAATTCTTTCGATTCTTTCATGAGCAATAAGCCAATTTTATCTACGTTGTGACAATATGCTTCCGCAAACCTGTAATTTATCTTTAAGAACACGAACAGCAAAGTGATGTAGTGTGCGAGGCCGGGTGTTATTACTCTGTTTTCTGAAACTTGTTCATGTCACAGAAACGACTACAATGCATCATCTCTAAGGAGTCAAGAGTAACTGGTTCAGAATTTATGCCATGAGAGGAAGCAATATTTGAGTAATATTTAAAATGTATGAAATGGTAGGCCTATATGCAGCACATCTCTTTTAAACCATAATTGCTAAGTACTTTGCTTTTATGATTGTTGGATCTGTTGCATAACTATGCAATTTGCAACATTCAACAATTTCAAATTTCCTATTATTTTTAATGTAAACCTTAGAAGATTTTTGTATAACGCAATCTCGTCACTGGCTGGGTCTTTATGGAAACCATGTATGTATAATGTTTATTGGGTTTCCCTTCTCACTATAAAGAACCCTTTCTTGTTCAGTTATCGTTGCACATCTGAATATTACTTAGAAATAGTGACAAATGACTGCCTAATTATGAAAACAAATATGAATCTGTATCACTACCAACATGAAAACACATCAGTATTGATAGCATACCAACTTGACATGAAAACATGTCCAATTCAGTATCATGCCAATTTGAACATTTATATATTTTTTGAACTAGCTGCTATTTAAAAAAAAAAGTGTATATAAAACAGTAATACTGAGGTGCACTTGATAAAACATATGACTTGGTATACATACAGGCTACTGCACAAGCGCCACCTGAAGATCATAAAAGTTACAAAATCAAATTAGTACTCTACATGTTTGAATCCTGGACCAACTATTTCTGAATATTTCGGGTATCTGTTTGATGGGAACAAACTAGTATGCAACCAAATGGGTCTATATTAAATAGCTTAAAACTTTTGAATTATTTCATGTGTTTTTAGCGAGATTATAAGTTTATTTTAATTCTATCCTATTATAATTCCATAACTCTCAACAACAAAACTGCAAACATACCTTTAATAAGTTAATTTTTGCACATCATTGTTTTATCTATCAATTTACTAACATCTGAGCAAAATAGCATCACGTTAGTTAATTATTATGATTTTTTAGGCATATAGTTATGTCACAGACACATATGAATAGAGATTGTAGTTAGGGGTAACTGATATAAAATATGAAAAGCACACACTCAACACAACTGGATAATGAATGGTAAACGTTTTGATGCATCCTATAACATATACTTGTTTAGGAGGAATAAATAAATTCTATTCTGTTGTATTCTATTCTACAACATAAAATTGAAAATGTCTGTTTTAAAACTGAGAAAAACTGGTTTGATAATAAAAAAAGTAAAGTGATCCCTATACAGGCCATGAAGGCCCAGAGGGTTCCAGAAGGTTGAGGCTCCCAGATTTTTGGACATTCGGCACATGAAGGTGGTAAGGTTGTCAGCCTTACGCACCGGCCGCCTTTACCCCCAGGATTGCTCCTGGTACTCATTTCTGAGTCGACCCCAGGGCCACTAATTTACATGGAATTTTTAAGATGAATGTGACCCAATTGTATCCATTAGGATATAATATAGCATTATTATCAGTATATGAAGAAACTTTTTTTTTTAACTCTGAAAAGTAAGTGAATGTATAAGGTATGGTAATTAAGGTTTTCTCAACTATTTTACTTACTGGTACAAAAAAAAATATTTATCTTTCATATTAAAAGTTTTTGATGTGTTTACAGTTAAGTTAAACTTAACTCGTAAGCAGTCTCTTGGTAAAAGCTCCATGATTGGTTCCAAATTAGCATCTTCTATTAATAATGTTTTGCTTTCTTTTTTCAACCAAATTATTATCAATTTATGAATTTGGTGAAAAAAGGATTGCTGACAGTTATTGCTAATAATACAGTATTTATTATTAGATAGAATTAGGAGGTGTAATCATGCCTTCAGATAAGCTACAAACCATGCGATCACTCATTTGTTCTTGTCACAATGTTTATTGGCAAAACATGAATGAATGAAGTGCTTTTACTGTTAACAAGAATAAACTAATATTTTACATTATTTCTTGCATGAGCTGTCCATGCTTTAATTGTGCACAAGCAAAAATATAACCTAAAATTAAATGTAATATTGCACAGACAAACAGTTAACACGTTTCATGGGCCCTAACCCACAACTTCAGCTACTTGTCAATTGCTGGGCCTCCTGTGCTTATAGAGTCCTTATGTTCTCCCAGTGGTCCATGTGCATAATTTACATCAGGTTATCTTCTACCATTAAGCTTGTGGGACTGCCTGTGTGGTCTTGTGGTTACCATCGCAGGCTATGGATCTGCAGGCTCGGGCTCGATCCCTGGTACCTGGGATTTTTCTCAGGTAGGGAGGTCTGGAATGGGGTGCACTCAGCCTCTTGATACAAACTGAGGACTACTTGATTGAGAAGTAGCGGCTCTGGTCATGGGTGTCAACATGCTGACCATATGCCCCCAGTCCTGCCGTGTGCCTATGGTAAATGATGCAGCAGTTGGATGGTTGGCCTGGTTCCTCCAGGGAAGAAAATTAAGGCTTTGGAGCACCTTCTGGTGGTCGTTTGTACTAATGAATAGATCAGGAATGAGTTATATTTGCAGCTAATAGCTAATATTTGAATTACCTAGTTCTGAAAGTACAAAATGTTTTGAGTTATGTAGTCTTGCCATGCAAGAAATTCCATGTAAATGACAGTCACTCACAGTGCCTTAGAGTAGAGTGTAATAACTAGAGACTGGATTTTAAAGGGACAATTTTCACCCAAAAAAGGACGAAAAAAGGGAAAATTATTGCCAAGAAAAGGTGGGAAAAAAGGAAAATTATTGCCAAGAAAAGATGGGGAAAAAAGGAAAATTATTGCCAAAAAAAGGTTGGAAAAAAGGGATATAAAAATAAGAGAGAGTAAAAATTCAACAGAGAAATACATGTTTGTTTTATGTTAAGCCTTTGCTTGCTCTACAGCTGCTGATTCTGCAACATCTATTGACTGATGACATTTTTTGATTTTGTTGAAATTCTCACAGAGGAAAATAGCACACGAAATCCATGTTCCCCACCTTGTTATAATGGGAAACTTAGGCAATGGCAAGCCTGTGATTTCCCTGTAACGCTCTATTCTGCTGGGAGGAATTGTTTTTTTATTGGTGAATCAGTGAAAACAATTTTTAATGTTTCCATATTGCAAAATACTGGGTAATTTACGAATTTTTCAAAATAAATTAGCAAAAAAGGTACTGGAAAGGGAATGTTCCTAAAAAAAAGGGAAATGGGCCCAAAAAAGGGACATTAAAACCAGGTAATTTGCAGTTGAAACTTACTCAGTAATGTCCTGTTCAATTTTGTCATGTTTTGTGATGAAATATAAAAAAAGAAATTCCCTTTAAAATCCGGTCTCTAGTAATAACACAGTAGTACATAATTTTTAAAAGTACAGGGTGCGGCAGAAAGAACGCCCTGATTTGGGAGAGTGATATCTACGTGGTGGGTGGGTTTAGAGGGACGGGGTGAATATTGCCGAACAGCAACTTAAGTGCCGTTTTAGTTTAGACCATGGCTTGGTCAGGAGTGCATCGCGCTTATGCCGTAGAGCAGTTTATTCAAAATGGCAAGTCGCCGACAGCAACGCAGCGCAAGTATGCAGCGTGCCTTTCGCGTACATTTCGGGCTCCAAAGGCGGGATAACTGAAAGCCAAGGTGTACCAACATCGTCCCAAACTTTGGAAGTTCTTAAGGAGGCAATCCAACAGGAATTTTCTTCTGTTCCGCCCGAAATGACAATGAGAGTCATGGACAACTACCAACAGAGGCTCAATCAGTGTATAAACAATGGAGGCCGCCACTTGAATGAAGTTCTCTTCAAAACACGTTGATGTAAATGGCATCATGTGTACTTCCAAAGAATTACATAAGTTTTTTCATATTTTATTGGGTTTGGATATATTTGCTTTGTGTAATCGGGGCGTTCTTTCTGCCGCACCCTGTATTACAAAACAGTAAATATGTAGACTATTAACAGCTAATAAACTAATTTTTTAATCTGAACTTGTTTTTTACATTAGGGCAGCTCAAATTAAGAAAATATCTTTGGTGACCTGATTTAAGAACAAGTCCTTTCTTTGTACAGCAAAACCTCCTGGATATCTTTGCTGCTTCCATTATTTAATTTTTTTATTCCTGAACATGTCCTGTTTCAAAAGAAAATTAAACTCCAGTCATTCCTAAGTTTTATTTTATTGCCTCCCATTGGGTTCTACAGTAAGGTACGTGAAAAGTCACAGTGAGTAGTATTATAACAACCTATACTAATAAATTTTACGAGTAAATCCAGTCATGTCAAGTGTGGAAACTACAAAATCACTTACACAGAAATTATTAACATCATACAGAAATAAATTACTCTATACAGCTTTACATGTACAGCGGCCCTTAGATTAAAAAAAGAAACATTGTGTTGTTTGTATTGCTGACTTTAAATTAAAGAAAGGTACAGCGTATGTATTGTATAATGTGAAAAAAATGTTTTTCACAAGATTGTAGATCTTAATATTTACATAACACACATGTAATTTATTCAAATTTTGACAGTGCTAAAGTGATCTTAAATGCCTCTATTATTCATTTGTTATACTTTTAACATATAAACAAAGATAAAAATTTTAAAATAATTTAGGTGTAATAAGATCCTGAAAGAGATCGAGCAGTAAAGTTCTAGATTCTTGTTATTAAAAATGGACTACAAGAAGAAACAATTATTATTTTACCCCCGTGCATGGTCTGTGCATGCGCATGCATAGCTTCCTTTAGTTTATGTCCGTTGCCAGACTAACAGCACAGCATCCCTCATTTGCAGATTTGGTCCTAGCAGACGACAGTCACTTTTCGTAGGAAAGTGTCGGTTCCAGTCAAATTTTGAAGTACTGGTAATTTTTTTATGTATTTTGAATCTCACTTCCTTTGTGCTGTTTTTGTTTGTATGACTAAAGTGGATTTTCTAATTTGTTTCAGATTAAATTACAATGACCTCTCATGATCGTGACAATATGATTCTGGCAATTTAAACCAGAAAAAGGGAAAGAACTTGAACAAAGAAAGCGGTTCTTCAACAGAAATTTTAAAAGGCTGATAAAATTACTGAAGATATGGAACGGTCGTTTGCAAGATTCAATAACATTGGTAAAAGTTACAGATTAAAAAGATTCAAAAGCCACAATGAAGTCCCCTCATAAGCAATTAGGTGAACACATCTTCTCGACCCAGGTTGCTGTGAATGATCGTTTTTTATGGCCTAACATTTAAGTGACTTAGAACTCGCTAGTATAACTGAAAATAAGGCCCCATGAGAGTCTACAACTCTAGAAATGAAAGTGGATTATGTTTTGGAGGCACTCACTGGACTGAAATGGTGAAGAGCAAGCAATGGTTAGTTATTAAAAAGTGTTAAAATACATGATGTGATATCATTGATCTTGATCAATATAATATACTAAAATTTATAATTAAAACCATTAGCTCAGCAATCTTTATTATATGTAGCCTAGGGCTTTCGACACTTGTGTCATCCTCAGGGCTTCTTGTTGTTCTGATGTTGATTCATTAACACTTAAAAATTAATATGACTTGTCATATTGTTAACTAGGGCACAGATTTTTAGGTTTTCATAAACCCTGTTTTAGTTTTATAGAATTAGAATTAAGAATTAAGAATTTATTTATCAACAAATAACAAGTAGAACTTGTGTAGTTGACGTCAAACATTAAAACAGTACACAATACAATACAACGTCAACAGAACAGTACAGCAATCAGAAAAAATGTGTTAAAAACATATGTCGATGGAAGGGAGGTTGAAAAATTCATCTAAATTATAGAAAGGATTAACTGCTAGCCAGTTGTACAGAATGAATTTAAATCGTTTGAAGTTAACCAGATGAGCTTCAGGAGGTAGCTTATTGAACATTCTCAGGCCAACATATGAGTAAGATTCTTGAGTTTTAGAGAGCCTTACACGTGGTAAATCTATTAAATTCATGTTTCTGGTAAAGTGATTGTGCTTGTCACATCTTAAGGGAGTGTTACTTATGTTAAAATAGTTTTATTTTAGTTTTTAACCATTTTCAAATGAGTTTTAAAAGTTTCACTTTAATAAGAGTAGGCCTACATTGAAACAAATATATTAATAAATTTTATTTTTATCTACAATTTCTAGGGTTCTAATCTATAAAGCTATAGGAACACTTTTTGCTTAATGTTCACAGTTTATAGACTTCAATGTTAGAATTACCCCTGTCATTTGAAGTCCACATAAACTCAACAAGAATTTTTTCAATTAATCAGCCAACTTTTAGATTATTTTACTTTCGGCTTCTTACTGGAGCAAACACTGTGAATAAACTGTAAGTGTAAGCTTCTGAAGAATGGCTAAAGAAACTGGGGATTTTGGTTCACTAACGATTTCCTTTACTGGGACAATGAAGTTGCAAAATGCAGTTCTTTATTTTCTCTTAGAAATTTACTGGCAAATGCAAAATATAGGCAGATATTTCAAAAGTAACTTTTAGCAGAACAACCTTAACAATGAGATTATTTACATATTATCAGTTTGTTAATCATATTTTAATTTAGAAACAGTTTTAGTCACTTTTAATTTTCAAAATCTTACTCAGACAATTTTAGGTTTTATTGGAGTGTATCACTATCATAACAATGAAATGAATAAATACTCGTATGTTAAAATATCACAGTTAGCTAACAAGGAACAAAATAGTTTAAAACCTAAGAATCCAGGCCCTATTGATAACTATAACACTAGTCATTTAAAAATAAGAAGCCCTGAGGGTAACATAAGTGTCGAAAGGCCTAGGCTACAGTGGCGCCAACTTTTGAAAAATATTGGGTGGGCTCAACAGATTTTAATAAAATTTCCATACTCCCACAATAAAATGACTTGGTGTCCTCTCAATACAAAATACTTTTTTTTTTTAACCTGTACGAAAGACGGGTAACCAGCTAGTGATACAGTAAAATGTCTTGGTGTCCTCTCAAATTACCTATGAGAGAATGAAATTTTTCCTGAAAATGGAGACACCTGAACGCCATCATGAGAAAAATGGGCTCTTTTGCTTGGATTGTTTTTTTATATATAGGCCTATATTTCTAAATCACAAGACTATTCGTCGGTGACTACAACTTTGGTTATAACAATCTTTTACAAGGTTAAAATGAAATGTATAACTTAACAAAGCGTGAGACAAAATTATTGAAATTCGAAACCACGAGGGATCAACGCCTTCCTAGTCATAGTGTTCGATTCATTCACTGTACTAATAAAAAGCAATAGCTCAAGACCAACTACAATACTCTGGTCTTGAATAGCTATTGTGTATCGAGTCTTTATCGATCGATTTAAATAACCTTGTTTCGATTAGCTTATGAAAATAAAATGGCGGGCAGTTGAGTGTTCTAGTGTGTAAAGTGGTGTTCTGTTTTATATTTTATGTGAAATATTCATTAGTGACAGTGGTAAAACTATACGGTTTGTAACTATTGTATCTTCATATTTCACTCGATGTGACTGGATTAACTGAACTGGCTTCTCTTGTGGTGATTACGTCTTGACAACGCCGACCTAATTCGTTATCGTAAGTAATACATTCTCATCTATTTTTGTGATAGTGCAGATATGTTTATATTTTGGTTAGGTAGACCGCTGTCTTCATGTTGCAAAGTTGCCTTGTAATGAATAGGAATAGCCTACGGCGAGCCGCGGTGAAGGAGACGGTAGGTTCGAGTCCCGCCTCGGGCATGGGGTTTTCTATATGATCCGGAAAACAAGGAAAAGAAATGGTAATACAAGGTAAACAAACGGTAAAACAAGACATAAAATTGAGGGGAAAAAGTATGTTAGCCGTGAAAGTCTGCCCGCAAACACATAACTGCAGTAAAGTATAGCCATGGTCCTCTTTGTTTAGTAACATCTATATATTGTATTATATCCGATGTTCGGTGACCCGAGGCATTTTGATTGGCTCTCGAGGACATAGGTTAACAGAAGGCTATGGTTACTGTTATGACTCGAAGTGATCTCCATTTGTCGGTATACATCTTCATAATGCCTGAGCAAAATCTATACAAGTTAAAACAGAAGCTTATGTCAACATTGAGTATTCTATTAACTTATTAAAGATAAATCAAATCGAAAAGAAGGTTTGGATATCAATGCTAATATGACGATCCTTTTAAATGCAAATACTGTACTAATTTGTTGGAAGGACTATTGAACTATTTGATCCTATTGTTACAAAACTATTTTGTGTTATATTTTTGCTAGCTGCCACAAAACCTGGACTCCAAGCAACTTGGCAGAAAAAGATTTTCCGTAATTCCGATTAATTGTTTAAAATAGTGTTTTTTATCAGCTTTTGTGAATATCTGTACTTATTAATTGCATACTTAAGTAAGTTTTTTCTACTGATATTTGATTCAAGTAGAAGTGTAAGATTTATGTAATGTTTTCCCATTTCGATATACCTAAGCCCCCTGGTTTCCCTCTGGTTTATTGTCCCTTGCGTTCCTTCTACATGTTAATTCCACTATGATCATTTTGATCTTTTAGGTAGATTTCGAAGAAAAATCTACCTATTGCAATCGATACCATGTCATGACTTTCGAAAAATTCTTTTATATCTTTAAGTTTCATGCCTCCCTAAATACAAAACCACCGCCTGTTCAAAAAAAAAAAAACTGTGATATTTATATATATATTTCATAGGCTAAGTTATATGTGATATTTAGAGATATATATATATATATATATCTTTACACGCTAGCGGCCGTAATTTTGAAGATATTTGAACAAAATGTTATTATGTTATTTCTAGGCCCAATAGTTTGGACAAGTTCGTTAATGAGCAAAATTGGCCCAAGGGGGTGGTCGGGGGAGGGGGTTGAAATTTTAAAACATTTATATCTCGGCCCCTATGAAGTATAGAGGGAAACTTTGTTTGAATAAATTAGAGTACTCCCTATGGAGTTCACAATGACGCCAACAATTAGGTGGTTTTGCGGGTACGAGTGGGGGTGGGGGATGGAAATTAGAAATTTTTGAAACTACGTTTTGTGGGGTATCGTTGAAAAGCTCTTGATGAGTACTCTACAAATAAATAACTAGTTTCTTGATAGTTCTAATAAAAGGCGAGATTTGAGTGTTTGAAAAAGTGATCTTTCCTCTTTTTTTGCAGTTATTATTGCGGATTTTTCATGCCAAGGCTAAAGGAGAAGAGTGATACGCAACGACAATAAATTAAACCAAAAGCACTTTGAAATCTACCTCAGCCTGTAGGCTTGTCTAAAGGGATTTTTTTTTATTTTTAACCAGTCACCAATGTCTTGTATTTAACACTCTTCACTTAGGCTATAGACCTATCAAATATGTACAGACTTACTTGAAAAAAAACAATGTGCTTGATTTTTTTTTCTGAACGCAAAAATGTCTTTAGCCTTTTAAAATTAAAAAAAAGAAAATCGGCGGTGGCTGTGAAAACTGCGCTAAAAGTCGTAAAAATTTAATGAACTGAAAAAGATTTCAAATGATCGTGATTGAATTGGAACAATAGGGGATCGTACTATATATATATATATCAACAACAGCCTGATTTTCGTTGTACATCGATTCAACAAAGAAACAGGATTTTAGTAGTAGCAATAAATAATTATGTTAATAGTAGGCCTATACGGAAAATTACTGGGTGGGCTTGAGCCCCACGAGCCCATATAAGTTGGTGCCAGTGCTAGGCTACATATAATTAATTAATTAATTATACATTTTAGTTATTCAATGTCAAAATACTGTGATAGTGTTTTGCATTTTGCTTATTCTCTTTAAGACCTAAGTAGTAATAGACTGCGTTGAGTCAGGTTGTTCAAACTGTGGTCCGCAACCCAAAGGCCATGGATGGCTCGCGACACTATTTCACCATGGACATCTGAATACACAGTCTTACGTAAGGTATTTTATCAATGCTGTTACGCCTTTAAGCCACGGACATTCTGGATATGACGTCACCAGCATATGCATGTTCATATTTTTATATTTATTTATTTAATAAAAACTTGTCATAGAGGGACTCGAACCTGATAAAACACTCACATATTTTCTAAAACAGTGATAAATATACTTAGCCTCTAGTTCTTTCATCAGCGACAAAGTTATGTAATGTTAGCTCATGTCTTGTTGACAGACTGGTTGAAAGAAGTAGAAGGAGAGGTTTGCCCCTACCTGGCGCTCGGCGTCCCCAGTTAGGTTATGTTGTCAACGAGATCAGGAAGACACGTTTGGATACGTAACTCTTGCACCTTATACCATAGACGTCACGATATCCAGCCTATAGACAAGAGTGCTTGGAGATTCGCTCTTAAGACCTGTAGAAATTGAAGCCCTATGATTAGGCTTATGTGTCATCACCTCTTTTTACCTAAGCCTTTAAAACCAGTGACGTAATTTTAAAAAGAAAATGGCCGACCCTTAGGAATTTGAAAAAAAAAAATGGTTTTAATTTAGTTACTGCAAAAGAAAACTATGATAAATATATAGTCACATTATACTAGGACTGTGCATGATTTATGCGAAGGTTTCGAAAAGTAAAGCCAATACCTAGAAATTAAAATCGTTTTTAAATGGTGGACAGGCCTAATATGAATGCTAACGTGCTGAACAAACACAAAACAATTCACCATTAAACATTGTCTTGGTCTATAAAAAGAACACAGAGTGAAAACTTTCTTGACGAAAATAATTCATACAAGGTCACCAGTGTCACATTCTCGGCAATAGCCCGCGGCCATCGAGCCCTTGTAGTTTAAAGAACCTGATATCTCAATGTGGCCGTAATAAACATATTACGTTACAGCTAATTTTTACAGAATTATCCAAATGTTAGAAACATTGATGAGATAGAAACCAGAATACTAGCCGACATTTCGTTTAAGCATAGTATTCTAGTAATTAAAACTTTTTCTAAAGAATTATTATCTGCAAAAAAAAAAATGACATCTTGACTTGAGGAACGTTTGTCGATAATATTTATTAAGTGCCAGTATGGTACTTTATGAGATTGTGTGGGGGACGAAAAATGTCTGTCCGTCTGTCCGTCCGTCCGTCCGTGTGTCTGTACGCGCTCTAACTCAAATACGCTTTATCGAATTTTAATGAAACTTGGTATACGCGTTTATAATGTCCATGGGAAGAACCCTATTGAAATTGGACCAAACCGGTTCACCGGTACCGGAGTAAAACCCAATTTAGTGTATATTTTAAAGGCGCCATAACTCTCATACGCTTTATCGGATTTTCATGAAACTTGGAATACCTATTTATAATGTCCATGGGAAGATGTCTGTTGATATTGGACCAAATCGGTTGGCCGGTACCGGAATAATACCCAATTTAGTGCCCTTTTGTGGTATCATATAAGAAAAGGCGCGGTAACTCAAATACGCTTTATCGGATTTTCATGAAACTTCGTATACTTATTTATAACAATCATGGCAATAAGCCTATTGAATTTGTACCTAATCGGTTGTCCAGTACCGAAATAAAGAGTAATTATCAGTCAAATTTATTATAATATTTTGGTTCATTTCGAAGCATTTTGATTGGCTCGCGGCCAACCAATCAGCGGGCGAGTCCCGTAACTAAGGTAAATAAATGGAAATTCTGGAACAAGCCTTCAATTCCTGTCGAAACCTTCTTTAGTAAAGGAGGGTAAAAAGAAGGCACCTTCTTCAAATGCAAAATCAAATTCTCGGTTCTTTCTTATAGCGTCATCAATTAATGACAGCTTATAAAGCTTCCTTCAGTTGCCATGGACAGTTTGACATCTACATGAAAAAAAAATGTTCCCATATGTACGATTATAGATGAAATGCTGCTGTATAATGACTAATTATTTTGCTAAAATTGATTACAATTAGATTAAAGCATTGAATTTTACTTCAGCCTATGTCAGATTTATAATCCCTGACCTCTTAATAAATAAAAACATTAAGCTTTGAGAATATGGTTAGGTTGGTACCTCTGCTTCAACGAGGGCCTCATCCTAATTTATCACTCAGATATCGCGAATATTATAGTACTAATTAATGAAATAATTCAACATTGTACCATAATAAATCTAGCAGGCACGATATATAGCCTAATTTCGAAATACGGTGATTTTTCTCTTCTGTGAGCAACGACGAAATAGTATTCTTTGGTATTGGACACTCAAAAGTCGCAGTGTGGTTTGGTCTTGGGGTAAGGTGCTTGTCTAGTAATCAAGAGATATCACGTTCGAGTCCACCCTGAAGCAATTTTTTTTTATTATTATCAATTGTGTTAAATTGAGCCTATTCCATTCTTGTGTCCTATTTTGTCAATGTGCTTAAATAAGTATTACATTTTTCTTTTTAAAAAAACTGGGAATTCATTGTCTTTCATTGACCTACATCATTCCTAAATAATAACATAAGCCTATAAATGTTATTTCACGAACAGAAACTAGATTTAAAGTTATTGCGTTGCGTTAAAATTGCATAAGCCTATACTCAGAACAAAACTGCATACCGCTAGGTGGAACTATCCTCTTCTTATTGGCTTACTGTACTATTTCATTGTCAATGCATTTTGTAAAATGTTTACATATTTTAAGAATTAGTATATCAGTGTATACCAATATGAATTAAGGTTAAGAATCAAACTTTAGACCTTTGTTCTTCCGTAAGCCCTGCTTAATGAATCGATCTGGAGTTTAACTCGGAGATCTATTAAAAAAAAAAAAAAAAAAAAAAAATACTTATTTTCTGTATATCATAACTGCAATTATTACTGATTAAAAAAGCATACTGGCACTTTGTTATATCAGTTTACCTGATTTTATTATTTCATTAAAACGCTTGAGTTCGATATTCTTAAATTTACATACCTGCTTACAGATCGTATACAATTAACTTAGTTTTTGAAGTTCATTCTTATTATCTTTCAAGATGCTGAAAATCTTGTCACCGTTTTGTCCTCTCATTTGTTGCATTATTTCTCACAGGGACCTTCGCGATTAATGAAATGAAGCTTTTATTTGTTATACGTGGCCAATATTACTTGACAGAGTAAATTGTATTTTCATACAAAAGCCTGGTAATGACACATATTATTATTGTACATCTGAATCTTTACAAAACTAATATAACGATTTCGTGATTTAAGATATGTTTTAGTGTTAAACCTCACCAGACGTTTCTCTTTCTTATAAGTTATTATAGTGATATTCAGTTCTAGTCTTAAACAATTCAGGCCCTTGCAAGCATTCAACTATGGTTTCAAAAGAATTCAGTATAGAAACTTATATTGATGTATAAAAAAAGTAGACAGGTACACAATTCGTCACGCTGACTGTAATGTTCAGGTATTAAAAGAACCTATATATTCTCTGTATTCGACATATCGCACTTTTAAACATAAAATTTAAGTTTTTTTTTCCTCGCATATAAAAATTACATACACATTGTTTTGTCAATTAGCTGTTTACTGGTAATAAAATCTATTGATTAAACATTTTATATCTATTCTATTATGAATTGAAAACTACAATCTGAAATCAGATTAAGAATTAATGCTTTTTTTATAAAACTATAACTGGTTTTGTACCAGACTTGGAGAACAAAGTAATGAAAAAGTGTTAAAAACACGATGCATGTTTACGCTCTAGTCCGTGCACCTGTTATATAAGCTATCTGAAAAAATGAAGATACATCAGTTGGACAACAGCCTTCAGTTGGACAACAGCCGTCATACCTTCAAGACTTCAGTTTATGTGGTAAGTGTTTTTGTTTTTGTTTGTTTCCCACATGTATAATGTTCGTCAATATGGAAAATTAAAACATAAGGAGGGAGTTAATAGGCCTATGTATCTTTTCATAACTAGATTTATCCGTGTCGCAAATATTTTTACACATACATGTACGACAGAGTTATGAATCTAGACTAAAGTGAAAGTTATTAATGACCGAACTGTTACAAGACATACCTACGATACTACAGAAATAGATAGCTTCCGGCAAAACACAGAATCACTGTACTTCGTTAGAAAGCTTTTTAAGACAAGCTAGTGTATTTATTTGTTTACATGTTATAGACCACGTATTGTGAGTTTTCATAGCATCACATTTACGTTATAAAAGTTTTATATCTGTGAGGATGAACTATAATATTAACATACAACTTACCGGGTAAAGAATCAACACATGATCGATTTGGTAATTACACATATTATATTCTTGTTCTAATCCAAGTTTGGTTTATTAATCAAATAAGAACTATTCTACATCAGACACACTGAATAGATCAACTAATATACATGAAATTATATTACATGTGTAAAATACATCTAAAATAGACTCAATAAATTATTACGAAATATTTGGTCGTTTTGTGAGAGAAAATGTGCTGTTTACTCAGATTTTAATTTAATATTTGTTCATAAAATATTCCCAGTAATTCAAGAATACTTCTAAGTTATACTTAAAATAATATTTTATCTCACATAAAACCTGAAACTCCATAAACCGTTTGAAAAGTTGAAACACACTGAAAAAATTTAATGTTCTAGCCCGGACTTGAACCAGGATGTTCTCTCCATTCCGCTGTTCCAGCGTCTAGCTATCAGGAGAACATTTATTTATTTATTTAATAAAACCCTATTACAATGTCCATGCCAGAAATACAATGCATACAGAAGATAAGAATACACAAAAGATAAAAGTAAAAAGTACGGTACACAAAAGAAATTCCTAGCCACTTCTGGGTACCAACAGTTACCTGGTTATAATCACAGTACATATTGTCTTTGAGAATTAAGATAAGAAAGAATGTTTGGCATGATACATTAAACCAATACACTAACTACAATTGATGGTAACTACGTTTAGTAATTTTAATTCAGTATTAAATCAACTTCAACTAAAGCTTTTTGATTTTATTTTTCGGACACACTAAGTATATCAAAATTTTAAAAAATGAATTTTATTATTATTATCATCTATTTTTAATGTAATAATTTATGAAGAAATATTAAACCTTGACTGTTTCTTCTAAATTTAAACTTTTAATATCATATAGTTCTAAAAGCGTTTGGTAATTCAAGTATGTTGGATAATAGCAGATACTTAGAATTTCCTATTGTTTCAATGTGGTTGTTAAAGCCGAGATCCTTGGTAAATGTTATCGGTAAATCTCTAGTTTACATTACTTCATCGAGATTAACGAAGAAATAGCTAACTTAATATGTTTGAAAATCTGTGTGTAAAAATACTTTCCGGAATTTTAGCTGGTGTAGATAGAATAGCGATGGGTCTATAATTTGTAGGATATTTGAACTTTCCCCCGATTTTTGTATGGGGAGGGGGGGGGAGGACTATTTTTATCATTTTCCAAACATCTGGAAAAAAAACATCCTTGATTAATTAATTGGTTAAAAATTGTAGTTATTGGATACAGTAAGAGTTCACCACATCCTTTGAAAATATGTGTAGGTATAATATACGGTCCAGCAAAACGTTTAATAGCTAATTAAACTTCTTTTGTCTCTATTACAGATATGTTGAAGGAATCTAGTACGTTTATACTGTTTAAGGATTCATAATCGAATTTTGATTGATCCCTTGTATAAACAGATTTAAAATAATAATTAGCGTAACCGTTAACAATTTCATGTGGAGTTTTTTTTTAACATTTGTCCATTATATGTCATCTCCCTTTGAGACCTGAGTTGTTTCCTTTTCCTTTTAATAAAATGCCAAAAGTTATTTACATCGCGCATTAAAAAAAAAATTGTTTTAATTTCTTGAAGATGACTTATGTAGGCTGTTTTAATTTGTTTCTTCAAATTTGCTCTAATGCTTTTGAATACTGTCATATTATATTTTTCTTTAAGTTTAATATTTCCTATTATGACTTTTGTGAAACATAGTGGATAGCTGTGTCGACATTGTCTTCTTTTTAGGTACACATTTATCTAGTATTGAGTAAATTGTGTCATAAAAAAGTAGTTACAGAAAAATTAACATCTTTAGAATCAGTTAAATTGTTCCATGTACACTCTCTTATAATATTATAAACTTATCAAAGTCGGCTTTTCAAAAATTGTAACTACACTTACCTACGATGTTTTTTTTTATATGTTATATTTAAAGCAGGGTGGTACAGGTCTTTAGGTACCAGATAATTACTTTCTTCCTCTACCTTGAGTTCTGAGATATTGTGCAGGCCTGTAGGCCTACAACGTCAAATTCTCCAACTAACTCACAATCCCCGGTATAGCAACATGCGTTCTCAATAAGAGATAGCAATCCTGAGTGTTTTTTTTAACTTTTAAGTACTTAAAGGCCTTGTCTTCACAGTAAAACAATAGTAGCTCACATTGGAATAACTCTCTCCCGAAGGAAGTGTGTAAAACAGTTACTCTAAAGCTAGTACAGCTAGAGAACTTAACACTTTCTAGTTTTAAATAACATCGAGATGTTAACTATATGTTATGTCATGGCAAACTAGATACAGATCTGTCTTACGTTTGAAAGCTAAAATTATAATCATAGCTATGTTATGATTTGATTACTACACTCTGTTATCATACGGGTAACATATCTTATCCTTAAAATTAAAGCAGATAGTATAGTTTCATACCAAGTCAACAGCTAAGATTTAGTTTGTTTAATGTTAATGTTCCCTTGTTGGAAAGAATAGGTCATCTTATCTGTTTAAGTTTCTAGACCAAGGAACCTGGAGCTTAGAGCTTTTTCCTAAGAGGCGCTTTCTAATCGGGGCGAATTCATTCCAAAACAGGGTTGTTAACAGTGCAATATTTACAAATATGTTTCTACATCGACATGTCAGATTTTTCTCGTATATAAAGTCGTTAATTAATCTGAATTCTTTCAGTTTGCTGCTTGCGTTTCATTTAATTAACCTCAACTCAGGAATATATGTGAACATTTTTAACCATTACATCTATAAAATAATTAGATTTCTTAGAATCATAAGTACAGAAACCAATTAAATTATTCACAAGATGAACACATAACTGCAATGTTTCTAGATTTAAATAATATTCCATAAGTTTTAATGGCAACTTCCGCAAAATAGTTTAAAATATCTATAACTGATTCATTTTAATTTCAGATACAACACGTGATAAGTCAAATCGTAGAAGTTATTTAAGTCACGTAAAAACTTGCACTTACAATCGTTGTTTGTTTTCACCTTTGAAGTACAGGTAAGAAATGTTTTAATATTAATAAAACTAATGTAATTTAGTGTATAATTATGTAACCTAGCGTCTTTTCACTGTATGAGATGTATCTAAATTTTCCAAACCAGCAATTAATGTTTTATAGCTTGCAAATTCACCAATTATATTAAACTACTGGTTAGGATGAGATAAACTTGGATTAATATTTATACAAAAAACCTTAATTATACACCATTGCAAGTAACTTGAATATTATTCTTATTGAACGTATTATTAGCTTTTATGATGTTATAAAACTTAGTAATTTCTTGTTCAGTATCACCCCCTTGCTTTTTCTTTTGTTGATTTAATTTAAACATTTGGATTTCTTCAAACCAAATATTTCTTGTTATGAAATTACTGAACATTTATTTGCTTTAGCTCTACGAACATTACTAGCCAGTGTAAGACGTATTTTCTTAAAATTGGTTAGATAAAACGTCACTAATATAATGATAAGAGATATCTCTACTGTTGAATCTATATGTAGTCTAATGTTTTTTAACCTTGCATTGTATAATTATTCTAATATTGAATAGTAAAGCAAAACATTTCCATTTAAATATAAGTCTGTGAGGGATACTTTTGTTTCATTAAATATTATTGTGACATTATTAACTAGGATTTTTATATGATTTTTCTCAAACAAACAAGCAAAACTGAAAATTCCTTTCCCTTGCAGGAAGAGTATAAAAGGCGCTTTGGTTAACCACAAAACTTCAGTGCCTTCACAGACGTTATATTGCGTGCATAACTGTTGGAACACCAGGTAAGAAATTTTGACAATGTCTTCTGATTCGGAGAGCACTTATTTTTCGGATAGCGAATCCAGCCAGGATTCTGTTGAATCGATTGAATTCAAATCATTTACGATTGTTCAATCGATTCGTAAAGATTATAAAAGATTCAATGCGGCTGGACTTCAGCTGGTAGTGAAGCTTAACGAACCTGGAGATAGCAATGCTGTGGAGCATTTTAATAAAAGCATTGCAGACGTTATAGATTATGCGTTGAGAGATGCCGAAGATTCCGATATGGCGGGGGTCACAATATTCAACGACTCAAACAACATGGACAAACCTATTGGTCTTTCTTTCAGACGGAAGGACCAAATAAGTTTAGAGGTTATTGGCTCAGTCATAGAAAAAGTGTGTCAATCAAATGCAAGATTTTGTGCAACTGACACTCTGCGTGTTGTGGTCGATTTGGTCAAACTTCCTTCTGGAAACGGAGGACCTATTAAGACCAAAGCTCGATCCACCGATCGCTTAGCGTATTTGAAGCAAAGCATTGTTTATATCAAAGCAACTGTAAACTGTCTAGCATACGCTTTGGTGATTGTGGTTGCTAAGGCGTCTGAAGATCCGGATTATGTAAAATATAGAAAGCAGGACATGCAAGGAAGGAAAGTACGGGCAAAAGTTGAGGAATTGTTAAGAAATAGTGGTGTTGACTTGTCGAGAGGTGGTGGTCTCCCGGAATTGGAAGCTTTCCAAAAATATTACTATAGTGATTTCAGAATAGTTGTTTTTTCTGGGCTTAAACTAGATAGTGTTATTTTCGACGGTTGTAACGGTAATAAAACCAGGTTGAACCTGCTTTACGACACCGAGAAGAAGCACTATCACACTATTATAAATTTAACAGCAGCCATGGCGGTAGAATATATCCGCAATGGGTGTAATCATGGATTTTGGCGTGGAGAATATCATACTTGTGAATTTGTTTGTCATCAATGCAAATCCGTACCTCCCTGTGATACAAACACATTTAGAATGTATTGCGAAATTTGTAACAGATATTTTCGAGGTGAGAAATGTTTCGAGAATCATAAGACTAAACTCATTAACAGAGGTACGGTGTGTGAAAAAATACAGAATTGTACAAACTGTGACAAACGAAAAGCATCCAATCACGAATGTTTCAAGGTTTTCTGCAAGATGTGTAAGAAAAACCAGAAAAAAGGCCATTTTTGCTACATGGCTCCTCTTTCAAACACTGTCATGGCTACGGATAAGGTAATGTTCGTGTACTATGATTTAGAAACAAGCCAGGATACCAAAGTCTCGGGCAATACTTTTCTCCATGTTCCGATTTTGGTCTGTGCGGAACAGGTGTGTTCCCTCTGCGAAGATTCCAGTGAGAATCAGTGTTCAAGATGCGGTCCTCGCAGACATTCCTTCTGGAATAACCCCATTGCTGAATTTATGCAATATCTTAGGACAGAGAGACCACTTTTTGAGAAAATTATCGTCATTGCCCATAATGCAAGAGCCTTTGACCTGCAATTTATTTTAGACTATGCTGTTAAAAACGGATGGATCCCAAAACTCATCATGAATGGTACCAAAATCTTATCTTTACATTTTGAGCATTTTGTGTTTTTGGATAGTTTGAATTTCATCCCCTTGCCTCTCCGTGCTTTTCCAAAGACATTTGGCATCACTCATCTTGCTAAAGGTTATTTTCCCCATTATTTTAGCAGCTTGGACAACTTAAATTACGTTGGTCCATATCCTAACATATCATTTTATGGCCCTGACGTAATGTCTGTGGAGGACCGTAAATCTTTCGTGGAATGGTACAGTACTAAAGAAGGCGAATTGTTTGATAATAAGAAAGAGTTAGAAAAGTATTGCCAGGCTGACGTGACTGTGTTGAGGGAGGCATGCACAGTGTTTAAAAACCTCTTTCATGAAATTGCGAAAATTCATATATTCCAGGAGGCCATCACAATCGCAGCTGCCTGTAACAAAATATACAGGAAAAACTTTCTCGATCGTGACACTATAGGTCTGATTCCCAAGGGTGGGTACAGAATGGGTGACAAAGTCTCAAAGAAATCACTAATGTGGCTTGCTTTCGAAGCAATGACCCGTGACATAGACATCAGACATGCAGGTAACGGGAGAGAAGTCCGCCTCCCTGAGTTACCGGAACTGAAAGTTGACGGTTATTGTTTTGAAACGAAAGAGGTATTCGAATTCCTTGGTTGTTTCTTTCATGGTTGCCTCTGTTTGTCCAACAGGGACGTTCCCATGCTAGGATCCTCTGAAACTCTCGCCGAGAGATTTGAATCCACAATGGCTAGGATTGAAAGAATAACTTCTTGCGGTTACACAGTACACGCCATGTGGGAGTGTGATTTTGACAAAACTTTAGCAAAGCATCCTGGACTACACACACATCCATGGGTACAGAACGCACCGTTGGTTCTCCGTGAAGCTGTTTACGGAGGACGAACGGAAGCGATGCGCCTCTATCACAAAGCGGAAGAAGGAAAAGAGAAAATCTTGTACGCAGACGTCATGTCACTGTACCCTTGGGTGTGCAAGTATTGTAAATTCCCCGTTGGTCATCCTACTGTGTACACCGAATTCGAGTGTGAGGATTTTGACCTAATGCTAAAGAAGGAGGGAGTTGTGAAATGTAGTGTGCTACCCCCTAGAAACCTGTATCACCCCGTGCTTCCGTACAGATGCAATAATAGACTAATGTTTTGTCTGTGTAGCACCTGTGCGGAGACGGCATGCCAGGATGCTTGTAGTCATAAGGACAAGGATAGAGTTTTGACAGGGACATGGTTTGTGGACGAGGTAAGAGAGGCTGTTTCCATGGGGTATAAAATTGTGAAGATGTTTGAGTTTTATGAGTATGAGGTCACCGAGTACGATCCTAAGTCTAAACAGGGAGGTTTGTTTGTTAATTATATCGATACTTTTTTGAAAGTGAAAGCAGAGTCTAGTGGATTTCCTTCGTGGGTAGAGTCGGAAGACGATAAAAGCAAGTACATCAAATCGTTTTTGGAACACGAAGGAATTGAGTTGGAAGAGAAAAACATTGTATTGAACCCCGGGAAACGTGCCATCAGCAAACTCTGTTTAAATTCGTTTTGGGGCAAATTAATTGAATTAGAATCGAGACCTCAGACCAAGGTGATTAAAGAACCCAAAGAGCTCTACGATTTTCTATCCACACCCGGGGTCGAAGTTAGGAAACTAATTTTTGCAAATGATCAAGTGGTCTGGATAAACTGGACGCAAGAGGAAACAGCCCCTCTTTTGCACACCAGTGTCGTTCACGGGGCGTATGTCACAACAGGTGCTCGTCTGAGACTGTACTCCTATCTAAACGATTTGGGTACGCGAGCTCTTTATTGTGATACCGATAGTGTGGTATACACACAGAGGGAAAAGCAAGACCCTGTGCCCCTGGGTGACAATCTCGGCGAGATGACTAACGAGCTGATCGCTTATGGAAAGGATAGTTTCATCTCCGAATTTGTGAGTGGTGGTCCTAAAAATTATGGATACAGAGTAGAAATTCCAAGTAAAAACACTTCGGAAACAGTTTGCAAAGTTCGTGGTATCACATTAAATTATTCAGCTTTGAAAATAGTGAATTTTAACACCATCAAATCCATGATTTTAAAGGACAACCCCTCAGACACTGTCACGGTAAGAACCGAGAAAAAAATTAAGAGGAGAGCAGTTGCTACAGTTGTGTCTGAACCAGAGGAGAAAACGTACCGACTCTGTTTTAGGAAACGACGCAGAGTACCGGGTGGCTACGACTCTCTCCCCTTCGGAAACGAATAAAACATCTGTCACAATGTCTGATCAGAGATGATTGCCATTTTTTATTCATCTGTAAGTCCACCTCTATAGAGGAAATAAGAGAGCTGATAATGTGGAAAGTAAAACGGTGATAATTCTTGTCACCATTTTATTTTTCTGTGCGGCAGAGGGACCACTAGGTAATATCCTTGTCTGTACCCCCGCTTTTCTTACACATTCAGGTTGAAAGTCCTAGAAAATAATAATGATGTAAAAGAGGATTATTTCCCTTCCTAAAACACGGTGAGTTATTTTCCCGTCTTTTAGTAGGAGGGTTTCCCCTACTCACGGTGAGTTATTTTCCCGTGATTTCATAGCTCTATTCCTCATAGGGTGAGATATTTATTACAGAAGTCTTTAGTCAGACGCCTAAGCAATGCAAACTTTTTAAGACCACAACACCTATGACCATACTTGTTTCTCGCTTCAGCAATGCTATCCTCCACGTTCGCACTACACATTCAAATTTATATAATATGACTGTCAAAATTTCTTCCTGTAAAGTCTTCAGCAACATCGGGCGCAGTACAGCACGGGTCAGGTTGCGACACCTGGACCTAAACGAGAAGAGATAGCAAGAGAATGAAACTTGTAAGTACTAAATACATCAGAGTTAGCCGCTAATATCAGCTTTCGACCGACTAATTAAATCATTTCTTTTCCACGTTTCAGTGTCGACAATCTGTGAAAACGTTACAAGGCTTCGTTAGTAAAAAAAAGAGAGATCAAAGAATAAACACGAAAGAGACAAGGTCCAAGGAAGAGTGAGTAATTGCTGGATTTTATCTTTTGAAAACAAAATGTAAAGTTTTATTTACCCCTGCAATGGTAGTTTTTTTCCCGCGATTTCGTCTCGAGAAAATTAAAAACACCATGTTGCAAAACTACATCTCTAACGTGTGTTCTTTTTTTTCTGTTTTCAGAACGCAGAAAAAACAAGACTTGTCCCTACATTGATCTTCTTTAAGAACTGGTGTCACAGATTCAACTTCCATACAGAACGATGTGCTAGCGCCTACTATGGATCAGAAGAACGATGAATATGGATAATATATTTTAATGGCCGAGTGAGTTCCAACACCTTGACACTTGCAGACAATATGATGAAATATTCTGTGACAGAAAGAGTTGATAATTGTTTTTTTTAGCGACTTGACAACTCATCCCAACGGAAACAGGATGTAAGTATAGCGCAGATGGGGCGGGAATTAAATACCTGTCTGCAAGAATAAATCTCTAATGGGTGTTTTGTTTACTATTTTCAGAAAGCGACGAGTTGAAGCATTGAAGAACAAACAAGACTTGTTCCTGCATTGCAGATATTTAAGAAGATGGTGTCATACATCTGGATTCTATCCCTGAACGATGTCCGTGTGTTTAAGACAATGGATATGTACAATGTAGGACATAACCTGATCCGTTCATCATGATATTTACAGACATTATGATGTGCGTGTGTTTAAAACAATGGATATGGACAATATATGTGCTCGTATATATTTTTAAAATATGGCATAACTTGATCCAGTTATCACGATATTTACATACATTATGATATGTGTGTGGTTAAGACATTGGATATGGACAATATAGGACATGACTTGATCCTACCCTCGTAATATTTACAGACATTATGATGAAGTATTCTGTGTTTTATGATATGAGGTTTATATAATAAAACATTATAAACTTTTTATATTTCTTTTAAAATCAATATTGTGGAGAAAATGTAATGAAAACAGACTTTACATATTCGAATCAAAATTGAGTCGTTAGAAAACCTTCCTCTCCTTCTTTCAAACAGGCTATCAACAAGGCAAAAGAAAGAACACCTAAAGGTTAAGTACATAAGCTCAAGTCTTGAAGGTGTGAAGGCTGTTGTCCAACTGAAGGCTGTTGTCCAACTGATGTATCTTCATTTTTTCAGATAGCTTATATAACAGGTGCACGGACTAGAGCGTAAACATACATCGTATTTTTAACACTTTTTCATTACTTTGTTCTCCAAGTCTGGTACAAAACCAGTTATAGTTTTATAGAAAAAGCATTAATTCTTAATCTGATTTCAGATTGTAGTTTTCAATTCATAATAGAATAGATATAAAATGTTTAATCAATAGATTTTATTACCAGTAAACAGCTAATTGACAAAACAATGTGTATGTAATTTTTATATGCGAGGAAAAAAAAAAACTTAAATTTTATGTTTAAAAGTGCGATATGTCGAATACAGAGAATATATAGGTTCTTTTAATACCTGAACATTACAGCCAGCGTGACGAATTGTGTACCTGTCTACTTTTTTTATACATCAATATAAGTTTCTATACTGAATTCTTTTGAAACCATAGTTGAATTCTTGCAAGGGCCTGAATTGTTTAAGACTAGAACTGAATATCACTATAATAACTTATAAGAAAGAGAAACGTCTGGTGAGGTTTAACACTAAAACATATCTTAAATCACGAAATCGTTATATTAGTTTTGTAAAGATTCAGATGTACAATAATAATATGTGTCATTACCAGGCTTTTGTATGAAAATACAATTTACTCTGTCAAGTAATATTGGCCACGTATAACAAATAAAAGCTTCATTTCATTAATCGCGAAGGTCCCTGTGAGAAATAATGCAACAAATGAGAGGACAAAACGGTGACAAGATTTTCAGCATCTTGAAAGATAATAAGAATGAACTTCAAAAACTAAGTTAATTGTATACGATCTGTAAGCAGGTATGTAAAGTTAAGAATATCGAACTCAAGCGTTTTAATGAAATAATAAATATTATCGACAAACGTTCCTCAAGTCAAGATGTCATTTTTTTTTTTTTGCAGATAATAATTCTTTAGAAAAAGTTTTAATTACTAGAATACTATGCTTAAACGAAATGTCGGCTAGTATTCTGGTTTCTATCTCATCAATGTTTCTAACATTTGGATAATTCTGTAAAAATTAGCTGTAACGTAATATGTATATTACGGCCACATTGAGATATCAGGCTCTTTAAACTACAAGGGCTCGATGGCCGCGGGCTATTGCCGAGAATGTGACACTGGTGACCTTGTATGAATTATTTTCGTCAAGAAAGTTTTCACTCTGTGTTCTTTTTATAGACCAAGACAATATTTAATGGTGAATTGTTTTGTGTTTGTTCAGCACGTTAGCATTCATATTAGGCCTGTCCACCATTTAAAAACGATTTTAATTTCTAGGTATTGGCTTTACTTTTCGAAACCTTCGCATAAATCATGCACAGTCCTAGTATAATGTGACTATATATTTATCATAGTTTTCTTTTGCAGTAACTAAATTAAAACCATTTTTTTTTTCAAATTCCTAAGGGTCGGCCATTTTCTTTTTAAAATTACGTCACTGGTTTTAAAGGCTTAGGTAAAAAGAGGTGATGACACATAAGCCTAATCATAGGGCTTCAATTTCTACAGGTCTTAAGAGCGAATCTCCAAGCACTCTTGTCTATAGGCTGGATATCGTGACGTCTATGGTATAAGGTGCAAGAGTACGTATCCAAACGTGTCTTCCTGATCTCGTTGACAATATAACCTAACTGGGGACGCCGAGCGCCAGATAGGGGCAAACCTCTCCTTCTACTTCTTTCAACCAGTCTGTCAACAAGACATGAGCTAACATTACATAACTTTGTCGCTGATGAAAGAACTAGAGGCTAAGTATATTTATCACTGTTTTAGAAAATATGTGAGTGTTTTATCAGGTTCGAGTCCCTCTATGACAAGTTTTTATTAAATAAATAAATATAAAAATATGAACATGCATATGCTGGTGACGTCATATCCAGAATGTCCGTGGCTTAAAGGCGTAACAGCATTGATAAAATACCTTACGTAAGACTGTGTATTCAGATGTCCATGGTGAAATAGTGTCGCGAGCCATCCTTGGCCCATATGTCTCTGGTCAAAAGGTGTCGCGAGCCATCCATGGCCTTTGGGTTGCGGACCACAGTTTGAACAACCTGACTCAACGCAGTCTATTACTACTGACCTACTCACAGCAGTGATGTTTTTAAATTGAGTGCTTTCCCCCAATCCTCACCTGGGAATGTGCCCCCTTTCCAAACTTTCCCCAGATCCCCTTCACCGGGAGCTTTAAGTACAGTAATGAATATATATTTCCATATTACCCTATTTATGGAAAAGGCCTAACACCAGTACAATGGAAGGGAAGAGTGTGACAACATGTCTCTTGGATCTTATGAAGGCATGAGTGACAAGAAGCATCTATCTCAGGCCCTTAAATCTAACGAAAATTGCAAATTTCACAAGGAATGCATAGCTAAATCTTGTGGAAAACTTTATTCAGAAATCCAGGCACAGATTTGACCCAAAGAAATGCTGGAGACACATTATAGAAAAGTTATCCATCATACAGTTTTTGGCTATTCATAACTTGGCTTTCAGAGGACATGAGGAGAAGCAGACATGGAGTGCCACTTTATGGCCCCCATGGAAACTTAAAAAACCCAAAGGAGCAAAAAGAACTGAGAAAAAATTATAGGAAGGATAGGTAAAAGAGGGTAAAATAGTAAGTTTAACTGTTGGTAAATAATTCAATTTGCACATTTGTTGCTAACTTCCGCTTTCCTCTCAGTGTGCCATTTAAACTTACGTGGAACGAGTAGCAATGTGGCTGTAGTTGTTGCTTTGAATTTTGATTCCAATGGAATTATACTAGCTTAAATAAATGGGCAGCTCATTTCACATTTCAGGAATAGACAGATTTGCTGTTAAACTTTGTTGTTACTTTGTCGTCATGTCACAGGAAGCATGGAAGCATAATATGGGTTTTGCTGTTTATTTGGATTTTTTTTAGAACCCTTTGAATTGGAAAATGGACAGCTTCAGTCAGCTGCAAATAAACATGTATCAGATTATTCAGGTGATATTTATTTGTAATTAAAGAACTGGCTGGTTCAGTTTGCCGATTTCATGAAAGATTGCATGAATGATTGAATAACCACAAGATCATAATTAAGAAGGGCCTACAAAAAATGCAAAAAGGTAAGTGATGGGGGCAATGACAAGGCTGTAAGGAATAATTATATTACTATAAAAAATCAATATAAGAAACTGCTAGCATACAAGAAAAAAGTTTTATAACAAGAAAAGTGAGAAAATAAACTTGGTTAAAGAACAACACTGCTGAAATTTGGAAATACCTGAAAATGTTAAAAACAAAACAATTAACAGTAATTTAGGGCCGGATGAAGGGACGTGGGTCATGCATTTTCACGAACTGTTCAAACAAAGAAATTCTAGTAACTACCTTACAATGAATGAATGGTATTTCCCTGCATGAATTACATAGATGGGCTAGATAACATGATTTCTAAAGATGAAATTATTAAGGTAATTAAAAAATTCCGGTATAACAAAGCACTCAGGTTGGATGGAATTCAGGTACAGATATGGAAGAGGATATGTGAGAATCAGAAATGGCTGGAGATTATAACTAGTTTATTCAATAAGATTAAATTAACCAATCAGATTCCGGAGATGTGCCTATATATAAGAATAAGAGTGATATAAAAAATCCAAACAGCTTTAGGAGTATTAGTCTATTAACAGCTTTATCTGAAGTCTAAACAGGAATCTTAGCAAACAGGTTAACAGACTGGCTGGAAGTATGCAATTTAATTTGACCATGGCAAAGAGGATTTAGAAGGGGTAAGCGCACAACAGATAAAATTTTGAATACAGTGATAGAGAAATACCTGAGCAGGAAAAGAGGAAAAATTTACTGGTGTTTTATTTTTCTGGAGAAAGGTTTCGACACAGTGAACGGGAACCAATTATGGTATAATTTGAGAAAAAAGGGGCTAAGCAATCAATTTACAAATAATATAATAGCAATATACAACAACATAGAATTTTGTATAAGAACTGATTTAAATAAAACTACAATAGGATCGAGCAGAGCATTCAAAAAGCAGCCACAGAAGCAGCAACACAAGGCAAGTCCAGGCAGCAGTCGAAACTCAGCGAAACCACACTTCAACTAATAAATAGACGAAAAGAGGCATACACGGCGAGGGATGATAACGATGACTCTAGGTAAACAGAACCACAAAAAGAGCCATTAGACAAGATTTACGCAAATATAAAACATAAATAGTAGAGCAGGAGATGAAGAAGTCGAAGTCATTAAGGAAAATAAAGAAAGAGCTAACACAAGGCAAAAATCTCATCAAACAAGTCCAAACAACCACTGGAACGAGTCACTACGAGAATGAACATAGTGGAGACAGCCACAGCCTTTTACGAACAACTATACCAGAGCACACTTACTAGTTCAACCGAAGGACTCTCTCAATTCATCTCAACTCCTCTAGAAGAAGTGCAGGACGTCCCTACAATATTGAAGAGCGAGGTTAGAGCTGCAATAAAGGAAGTGAAGGTAGGCAAAACGCCAGGACAAGACAACATCACCAATGAACAGCTAAAAGCGGGAGGTGAAGAGCTAGTAATACATCTAACAAATATTTTAAATGAAGTCCTCAAGACGGAGAATATTCCCAAGCAATGGCAATCCAATAACATAATAATGCTGCATAAAAAGGGAATAAAGAAGACATCAACAACTATCGCCCGATAAGCTTAATGTCCAACATATATAAAATATTCTCTAAGATCATCACCAGGCTTTAAAACTTAGTGCCCGAACCCACAGAGGGAGTTGATTCCGGTTACCAACAACCTGAGTATAGGGGGTGGGGGGTGATTGCGTAGGCTGATAAGACAGTCATTGATAGTAGTACCACAGTATAAGTATTAATACAGTAAGGAAACTGTGTGTTAAAAGTCCTATGACGACTTGTTAGCTGGGCGACACTAGCGCTCCATGCGGCGGTTGAGTAAAACTGCATTCTCACCATATAAAATAACTTGGGAAAATGCATAAACACATAACAAAATATGTTATAATAAGAGAAAAAAATCTTCTTTCAAAACTGAATTTTAAATTTAAGAAACAATGAAGCATGTATTATATTTTAGTTAAGATCAGGCACAATTTTTAAATGCCACTTACCTGTGACGGATAGTTAACTTGCTCTGCAGTTCCTAGGGCTATTCTTATTACAAGTTTTAATAACTTCAAGATGATTCTTGGAAAATCAATTATAACTCATTTTTATTTTTAAAAGTAGCCTAATATTACATTAGAATAGAAATGTCACCATTTTACAAAAATAATACAATATTACATAAGATACAATACAAAATTCAAATAAAAATATAGGTTTCTATCAGTATTTCTCAATTTCTAATACTCCAAAACTGCTTTTAGTATACAGTCGGTACAGCAGTTTTAATTAAAGAGTTCTTATTGGAATTCATAAACTGGCTGTTTTCGAAGTGTTCCAAACATAGGCGGCAATTTACATTTAAATATTTTACAGTTTTTATTAGTAGGTATTCTCGCCGACTATTGATGACCCATTTTTTACACCTGAAATCATTACAACAATTGAAGGTAGATCGAAGCCGTAAGATACAGAAACAAAATACAATCTCAACAATGAAGTTGAGGACGAGCAGTGTGACAAACCTATATTCAAAGGTCACTCTTTAATATAATTTATAACTTAAACGTTGATTTTAAAGGTGGGAAAAACCTTGGACTAGATATGCTTCTTAACAGTAGCCTATTTTAGGTAAGCCTATTTTAGGTAAGCCTATTGCTTGCCTAGGTTTGGATAATGATGTCATGTTAGTTTACTGTCGCAAACACCTTAATGGCACATGTATCCGAGAATTTATGATGTAAGATTATGTTTTCGTCATCTTTACGCCTACATCGTGTTCGAGAAAATAAATATCGTACCGCCTGTAAAATCGGCTATGTGCACTTTTTTACGAAATTGAGTTATGTGCACTGATATTCCTTAGCATTGATCCTTACAACCGGGCATGTGGATCTTTGATTGTCAGGTTTGTGCAAGCAAAGAAAGAAAATCGGCTACATGCTGCAAAATGGCCATGTGCATTAGAGCTCACATAGCCATTCTTGACTGCCAACACGGCACAGATGTTTGTATACATAACCGGCCCTGACATATACATTACAATGCACATAGGAAATAAGCTGCACCGCAGCAAATATTGTGTTATCTTAAGCGATCACAATACGACATCCTAAATATTGTTATCTTTAACCGTGATATAGACTGCTGACATTTTCATTTCATTAGTAGCTATTGTTAGAAATTACAACATAATAAAAGATAAAAATATTACATTAAAGTAAATGTAAACATAACCACACCAGAACATGTGTCAAGAGTAAGCCAGCAGGCATACAATAAATATTACGTATTTTTCTTCTTACCTTTCTGGATCTTTTGGGAAAGTGAAGAAATGCAATTCAGGATTTCTTCCTTTATTGTTACTGCAATTTATAGCAGAACAATAACATCCTTTCGAAACACGCATTGCTATAAAAATTCAAGACTCCTTTTTATTTCCATTCTTCCCGCAGTAGTGATTGTAGTATTACTCAATGGCCGGTAGGATCGCTAGGTAATCTGCGCGCGCATGTCCGTCTGGCAGAAAAACGGACTGAGTTTCTTTACTGTATTAATACGTATACTGTGGTAGTACCATAATGAATAGAGGAGAAAGTGTGATGACTGAGGTAGTTCACTGGTTCCGCCGCTAGGTAGCAGTTACTCTGCTTGAGATTCGCGGGAGCAAGATTACTACGGGCGGTATAGGAAAAATTGCAAACATTTTTAAACAAAATAATACATTAATCTATTTCAAAATGACTCACCTTATCTAAATTGAATTTTTAGATACTTTTGACAATTTTCGGGCTGCTTTACACGTCTTGGAAGATCTCATCTCCATAAATAAACATGGCCGTGTGTAACAGTAATTTCTCAGATTGCAAGAAGCTTGACCATAACATTTCGTTCCACATCTTTCCAAAAATCGAAGATGTTCACAAGCAATGAACAATTATATAATATAGGTATGAAACAGCTAAGGGATGATTTGATCTAATATTTTGTTGCCTAGAAAATAGGGTAGAGGGTATGTTAGTATAATATGATGAGAATTTTTTAAAGAATGTACATTTGTATAGAAATAACAACGTATAATTAGGGTAGAAAACAGCTAAGGGATATTTTACAAATTAATATTAATATTACATTGTATAGAATATTACTGAGTAGGCTATTAATTTGTATTAATATTGTATTAATAGTAATATTATTTATATTAATATTAATTTTCTCCTGGCTGTATGGGGTAAGTTATGTAGGTGAAACACGGTCAAAAGTGTAGATCTATGTACAAATTATGTGAACAGAGATAATATAAACTAAGGGATGGTTTGTAAATTGCAGGGCATGGAAAATTTCATAAGCAGCACTACAAAAATAGGGCGCGTGATCTTTAAAATTGGCGTCTCAACATCCGATAAAGACGCACATACGCAAAAATTGTTTTGCAATGCATTCTACATATATCACACAATATTCCAAAGCATTTTCCCTGATTTCTTCATAAAAAAATTAAATCCTCTTGCCTTAACTACAGCCTCAAACCCTCGACCATTCGCCGTTCGCTGTAACTGATGTACGTCTTATGTTGTTAAATTATATTATTAAAAAAAGGATCAAGATATTAAACTAATAAGACATTTGCTATAATAATTATACATAAAAATTACTAACATAAGTGAACAGAAAATATGATAAATAATCCAATAAATGCATAAATAAAAGTAGTGCAGATTTACTAAGTTAGAAAAAAGCTTCATTCGCTCCTTTTCCCCAACGGGTCAATCTTGCAGTATGGGTACAAGTAGTCAGTTAATATAGTATTATTATTATTGAGTCCACGAATAAATTATGTAAAAATTTTACGTTATTGTTGGTATTTTATGGAAAAGATGCCTGCCAATACCTTAATACCATTCTGATAGCTTTAGCTTTAGAGTAATTACTATTACTCGTTAACCATTATAAATATATAGGTGGTACTCGATTTATAATAAGATCCAAATATTTCACTAAACCTTACACGCTTGATCTCTTTCTGGACACAAAAATAAAGTACAAAATGTCGCATAGTCAAATTTGCTTCACCCTCAACATTTCACGATCGTCCCACATCATTCAGACAGCTGTGCGCCAGAAATAATTACCACTCAATTACTCGTAAACCATTCAAGATATAAAGGTGGTACTGAATTTAAAATAAAGTTGAAATATTTCACTAAAACTTTCTCGCTTGAAGTTTTTACGGGACACAAAAATGAAAAAAATTGTCGCATAGTCAAATTCCGTTTCACCCTCCATGAATTTTATGTAATTGGTGATGTTTATATAATGAAATAAAAACATTTATGTCCGCATTTTTTAAATCTCTGTTTTAACCATCAGAAGGACTGTGTTGTGCAGATTATTTCTGCACAAATTTCACAGAAATAGGACCAAAGGTTAATTAAAGATTGCGAGTTTAATCATAAGATGCCAAACTATCATGATGCAGCATTGAGAAGTTGAAACGCAAACGAAGGTGCTGCCAGTGTTTCGGTGGACCGCCGCTCTCCCTATACCCACCATTGTATTAGCGGCGAAGTCATCACACTTTCTCATTCTATTCATTATGGTAGTACTGTTAAGTCAATCCGCTCGTAGTACGGTGCCTCTCAAATTGGTCAACAGTGTACCTTGTCATTATGCGTGTTTATAAATGTATAATACGTGTTCGGAATACCGAAAGTAAAGTGTTCTAAAACGCAAACATATATTGAAACATGTGGGAGGGACTATTATACACAAACAGGAGAAAGTATCGTTTTGCATGCTTGTAATGTGAGTTTAGATAATGAGAAGTTATTTTGTGGTCTTCCTATATCTGTATTGCGGTTTGTTTACTATCACGTGAACTAGCATATGGTAGCTAGGGCATACGCCGAGCAAAGTCTATACAGTACGGTTGCTGTTAACATATTCGGTCGGGCACTAAGTTTTAAAGCCTGATCATCACTAAACGGATCAACCGCAATCTGGACGAAAACCAGGAAGAGGAACAGGCAGGATTCCGTGCAGGTTACTCCACTACAGACCACTTACACACAGTCTGACAGCTTTTAGAGAAAACCCAGGAATTCAATTAGGATCTTTATCTGGCTTTTATAGATTTTAAGAAAGCATTTGGTACAGTTGAACATGTACCACTAATAACAGCCCTAAAGAACCAAGATACAGACGATACGTACATAAGAGTACTAGCCAAACTATACTCCAACATCACGGCAAGGATTCAACTTGATAAACAAGGCAGAGAATTTAAGCTACAACATCAAGAGCGTCAAGGAGACCCAATGTCACCTAAACTCTTTATAAGCTTACTGGAGAGTATATTCAGAAGAATCGAAGGTGATTACGGAGTCATCATAGATGGGGCAAAGCTATCCCACTTAAGATTTGCAGACGACATCGTGCTTTTTTCCCCCACACCAATCGAACTACAATCACACATTAACGCTCTAGAAAACCTAAGTGCAGCAGTAGGTCTAACCATGAATTCAGCAAAAACCAAGCTAATGACGAACAGACACGAAGTTGCCATCACACTAGCTACTAAAGAACCGCTTGAGTATGTCCAAGAAACCACCTACTTGGGGCAGATTTTTTCATTCCAGAATAACTCAGACAAAGAAATAGCACGTCGCATCACAGCAGCATGGGCAAAATTCTGGTCCCTTAAATTCATCCTCCTAGATCATTCATATAAGGTTCACCTAAAGGCCTAAGTCATGAACATGTGCATAGGCCTACTCCCGGTTTTACTATATGGAGCACAAACATGGAGCTTAACGAAGAAGCACAGACAAGCCATAGAAATCTGTCAGAGGAAAATGGAGAGGAAAATTTTAGGGATCACACTAAAAGATAGGATATACAATCACGAAATACGAAGGAGGACAGGTATGAGGGACGCAGCAACCACAGCAAGCCGCCTAAAATGGAGATGGGCAGGGCACACCATGAGACTACAACCCACCAGATGGACGTACAGAATAACTTCATGGGACCCCAGGATAGGTCAAAGGTACATAGGAAGGCAGAAAACACGCTGGTCAGACGACATCAGGCACACCTTTGGAAACCGATGGACGACGCAAGCCAAGGATCGTCAAACCTGGAGACACCTTATAAAACTTAACTTGGACACTACCAAAGACTGATCTCTCCCGGACTAGCTACCCGGGTCTGCAAGAACCCAGCTACCTTTCGTAGAAAGAGGCCCTTGCCCGATAGGGATGTTGCGGGTTAATACTAAAACTAAATACTAAAACCACTAGAATGATCAAACAAGAGACTGGAGTAAGGAAAGGTTGCAACATCAGCTCACATTTATTCAGCATATTTATTAACGATATCTTTGATGAAGTTGTGTTAGTTACTAACACAATATCACTAACCAGCTATTTTGAATACAGAAATTCCCAGGCCTAACGTTTGCTGATGACCTGACACTTACAGCAATCACCCCCATAGGGCTGCAGAAAAGTACTGACTCAGCAATTTTTGTAGGGCATGGAATTTAAAAATTAATATTCTGAAAACTAATATTCTTGTAGGTAAAAACGGCAATAAGCTCAGCAAAAAGGAAATATGGAGGTTAGATAACAAAGTAATAAATAGTGTGAATACTACTAAATATATAGGGTTAACCCTCAATAATAATGGATTCACAGACAAAGGCAGCATGAAACTGTGGCAAAGTAACCTTGGGAGCAATAAATAATTGCTTAAACAAAATACCTGATTTAAGAGTTAAAATGCTAAATAGGATTTTTAAAGCCTTAGTAGAGTCCAAAGTCCTCTATTGGAGGGTGGGCAATCCTGGAAATATCTAGACATGGTAAAGGCCAGGTCTGCAAGCAGGTAGTGGGCATCCCCAGATTCACATCAAATAAGGTGGCAAGATATGAACTAGGTTATGACAGCAGTATGGGTACTGCCTTAGGTATCAAGCTTTTTAGATACATCTATGAGAAAGATAATAATGACATAGTTAAAATATGTTTTCAATTTCTGTTAAAGGAGACAATAGTAATAGGAACAGAGTTCACGATATTACGAAACTATTGGATGAGATAGGACTAAAATGGATTGGAAACTCAGTTCTGAACCTTGAGAAAAAACATAATAATGCTCACCAAGACTGTTAGTAGAAGATGCAACAGTATTCAGACACAAAACCACGTAGCTATAATGAGGGAAAAAATATTCTTAGTGTTCTAAATTAAAACGAAAGAAGTGTGGGGATTGGAAAAGTACGTCTCAGGTTGCTCTAAGAAACAAAGAATGGGTTTGACATGGTGGCGGGTTGGAGTATGGAAACTCAGGGGCATAAGAAGGAATTTTGAGAAAGGACGATGTCCTCTGTCTAAAGAGAAAAGACGCATAATTTTAAAATGTCTGGAAACTGAAACGATCAGACAACAATTTTTTAATAAAAAAAATCCTAGGAATTAACGTAGAAATAATATATAAGAAATTAATAACAATGAAGAATATGAGAACTTTGAAGGAAATAGGGAACTTTTTATACATTGTTAAATGAAAATGGGAAAACAAATTCTACAATTAAGTGAGGAAGTGTGTTAATCCTTTTGCTTTGTACACAATAAGGCACATACAGTAAGACCATAATTTGTAGGCAGGGCCGTGGAAAGAAAGGAAGGGCCCCCGTCAAATATTAAATTCTCTACCCAACTCGCCCTTTATAATGTATGCAACAAAAAGATTATGTAATGATATTACATAATTATTAAGTGCCAGAGTGGTACCGGTACTTTATGAGATTGTCTGGTAGACAGGAAAATATCTATCCTTCTGACTGTCTGTCTGTCCTTGTGTCTGTAAGCGCGATAAATCAAATACGCTTTATCGGATTTTCATAAAACTTGGTATACCATTTATAACGCCCATGGGACGAAGCCTATTGATTTTGGACCAAATCTGTTAACTGATGCTAGGCACGAAACGGAAAAATACAATAAAATGTTCTAATTAGGAACAATTTTATCTGTATGTAGGCCTACCAGTTAATCTTTAGAAAATTATGATTTTAAATGCCGAACGTTAGTGAGGCCTACTGTTGAGTCCGAAAGGATTTCTGCTTCTACTTGTCAAAAATAGATATTTTTCTTCAAGAATAATCCGTTTCAGATTAACTGATTAATTCCATGTCACCGTTATACGACAGGACAATGCAGATAAAATAAAAACACATAAAACGTAACTTAAGCTGTTTATTGACTTATAACCAATTTTATTAAAATAAAAAATAAAATTTTATTAAAGTAAAAATGAAACCTGGTCGGCCGGGCCCCCTTTCGAGGCCCGGGCCTGTTTGTAGGTTCTCAAGGCTTTTATGTTAATATTAGTGTGTAATGGTAGGAGATAACCCTATGGCGAAAACCTTTGTAATGCCATGGGTGTAAATATTACAACACAAGAAAAAATTAAACTTAAACTTGAATAACTTTTATTCTGTTCAAACGTTCCATCATATCTTTGTCAAGAACAGTCTGGATTGTTCTTAATGCTACCTTTTCTAATTTCTCCCCTTGCCCTATTTCAGTGTGCAGTATAATGTAAGAGACTGAAGGCACTCACTCTCTTTGAAATATAATACAAAATCAGTGATGGGAAGTAATTGAGTAAAAGTAATCGGATTACAGTAACGATTCCTTTTTTGGTCCCATTTACTTGTAATCGTTACTTTTTAAAAAATGTAATTTTTACTCGTAATTTACTTCTGGAAATAAAATTGTAATCGTTACATTTGAGTAATCGTTACATTTTAGTAATAAAAAAGTATCGAATTGAGAGTTTGGCAATGTTCTACTCGCTGAAAGTCGCTGCAGCGGTGGTGAACTTTGTGTTCTTTTTAAAACGAATGTATAGCGCTTTACAGCTGTTGCAGCAGTGGTGAAGCTACATCAGATCTGGCTTTACGGGTTTTGCTGCATGTACTATCAGTCGTTCTTTTTTACACTTTAGTTTGCTGCAGCGAAACTGTAGCGATTTAAGCAGCGATGCAACATTCGACAAGGCAAGTCAGCATTTCTGCGGAAAAACGTGTCAATGCGACATCAGCTGAGATGAGCGGAAGTCGAATGTATTTTGTGTGTGTTTTTTTTTTTCCAATGGCGATGACCACAGCCAGAGAAATTTTCGGGGAGCGATACTACATTTAATTAGATTTCTGTATGGTTTCCATTTATTTCAAGACGCGTTCAAGAAATTAAAATTGCTGTTCTCAGCCTATAAAATTTATTTATATCCCTTTCTTTGAAAAGAAGGTTATGTATTCCACAGTATAAAACTACTAGGCTCAAACTAACCTTAACTTCAAAGTTAATTACCGAGCATTAGAGGCTCTGCTGAAAATCCTGCTTCTGGCATTGAAAATTCATGTATGCTGTATGAGGACCAGTGATTTAACTTACAACAAGGTGACATTCACATATAATTCTGCAGTAGGATTCTGGATCCCGGTATTCGTCTTTTTCTAATTTTAGTCAAATCTAATCTATTGTGATACTGCAATATTACGCCGCGTGTTGCGGGGATTTCACTATTGTAAATGCCACTTTATGCTTTTGCTACATGAACTTTCATGGCCTTCTTTTTAACGCCAGTGAAGCTGAAGCGATTTACAGATTAGGTTTAAAAAGGAACGCATGGAAAGCATCATGCGCAGACAGAACGGGGTTCGCATCTTGCATTTTTAAAATGACATTGGAATAACTATGTACATCTTCACTATTTGATGTTTAAAGATTATGCATAATATTGTAAGCCGTGGTAAAATAAATAAATATCTATTTCTTCCCATTTAAAACTTTCTCAGTTAAATGTTTTTAGTAAGAACATTTCTTAATTAATTATATTTTGAAACTTGCTTCTCATTCTCAATTGCTATAGGCTAACATCGTTATTACTGTTTTCACAACTAATATCCACGTTAGAGGAATATTAACAAAAGTTACTCAATGTGTATGGAAATATTGGTATTGATGTGTTTTGTTTGTTTGTTTGCTCATTAATCATTTTAGACTTTGTAACGTCTAACGTCCCAAGCAATTTTATTAGCTGAATGGCCCAATTTTTTCTGCCCTTGTGCTCCCCAAAAAAGAAAATAAATGGGTACTGCCATTGAAAAGTAATTGTAATTGTAATTGTAATTTTACTGATTACTTTTTCAAAAAGTAATTTGTAATTGTAATTAAGTAAAATGTTTTTCAAGTAATTGTAATTCAGCCCAATGACTATTTTTTTGTAACTTTCCCATCACTGAATACAATTAATAAAAGATCATTGTGTGTTTTTAATGAAGATCTTAAATTTTTAAAGGCCTCCACACAAAGATCGCTCTGGGGCGAGAAGTGGTTAGATTCTAGTAGTGGAAATTTTTTGAAAGTAGATGAAAAGGAATTATCTGATTCCATATAGTGGTTATAGAGATATGAGCATTTTCCAAAATACTTGCAAAATATTATATTCATGAGGGAGTAGAGGGGGATTGCCAGGGATTTTTGTATAAATACATGTCTAAAGGTATTCTACCATTAGTGAAAAATCCAGATTTTTTTTGGATTATCTCTGACATAGAACCTTCATTGACTGGGTAAACTTTACAGGACAAGGTTATGACAACCGTGCTAACATGCATGGGTAAAATCTCCTTAGATTCTTTATACCATGTACTAGCCACAGCTGGAACCTAGTGTTGAAGTCTCTGCTTCATCTTGTGCTTAAGCAGACATTATTTTTGGCCTTTTGGAGAGATTACACACAGTTTTCTCTAGCTCAGGTGAAACCACAATTCTCCCAAACCTATTTCCAAAACCAGATGGGAGTGCAAGTGAAAATAAGGGGCGCAATCACCAACATGAAAACAAAGTAAAATTATACCACGTTCAAATACATTTTTTTTCTTCTTGTTCAAGGTCACATATATGTTGATAAACAATTAGCTTCAAATCCAGGCTTGAAAATTTTATAAATTTAATTTTATTGATTTTTTAAAAATTGGTGCAGCAGATACAGAAGTTACTTTACTGTATTATTATTATGATCAAGCCTAGAAGCATGATTCAGTACATCACTGTAACCACTAGGTGCTATCAAAAACTCTTTTGTTACAATATTTTCAACCTACTTTAAATTTAACTGTACTGTTCTTATGCCACAGATAAAAATATTCCTGCAATCATTCCTTGTGAAATACATTAGTGTACACTTTGTAGTCTGTTCAGCACTAATCTTGAATTTAACACCATGTCTGAACAAAAGCAATTTCTGAAAGAAAATGGGAAGAATTTACAGGAGTTTGAGTGAATCAAAGCAGTCAAAATGTATGGTCCCAGAAATACTGCCACAATTTCGAGGCTACGTTGAAACATGGATAGTCAGAAGAAAAATTTATTTTTGAAATAAGGGACAATAAATTAAATATTAAGGGACAAGGGACGTTTTATTCAAATAAGGGTCTGTTCCTTGTATTCAGGAAAACCTGGCACCTGAGGTACAGTCAATGGATTTAGTAATGTGCACGCCTCTGCGTATACTGACAGTTTCTGATCATGTTACGAGGCCTGGGAAGGTGAGGAGTCATTATGTAGCAAAGGATGAGCCATACGATTGGTTTCCAAGGCGAAGGGATGTAATTATGCAGACCCTGTCAAACAGTGGAAGACAACTTCGTCCAGTGAAGGTATTTGTGAAGTAAGTGCATGGCAAGTCACTGTATGATGTCAGGCAAGAGCGCTTTCTTGCTACAATACTAATTTCCCTTTCTCCTCCTGTTCAAAGATGCCTACATTTCACAAACTCCTTACCGCGTGAAGCAAAACGAGACTGCAGTGGTGAGACACATAGCAACCTTCTCTCCTCCCCTGCTGTAAAATAATCATAAATCATATGCCCATTACTAAGGTTGCTTGCTGTACCAGATACGCAATGTTGGTGAAATATACATGAGGTAATTGTAGAAATTAATAAGCATTTGTACCTTTCTTTGTGGAGCCTTTCATCTTTTATGCTATACAAGTAGTTACCCAGCATTATGAGATTTTCAAGTAACTTATCTTTTCAGATGCCTCTTTCCATACCAAACCAGATGTATAGTTCATACAGACCGTCTCATGATGGCAGCCCTTCGTTCTTGAGGAAATTTTTCACAATGTCTTTGATAGCCTTTCTATGTTATTTGCATGAAATTTTCCATATGAGAAGCTGCTAAATATTTTCTTATGAATTCTAATATTTTATTATGCGTTAATCTGGAAAACACATATCTCTCACATTGAAATTTACTTGTTAATTCTACTATTTTAGACTCTTTTAACAAATCATCCCTGCATCTACGTATTTTTGCAATGTATTCTGGTACATTAATTTCTGTATAATGGTACATAACAATAGGTACTATATAAAATCGTGTATGTCATCTCTTGCAACTACTGTTGTCTACATGCATCTTACAAAAGACTTAGCCAAGCAAGCTGTCAGTGATGTTGCACCGATCCAAATATACGTTTGTCCTTTATACAAATTACATGCTTTGACAGATTTTTACGAGATTTTGCACAAGTATTCTATTTAGCCAGGTACACACGATAGGAAACATTAAAATGCAAACAAACCACACTTATTTTTAATCTCCCCTTGGGTAATATTTTCACTATACAAATCTACATTCTTTGACCAAAGTTTATTAAATTTTAGATATGTACCCCGCAGAATTGGGTGAATATTCTTCTTCTTCTTCTTCTTTGGCATTTTCCCCTTATGAGTTTGCCGTTTTAACCCTCCACCACTCTCTTTCTTCCCAGTCACCCATGTACGGGCAAGCTGAGAGCAAGCGGACTGTACACAAGATTCATAGGACGTAGCACTTCTTGAGATAGAGACTTAAACTATAAATAGATAAGCCAAACTTGCCCAATACATATTAGATAGATTTCTCTGGTATGTAACAATTTATTGTCACAAACAACAATACATAAATCATGCTCAGTTTATAAATTCTGGATTCCTTGGACGTATATAATATTATTATTCATAAACACTGATGAAATTGTAGATATCACAATGTTTAATACAAATTCCTTAGTTAAAGGTCATAAATATCTTTGAGATGGCTTAATCAGTTCGATCAAAACCACACGTATATTAGTTCAATGATGAAATTACGTCCAAATTGTTCTTCAAATAAATTAAGTAGTAAATGACGTACCTTTGAATTGATTAAATACCACCTTTTGATAGTTGTTAAAGATGTTAGCTTGAGATCTTGCGACGCCAACACCAAAATGAAGAAGACTCAATGAATCACACGATGGGTGATAATAGTATTTAGATCGTTAGTAGTCTTCAGAATCAATAAGGCATATGAAACCTTAATGTGAATCGAAGAGCTGATTGCTTCAGCTATTGAAAGTGAACCACCAGATCTATCTGATAGGTAAAGATAGGCATTGATAAGCCAAGAAGAAAACTCATGTCTTTATGAGTAGTAGTTGAATTGATTATGAAGAAGAATAGGCATTTAAAGCCTAGAAGAACTAATGTCTTAATGAGACACAGTTGACTTGAATTGATGAAGAAAAAGAATGAAGCTAAAGTAAAGCCTTATTGGCTATCAAAACAATATGATAAAATATCCAGTCTCTGATTGGATGCAAGACACAAAAAGAATATAATTTTGATATTACAATACCCATAAATAAAAATATTTGAAATTCATTTGTTCAATTATAAATAAAAAACAAGATAGCAAGCAAGGCCTGCTAAAAACGAATTACAGAAGCATGACCTACTACGAACTAAAACATAACGGAACATATTGCCCGCAAATTATGACACTTGTGGCTAATTTTAAAAAATTACATGTGGAGTTATGTCACTTAAAAATAAATTAAATAAGAGAGGAAAAGAATAAAAAATAAAAACAAACATGAGAACAAATAATTAAAATGAATTGAAAAATATGAATGCAGAGAATGACTGAATCATTCGTCATTTTCTGAAATTGGCAATGGCGCCAATTTAATGATTGGACGCACATAAGAACCCGTGGCAGTCCGAACTGTTGCAATCCGAACAAGACCGTCCTTGCCAGGGTGAATCTGATGAATAATGCCCAATATCCATCTCTGAGGAGGGACATTATCATCTATGATTAGCACTGGTGTGCCAATAGATACATTGTCTTGGACCTTGGTCCATTTAGCACGTCGTTGCAGGGTAAGTAAGTAATCTTTGGACCACTTTTTCCATAGATTAATGTTAAATTGGTGCAAGGCATCCCAACGTGAACGCAAAGTATAACCACCTGTCAAATCAGGGCTAGAAATAGATATTAAAGGCTTTCCTACAAGAAAATGACCAGGTGAGATATAAGCGAAGTCATCTATATCCTCATTTAGTGGAATTAGAGGACGTGAATTTAGTAATGCCTCTACCTGGATCAAAACTGTGCTAAACTCCTCATAAGTGAAGTTGAATGAAGATAGCATCCTTTTAAGATGGTACTTTATAGAGCGTACAGCTGCTTCATGTAAACCTCCCATGTGAGGAGAATTAGACGGCAAAAAATGCCAAAGAACATTCAAATGAGAAGTAGCATCTTGCACTGATGATTGATGCTCTTCTGAATTTAGGAGTTCGTTAAGGTGATGAAGATCTGTGTTAGCACCTACAAAATTAGTTCCATTATCAGAAGTGACAGAAAACGGGAGACCTCTACGCCCTGTAAAGCGAGAAAAAGCCGCAAGAAAGGCACGGGAAGTAAGCGCCGTGACAAGCTCAATGTGGATGGCCTTAGTGGACATGCACACAAATATAGATAAATATGCCTTGATAGAGGTCTTAGAACGAGGACCACCATACTTAATGGTAAATGGGCCTGCGTAGTCAATGCTAACATTCGTAAATGGGGGTATAGAATTAACTCGAGAAGGAGGAAGGTCAGCCATCTTCTGCTGCAATGACTGAGCCTTAAAACGAAAACAAATGATACATTTGTTTACAACCCCACGAACAACCTTCCTAATGGAAGCTATCCAATATTTTTCTCTTACATGAGCAATGATAGATTGTAAGCCTGCATGATGCAGCTTACGATGCGTGAATTCAATGAAGTTTTTAGTAAACTTATGAGATGAAGGTAACAGAATCTGATGTTTAATTTCGAATGGCAAGGCAGAATGCTTGAGGCGTCCGCCTACGCGAAGAAGGCCATTCTCATCAAGGAATGGTGAAAACTGCAATAATTTGCTAGCAGTAGGTATGGCTTGTCCTGAGGACAAACATTTCATCTCTGTCGAATAAGACTGAAGTTGTACCACTCTGATACAATATTTGAGGGCCTTGTCAAGTTCAAGAGGCAACAATGGACCTTTAATAATGGAATGAGGATTACGGATCCTATCAATGAACCTTAATACATAGGCCATGATTCTTAGAGTTTTTAGGTGCTGAAACTCTAAAACCTTAGAGTTCATTTCAAAATTCCTTGATTGAATTATAGCTACTCGCTTAACTTCTGGTAATGGAGTAGGAACAACAAGTGGGCTATTGCCTGGCCAATCAGATTGAGGGGTACGAAGCCAATTTGGACCTGACCACCAAAGCTGATTATTTATGAGGTCAGAAGGCAAAACACCTCTAGAAATAAGATCGGCTGGATTATCCTTTGAGGATACATGGCGCCATTGGCAGGTTGAGGTGAACTCAACAATATCCGAAACTCTATTTCTAACAAAGGTTTGTAGAGTATCTGGTGAACGAGATAGCCAGCATAGCACAATGCTGGAATCACTCCAGAGGAAAATTTTATCAATATTTAGGAGCAGCATGGGCAGAACCTTACGAATTAGAATGGCCAAAAGATGGGCAGCTAATAGCTCCAACCTAGGAATCGTGGTAGGCTTTACAGGCGCGATTCTAGATTTAGCGCACAGCAAGAAACTTTGAACATTGCTGGAGTGAGTATAAGAGCGCAAATACAAACAGGCTCCATAGGCAGATTCACTAGCATCACAAAATCCGTGAAGCTGAATAGACCTTGAATCCTCCGATACTACCATGCGAGGTATAGCAATTTGCTCTATCATAGTCAATTGACTGTGAATCCTTAGCCATTTATCAGCTACATCAGGAGGAATAGGCTGATCCCAAGAAGTAGTAGTCTTCCATAAAGACTGAAATATTATCTTGCAGTAGGCAACGATTGGAGATATAAGGCCTAAAGGATCAAAGATTGAAGCGATGCAAGATAACAACGTTCTCCTAGAGCATATCTTGAACGGTTTTGTGAAGTCAATAGAGGTCTCTATTCTAAGCAAGTCATTGGATGGCTGCCAGATTAAACCTAAAGCCTTTATAGAACTGACTTCAGATTTACCGAATGTGCGGCTGTCTAAAGTCTCTTGCAAATGAAGAGGAATGTCCTGAAGCAATTCAGGAACATTTGAACTCCACTTTCGAGGAATAAAACCTCCCAAGGGCAACAATGATCGCAGTTGATTTACCGCTTCTTTAGCTTCAGCTAAAGTAGGACAAGTTGTAACTATGTCATCAACATAAATTGAACGATTAACAATAGTGCTGGCTAAAGGATACTTGGAACCTTCATCAATCGCTATTTGCTTCAGGGCCCTAGTAGCCAAGAAGGAGGCAGGGGCAGTGCCATATGTAACTGTTTTGAGATTGAACACCTCAATAGGTTTCGAAGGAGAATCTCTCCAAAGTATTTTTTGATAGATTTGATGATCTGGATGAATCATCACCTGCCTATACATCTTTTCAATGTCGGTAGTAAAGGCTATAGCATTGAACCTGAAGCGTAATAGGATGGAAAAAAGCTCAGGATGGACATTAGGCCCAACTGCCAGAATGTCATTTAAAGATTTACCATTGGAAGACTTGGCAGAGGCATCAAACACCACGCGAAGTTTAGTCGTGGTGCTTGAAGGCTTCAGCACCGGGTGGTGAGGTATGAAGTAGTCAGAATTATTGTTGGAAACCTGACCAACGGATTCCATATGTCCCAAGTCGATGTATTCAGACATAAATTTCTTGTAATCCTCAGCTAATGCAGGATTAGAATGAAACCTCCTTTCAAGAGATACAAATCTCAAATGTGCTTGGCGATTGGTGCTACCCAAAGACTGAGGATCAGATTTAAATGGTAGCTTAACCACATATCTACCCTCAGAATTTCTTTCAGTGTTCTGGGTAAAATGCACCTCGCAATCAAACTCATTGGAATTAATAGATGCATTAGAAATCCTTTCCAGCTCCCAGAATTTAGTTAGTTGTTCACTGATATCGAAATCTGAATTCAGAAAAGCTGAATAATGCGTATTTAAGGTATTAGATTGGCAAGATACATCATCAGGAAGTCCATTGCTAAGATCCTTAGATTTATGAAGTGTAAGTTTGTTGGACCTACGAACAGACAACCTAGGAGAAGAAGGTTGGGGCAGCTTGCCCGCAAAGTACCAACCCAGTTGAGAGTTATGAATTATGGGTAGGTTAGGAGCAGAAATGTTACCCACACAATCGATTTGCGAGAAAATCTCAATACCTAACAATAAATCTACAAAGTTAGGTGTATTGAAGTCGGGATTGGCCAGTTGAAGGTTAGGCGGAATGTTCCAGTTAGTGACATTAATTGGAGATCTTGGAAGTTTCGATTCTGAAATCTCCGGAACAACAAGAGCAACAGTATTACAAAACCATCGAGTTGTTCGGGACCTGATTTCTATAGAAGCAAGCTTATGTGTGCTTACTTTAGACGACAATATTCCAGTCAGCCTTGCTTGCTGCTGACAAGGAGATAGTTTTAAATGTTTAAATAGCCTTTCACTGATTAAATTACAATCAGAGCCGCTATCTAAGAGGGCAGTGGCCTCTACGGGTTGACCATACTTGTTTATCACAAACACATTTGCAGTAGGAAGTAAGCAGCTTTGATGATTATGAGAGGCTGACATAATCCCTGCAGTATTAGATATTTGTGACTCGTTCTGAGCACTATAATCGTGAAGAAGAGTACTATGTTTCTCTCCGCACAGTCTGCAAGAGAACGAGCTGCAAGCCTTGGTATGACCTCTTGAAGAGTAACATACTCGACATAAATGGTTAGTCCTAACAAAATTGCTACGGCTTGCAAGACTCATTGCTTTGAAAACATCACATTGGTACACTTGATGCGAATATTTTTTGCAACAAATACATTTGTTGACAAGCTGAGCTGATTTGCTCTTAGCCGATATAGGTTGCGAATTCTGTGAAGTTGAAAGCTGATTCTTTAGAGCTGAATCCGTCATTTGCAAGACCCGGACTCTAGTCTCCAGGAACTTAAGTAGTTCCTTAAGTTTAGGCAATCTGTCTGACTTCAGCGATGATTCCCAATCTCTAATAATATGAACCGGGAGTTTGTCTAAGATCATTTTAGAAATAATTAAGTCGGATAAATCGACATTAGTATTTAAGGAGTGCAATGCATGCACCGTGCTTATGAAATGATCTATAAATCTTTGCAGAGAGTCTGCAGAATTCTTTTCAAGAGAAGGTGGTGAAAATAATTTGTCAATGTGACTATTAGCAATCAGACGATTGTTGTCAAATCTTTCTGACAACGTTTCCCAGGCTACATCAAATGTAGCTGAGGATACAGGAATATTCTGTATTACAGTCATGACTTCTGGCGATAAGCATGATTTGAGATATTGGAACTTGTCCATGTTAGAAATATGCTTATGTTGAATGACAAGGGAATAGAATGTATCCCTGAACTCAATCCACAAGGCAGGATCGCCTGTGAATTGAGGAAGACGGATCTCGGGAAGTTTGGGCAGTGAAGGGGTCAATTCTCTAGATGACTGCTGGACTACAGAAGCTGAGACCTGATCAGGGTCATAGAACTGTTTATTTTTAGCAATAGCACCATTTAGTAGACCTATTGCTTCATGAAAAGTCGCTTCAACTTCTCGTCTTTGAAGCTTAATGACTTCCGTCACTTCCTTAAGACTGAGTTGAGCATATGTACTCTTATATTCACTAAATATGGTTTCAAATGCATTACGCATACTGAGAGCCTTGAAATATGAAGCTTCGTCTCGTATAACTAACGTTTGAATAGCTTCAACGAAATCAATGAACTGAATTCTTGCAAAATCAATGGAATCTAGTTTAGCTATACATATGCTAAATTCCACTCACTTGGTATTTCCTCTCCTCTTTCAATTTTATTGAACAACACTCGAATGAATGAAACTACCCTTTCCCCTCCATATTTCAACAGTTCCATTTTTATATTTCTGGCTCCGGGTGCTTTATTATTTTTTGCCTTTTTAAGTGCTTTGTTTATATCTTCTGTAATTTCAGCCTCCCCTACCCTTGTTGTTACAGTATCCTGTATACTATATTGCGGCCTATTTTCTTGTAGTAACATTGAATAATGTTTTGTCCATTCATTAGGTGTAATGATTATTGTAAAATGTTGTTATCTCGTTTATTACTTTTCATATTTCTTATTTTTTTTCCAAGCTTCTGTTGATCTATTATATCCAATCGTATTGTCTATATCTCTACACGTTTTCTCCCAGTATTCATTCTTCTCCAATCTTACTCTTTGTTTCGTTTGTTGTCTAAGCGTAACATATTCTTCTCGTGTTTTTAGGGTTTTATTGCTTAACCATTTATAAAAAGCATCTTTTTTCCTTTTCAGCATTTCCTCTAATTCCTCACTATATTTCTCCAAGTATTTATTCTTGTGTTGTTCAATACCAAGTGCTTCATTTGCTGCTTTTATTATTGCTTCTTTTAAGTGTTGGTACATTTCTATTGAATTCAATTCTTCGTTCATCTGAAGGATATTTTGTAACCTATTTTGGTATAGGGCTTGAACACTAAATTGTTGTAAGAGTTCTGTTTTAAATCTTACATTATTTATTTTTTCCATTTCATCATCTCTTTGGATGCTATATTCTTTTCGTTGTCTCCCTGTATATATAAATTTCCCTAATACTAGACGATGGTTACTTGCACATTCTGCCTGTCTATACACTCTGACATCTTTTGTCATCATTTTACTATTATTATTTACTATTATTAAATCAATAATCGATCGTTGGTTCCTACTAGGTTCTTCCCACGTATATCTATGTATATTCTTATGCTGGAATCTTGTATTGGTTATATTCAAATCATATCCTCGACATATTTCCAATATCCTATCTCCATTGTCATTTTTGTCTTCATCTTCCCCAAATTTCCCTATTATATCTTCATCTTTATTTCCAACGTGGCTATTAAAGTCCCCAGTTATTTAAACATCTTATTTTTCCTTTACACTGCCAAATTCATCTTTTAGTGTATTAAAAAATTGTTCTTTGTCTTTCTGGGTTGCATTGTCATTCATTGCATATACTCCAACTATTATTGTTGGTTGTCCACATATGTTCATTTTAATTTTCATTATTCTTTCATTTATTTATTGGTATTCTTGTATACATTTTCTCCATTTATCTTTAATTAGTATTGATATTCCTTTTGCGGCTCTTTCATGTTTAGGAACACCACTCCATATGTGTATATACCTTCCAATTTTTTCTTGTCCTTTGCCTTTTTCTTTGTTTCACTTAATACCATTATGTCTATACCTAATCTTTAAATTTCCTGAATTATTTCAGATTGTTTTGTTCTTATTCCTTGTATATTCCATGTTCTAATTTTCAAAGTCCTTTTTCTTTGGCATAGCCGTAAATTCTTATGTCCACCTATATTCCCAGGCTGCGTAGGATTGTTTTTTGCGTAATACTTTTTTCGAGTGACGGGTAGCAAGCCCGACGCCTCAACCCCCTATTCTTTGGAGGATCATGGATTTAATTTCAGAGCCCCAACTCCTACCCCTTATGACACTTAAACAAATCTACATTCTTTGAACGATTTTTACCGAACTTTATACACAGTATCTATAGAACCAAGAAACAATTAGGCAAAATTTATTTTGGAAGAAACCACTCCTTAAATGTTTACACCAATATTATATGGCCTTTATTTTAATCTACATTTTTTACCAATTTTTACCAGACACGGAGCCTATAGAACGAGGAGAAAATATTAGGCAAAACTAATTTTGGAACAAACCATCCCTTAAAATATGTTCATCCCCTACTATAAGATTATTTAAATCTTTGATAAACCTTCATCATACTTTACACACAAAACCTACAGAAACAGGAGACAATTTTGGGCAAAATTAATTATTTTATAATAACCACACCTTAAATGGTTCATTCCCTAATATGTGATCTATATTTCTTTTACACATTTTAATTAGACTTTATACTCAGAATCTATTGAACCAGGAGAAGATTTTAGGCAAAATTAATATTTGAAAAAATCACCCCTAAAATGTTTCAACTCCTATTATACGACCTTTATTTTAATCTACATTCTTTGTTTATTTTTACCAGACTTTACACACATAGCCAATAGAACCAAGAGAAATATTTAGGCCAAACTAATTTTAAAAGAACAATACCTTGAACATTTCATTCCCTATTAATGATGTTAAAAGCTACATTCTTTGACTAATTTTACTAGGCTTTACACGAAAACCCTATAGCACCATGAGAACATTTTAAGCAACATTATTAGGAATCTCTGTTTTCTTACCCAACCCCTGCCCTCCTTGGTCTTTAGAAGCAAAATCCTGATTCCTCTATGTGCGATAAAAATCAGTATTTAGTGTTTTCTGAGGAAATAATCTCAGGGTGATGTTCTTCCTCATTTCGAACTCGAAATAGCTATATAAGGACCTAGATTTTGACAATTAAAAGCCATTCAAAAGTCTACTCCGTAGTATAAGCAAAATACAAAACCCGAGCGATGCCGGATCCTATAAGCTATTATGATATAATAAAAAGTATGGCAATAAGAAAAAAATTATATAAATAAATTTGGTTCCATATAACATGCATTAAATCCGCGTTAAGTAATCGCTTGTCTTAGGTGACGAACACTTGCTGGAAGGAAGCTGTGGGTTCGAGTCTTGCCTCGGGCTTGGGTGTTTGTGTGTTATAAGGAAAACAAAATGGTAGACAAGAAAAATAATTAAGGAAATTTGGCCTATGGCTGGCTAAATTAAAAAAAAATCTGCTTATATGGAACAAAACATGCCTTTTACAATTTCTTTCTTACTGTTATAGTTTTTCAAATAATTCAATACAAGGTTTAGAACTGAGCCAACGATTCTCAGCCGAGCTTCTCGCGTTTCGCATATACAGAGTGTAACAACTTTCATACGGCTCAGTAAGTTGGATTGCGAAAAATATAATGTGAATCCGCAGTCTTCGCCTGTAGACTAGATCGTCCCGCAGCACACCTAAAGCAGAGAAGTTGCCGGTGTTCAATCTGTAAATCTGCTTTTCCGAAGCACGTTGTGTGTATCTATAACACAGTACAGCTGTTCTGCTGTTTGGGGGAGGTAGGACCATTGGACACCTGAACATCGTACTTATCACCACTTCGATCAATATATTCTACCTTAAAAACAAATGCCATTGCGGTTGATTCAGTAGGCCCGAAAATATCATTTATGCTTTCTTGGTACCCATCTCGGTTTAAATCAGTGATAATTGCAGTTGTGATCACTATTTACTTCAGCAAAATTTATATTACCGACAAGATGAAAAATAATATGCGAAGGAAGAAAAAATAGTTGAGGAAATATTTAAGACATATTTGTTAAAAGAAGATAGTATTAGAAACTTATATGCAAGGAGAGTAGAACAATACATAGAAGAAATACGAACTCCATGGCAACATCAATATGGAATAGGACAATATAAAGCAAATAATAACCAAAGCCGGAAACGAGGCGGTAGGTAAACGAAAAATTCATTATAAATATAGAGGTGTAAAGATTTGGACAGAAAAACTTCCAGATTTAGTGAAGAGGAAAAAAGATAAATATTTAACATATTTGAATGATATGTGGAGCCCAAATGTGGAGAATGACAATAATGTAGAATTTTATGAACCAGAAAATGAATTACCGAGATCCACAAGAAGTATGGTTTATGAAATTATTAAAAGGCTTAAGATGAACAGAGCCCCTGGGACAGATGGAATAGCTGGCGAACTGCTAAAATATGGTGGTAGAGCATTATGGGATAGAATATACAGATTGATTTTTATGGTGTGGGAAAAGGAAAAAATCCCAGATGAGTGGCAAACAGCAATTATTTGTCCTATCCACAAGAAAGGAGATAGACTGTCTTGTGAGAACTATAGAGGAATCTCCCTTCTAAATGTGACATACAAAGTTTTTACAAATGTGATAACTAAGTATTTAGAGGAATATACAGAAGACACATTGGGTGATTACCAGTGCGGTTTTAGAAAGTCTCGCTCCACGACCGACCACTTATTCCAACTGAGACAGATACTGGAGAAAACATATGAATATAATGTAGTGCTGCATCAATTATTCATTGACTTTAAGCAAGCATATGATAGCATAAACCGGCAACAATTGTTTAACGTAATGAGAGAATTTGGCATACCAACAAAGCTAATAAATTTAATCAAGATAACATTGCAGAAAACCACTAACCAAATACAAATTAATGGAAGAAGATCAGAAAACTTTGAAACTAAGAGTGGCTTGAGACAAGGGGATGCATTGTCGACATTGTTGTTTAATTTGGCCTTGGAAAAGATAGTCAGAAGTATAGAGATTAACCCAGGTGGAACCATTATGAATAGATCTATACAATACTTAGCTTACGCTGATGATCTGGTAATGATAGCTAGAGCTTTATCAGCACTTAAGGAGGCCAATGAACAAACAACGAAAGTAACAAAAGAATTAGGTTTAGAAATCAACGTGGAGAAAACTGTATATATGAATACATCTAAAGTAAAACCAAGAAATGACAATAATGAAATAGTAATAAATGAGATAAAATATAAAGAAGTTGATAAATTCAAATATTTGGGTTCATTGGTCACCTTTGATAACGACTGTAGCGAAGAAATCAAAGAGAGAATATCGGCAGGTAATAGGTGCTTCTTTGCCTTGGCCAGAACTATGAGGACAAGATACCTGTCTAAGCAAACTAAACTACAGATTTATAACACAATAATAAAACCTGTTGTGATGTATGGATGTGAAACTTGGGTGATGTCGGAAAGCATAATGGCTCAGTTGGAAAGATGGGAAAGAAAAATATTAAGGAAAATATATGGACCGATTAAAGACAAAGAGGGGTGGAGAATACGTTCAAATATGGAATTAAAATCGCTATATAAAAAACCTAACATAGTAACACTTGTTAGAGCTAAAAGGATTGAATGGGCCGGACATGTGGTGCGTATGGATGAAGGCAGGTCTGTTAAAAAGATTTTTGAAGGCAAACCTGGAGGGAGAAGAGATAGGGGTAGACCAAGATTAAGATGGTTGGATTGTGTGGAGAAGGACTTACATAGTATGGGGATTAGAAGATGGAGGAGAAAGGCCGAAAACAGAGAAGAATGGGCTATCATCATTAAGGAGGCACTAGCTAGACTATAAGAGCTGTATGCCAGAAGAAGAAGAAGAAGAAGAAGAATGATAAAAGTGACCAAAATCGAATACAATACAAACAATTATGTGCAGAAGTTAGAAGAGAAATTCGGAAGACCAATAGAAATAACTAGAAGCTGCGGCAGTAGAACATGATGACAATCAAGATAGGGCTTATAAGATTATAAAGGATTTAAATAAATCGGAAAAAGGATAAAGTTTTAATAAATCCAATTCCAATTAATGAATGGGAAGACCATTATAAGCAATTATGGACAAGTAAAAAAAAGTTAAAAGTTGGCTGGCAGAAAATGATGAGAACGTGGACCCTATAACTAAAGAAGAATATAGAGAAGTACTAAGCCAATTTAAGAACAAGAATTCTCCGGGAATAGACCAATTAATGGAGAAATGATAAAATATGCCCCACAAGCTTTACATGACAGATTATTGAGACTGTTTAATATGTGTTGGAGAAGGGGGAATATACCCGATGAATGGGGAGCAGCCATTGTCATACCTATGTATAAAAAAGTCTGTAAAGACAATTGTAGCACTTATAGAGGGATTAGCTTATTAAATAGTTGCTATAAACTGTACGCAAGGATATTAACGAACCGAACAAAGAAAATAACCGAATGCCTTCTACTAGAAGCACAGAATGGTTCCCGGAAGGGAAGATCCTGCCTAGATTGTATATTCACAGCAGCACAGATAATTGAAAAGAGACAAGAGTTCAGTTTACCATTATATATAGCCTTTATATATTATATAAAAGCCTTTGACAGGGTAGAAAGAGAAACCCTTTGAGACATATTAACGAGAAGAGGCTTTCCAAAACATGTTATTAGGGCTATTCAAAGCTTATATGAAAATACCATATAAAAATAAAGTCCGGGAACAAAAAATCAAAACACGTAATCGAAATAAATCAGGGTTTAAGACAAGGGTGTCCTTTATCACCCACTCTTTTCAACTTATATATTGACGATATTGTAAGGAAATGGCAACTGGCTTCAAATAATTCTAATAAAATCCCTGTAGATACACTTTGCTGACGACCAAGCTATAATCACCTTCTCAGAGAGCAATTTTCAAACTAGGCAGGGTTGCAGATGATTACAACCTAAACATTTCTCCAACAAAAACAAAAGTTATGGCCCAGTGTGGCAAAGAAATTATACGAACAAAAATAGTGCTGAATGGAAAAACACTAGAACAAGTAAAAGATTTTAATTATCTAGGCGACTTAATAGGGAAAAAGACATAAACAATAAATAACAATGATTTCAATATATATGTGGCACCCTGAAAAGAACATTGGGAAAGAAAGTAAGGAAGGATACACATTTAAAATGTTATAAATTATTGGCTGTAGCCTACCTACATTATTGAATAGAAGTTGCAGAAATAAAATATCTACGATTTGTGGCGGGATATACATGGATGGATAAAAAAGAAGCGAAGATATTCGTGATGAATTCTAAATATATAGTCTTACAAATAAAACAGAAGAGTACAGGAGAAAATGGCATGAACATGTCTGTAGAATGGACCCCATTGGAATGCCTTGGATAAGTCTGAATTATCAACCGAGACGTGGAAAGAAATACCAGCGACGTCCAAGGAAAAGATGGAAACAGCAACTTTAATAAATGGAGCCGGAATGAACCAATAAGGTTTAATCCCTGAAGAAGAAGAAGAAGTAGATATGCAGAAAATAAGTTATTTTTAAATCGATTTCCGAGTTAAGTTCCGTACCGATTCACTAAGCAGGACTTACGGAAGAATAAAGGCCTAGTTTGATAAGCATATGTGAAGGAATATGCGAGTAGTGTTATAATTCAAAGTTAACTGTATTGCAACTTCCAAAGCCGTATACGAACACTGTAAATCAATATGTTGTCATGAGAACTGATTTGCATTTGATAAATTCTTTCTAAAATATTATCATAAAATAGGCCTTAAATAGGGCTTTACTCCGGTACCGGTCAACCGATTTGGTCCAATATCAATAGGCTTCTTCCCTTGAACGTTATAAATGCGTATAGCAAGTTTCATGAAAATCTGATGAAGCGTATTAGAGTTACCGCGCGTACAGACAGACGTTTTCCCGACAGACGTTTTCCCGACCTCCACACTATCTCAAAATACCTTTCTGGCACTTAATAATAATAATATTTATTCAGAATTTGGATACATTTAGCTAGGCGGGTTCGGATTCCAGAGTAAATGATATATCTAATTATAAATATATAAAGTGCTATGTCCGAAGGACCGAAGCATTTTGATTGGCTCTAGAGGACATAGGTTAATACTAAGGCCATGATTACTATTATGACTTGAAATCATCTCTATTTGTCAGTGCATCTTTATAATGTATAGTAATGCCACTGCCTTCTTTATGTAATGCCCAAGTAAAATTTATACAAGTTAAATTACAAGTTTATTAAGTGCCTGAATGGTACTTTATGATATTGTGTGGGGACGGGAAAATGTCTGTCCGTCTGTCTGCCTATCCGTCCGTGTGTGTCTACGCGCGATAACTCAAATACGCTTTATCGGATTTTCATGAAACTTGATATAGTCTACGCATTTATAATGTCCATGGGAAGAAGCCTATTGATGTTGGAACAAATCGGTTGACCCGTACCGGAGTAATGCCCAGTTTAGTGCCTATTTTATGGTAATATATTAGAAAGGCGCGATAACTGAAATAAGCTTTATCGGATTTTCATGAAACTTAGTATACGTATTTATAATGTTCATATGAAGAAGCCTATTGATATTGGACCAAATCAGTTGACCAGTACCGGAGTAATGCCCTTTATAGTGCCTATTTTATGGTAATATATTAGAAAGAATTTATCAAATGCAAGTCAGTTCTCATGACAATATATAGTTTTACACTGTTCATATACGGCTTTGGAAGTTGCAATGACAAATGACACTACCCACATATTCCTTCACATATGTTTATCAAACTAGTCAGAAGTTTAGAAGAAGTTTAGAAGAAGAAGCCTATTGATATTGGACCAAATCAGTTGACCGGAACCGGAGTAATGCCCTTTATAGTGCCTATTTTATGGTAATATATTAGAAAGAATTTATCAAATGCAAGTCAGTTCTCATGACAATATATAGTTTTACACTGTTCATATACGGCTTTGGAAGTTGCAATGACAAATGACACTACCCACATATTCCTTCACATATTTTTATCAAACTAGTCAGAAGTTTATTTCGTTGATCAAGTTGAAATGAGTACTCCATGACTTCTGTTATATACAGAAGGTATATTACTGTGAAATAATTAGGCCTACGCATTTTAAGCGGAGTTCTTTCCCAGTGCATTTTGTGCATTAAGTATCAAAGTTCAGACCTTTGTTCTTACGCAAGCAGTAGTGGTGTTTTGGGGATGACGTAGTCGCTAGACGAGACGAGACGAGACGAGACGATACGAGACGATACGAGACGATACGAGACGAGACGATACGAGACGATACGATACGAGACGAGACGAGACGAGACGAGACCTATTCCATTAGTTTTTTGTCAAAATGAAACTTAATAAAATAGTTGTTGCTTGTTAAATACAATTAGTTGCTTTTCATCCTCGCAGTTGTGAGGGTAAGTATACGAGATGAGTAACGGAATCATTTCTGATCAAAGTAATGATGATGAATGCTATCATTCGAAACTGTCAAACAGTAAATATGATGAATTTTTCGAGATATTCGATGGAAGTGAACAACCTTATGGTTTATGCAAACTGTGTGACAGACCGAAAGTTGAAATAAAAATGAGAGATCATAATACTACAGGTCTGAGGAGGCATTTGATAAGGGTACATAAACTCCTTCCGCGAGTACAAGTTAACCATATATCGTCGGATAATGCGAAACATGAAAATTCTATAAGAAAGAAATTTTCAACATTAACTAAACCTGAGCTTCAGTCGAAACAAGAGATTAGCGATGATGAAAATCTGATAACCGATCCCTTGGAAGATAACGTGAACTTGAATAAAGACAAAATACAACATGAATCACAACATCCAGAAATGGAATATGGATCATATCAACCCTCTGAGCAAATTCTGCAGAAGCATTATAACTATATGCTAGAAAAAATCTACGGGCAAATATCGGCACCTTATGTCCAGAAACTCGTTCAGCTTAAACCGAGAAACGATGATGTTTACGGAATAAAATGGAATCCTGATAGGCAGGTATTCACCATTGGTAAATCGCCCGTCACCATTAAAAACGATAACATTTATATTGGTAACGAGAGGTATATCGTTCGTCCTGGACTGCTTGAACTGCTAACGAAAAGTAAACCAAATAAAGATTTATACAACCGTTATGATTTAACCACGTATAAGGAGATTTTGGAGAAGACTAGTGCTCGCAAAGAAAATTATGAAGAGAGCGAAAACATACATAGACTCAATACTCAAAAATATCCTCACATCATTAAAAAATTATATCCGGAAGAGTGTAACCCCCTCCCCCACCTTAACGGTCACCTAACAACAACATTCTTTTTCTTCTGCTGGGCACCATCTTCTTTCTTCCAGAGGCTCTGAAATATGTGACCAGGGAGGAGGAAACAAAGGAAATACGAAGAGCTTGGAAGTGCATTCCAGCCTCTTCGCCTAAAAGAAGAAACTATCATTTATAAAAGTGGAAGCTAAATTAAAATGTATTCAAATCTTTTCATACTACAATATCCAAAATCTTGCTGTTTCATAAACTTACATAAACTTGACAGTGGAATGTGACTATACAATATGTGTACATATATCTTAAATGAATCCAAAGGATTTTACATTGAAGTCTAGAGTTAATATGGACTGAAAGTCCCATAGCAAACATATTATCAAGACAATATTAGGGTGAAGCCCACTTTCATTTTATAAAACATAAATCCTGTAAGAGAAGCAAGTTAGTTTACATTAAAATATACCCTTTAAAATTTAAATAACATGGTTCGGTGTGAAGCACCTCTAGAAAATTTACATAATTTAATAACCTAAATAGGCTAGCATTAATACTTCAGGCGGCCAGATAATTACAAAATGCAATGGCCTATTAATTTAAAATAACATAATACACTTCGATGTTAAGCACCACAAAAATATTATAGTTAAGACTTGTAAGAGAAGACAAATTCATTTAGAATATACAATTTCATAAACCGGTGTGAAGCACCTAATACCATACCTTTTGAAAATAATTTAAATATCGTAGCATTACTCTACCATGAAATTACATGCTTTCCTTGATCTCAAATAAATAATTTCATAACCCATGCTCAACACAAATGGCCGGCCCTCACAATACAATAATTTTAAAATTATAAACAATTTAATATATACATGCACCTAACTTTCATAATGACATACCTCTTAATTCATGCATCCCATATTATCTGCGCAGACACATCCATCCATATTCACATCATGCAGCACGCACAAGGCCTAAAGAAAAACTACTTCCACCTAGGCTAATGGTGAAAATAGGCTCAGATGCCCGGAAGAAATCAAAAACAGGGAACACAAATACAAGAGAAAACAAATTTAGAAAGATCCATGCTTCAGGTATGAGGAAGAAAAGTAGGAACTGCAAGCACAAAATTAAAGAAAAGACCCCATCAAGAAATATCCCAGCATGCCCCAAATAAACAAACTAATTATATTTACATTTAACCGAATGGTGGCCACACAGTATTATCTAATTAAATCACAAGAATCTTCCATGCTACTTCCATTTATAAGACAATAATTAAAACACAGGACGCCACCATTCCCAAATCAAATACACATACAACGCATGCTTTGGAAGAAAGAATATACAAGATAATTACGTTACATCATCATGCAGTTCCCACATCCTAATATTTATTTAAATGAATCTACAAAAACACATCTTCCACATACCTTAGCCATGAAGAACAAGAAGCCTAAATGCAGCTCACATATTGCCGCTAAAATACATTACACTACGACGTCATGATGCTAATGTTCCCCGGAATCTTGATAGGCAAATGAGGGCGATTTAAGGTTTACATCCACTTATATAGGCTTTTATACATGACGTCACTGCGCATTCGCAGTGATCCTAATTTTCCAAAAACACCTATTACTTTTAAAAACAAACTAATGTTGAAGGCTATGCAAGAGCAACTGATCCGCTCACTGCTACAGATACAATAACGGTGTTGCCATTCGGTGCAGGTTTAGGATATCTTAGCGGAGAAGTGGAGAAGGGTGAAGGAGAAACGGTTGAATAAACTCCCTGCGCTCAGCTGCTTGGCTTACTGAGACAAAAATTCTTCCATCTGCCTATTACGTCACTCATTATTGCGAGACAATACTATTTTCCATTATTGCGTAGAATTCTTATTAACCCTGTAGCAATTAAATGGTATCTGAAAATAATGAATTGCTACAAACTCCTGCCCCATGAGTTGGAATATATGCTGGATATATTCCAACACTAAAGTCAAACTAGACATGAACTATAGCAAAGTCAGATCTGAGTGACTGACCAAAAGTGTCCTTTACTGACAAGGCATGCCACCAAAATTCTTCCTGACCTCTTACGAGCACTATCTCACTGACGTATCATACATGAGAGCAAGTGTCCCCTTTACTTGCATAACAGTGATCACGTTTCACTAGTGTCCAGACTAGGTGCTCACCGACAGCCACTGAAGCATTTACAGAGACGAAACGTAGGGCGAGATACATCTGCAAGTCTCTTTCAGCAGACAAGTCAGTAGGTCAGGAACCAGACTCCGGCAGCATCCCACAGTCAAGGCACCGTCAGTGACATCAGTATCTGCTTTAGCAGAACAGTCCATCCTTTTGTCTGGAGCAGGGAATCATTCGCATAACAACGAGATACAAGAAATCATATCCGAATTGAAGGAGCGGGAATATATAAAATGAAGAAGAAAGGCATTTTCTGAAAACTATGTGTTAAATAATGTGGGAGACAGGAATATGTGACGTGTCTCGGGTTTGCAAACACTTAAGAATTCTTGCGTTAACATTAAAAATATTTGATTAATTTTTTATTGTAACACAATAGTATATTAAAAGTCGTATATATATGAAATAAAAATATAAGTATAAATTACATATGAATATTACTTTTTGTATATTTCAGTTGTTTGATCCTCCTCATCCAGTTCTTTTAGGTTTGGTTTTGGTGTGTTCATGACCCTAAAGAATTAGTCTTGTTTTAGATAATGATATTTTAGGTTTGTGTCTTGGTATGTTTCTTGTTATAAGTATGCGTTCTACAAGCAATACATGGGCGTTTTTGTTGGTATTACACCTTTTTAGTCATAGGATTGAAAAATTTGCATTGAACTTTATTTTTATGTGGGAATTTTACACCGATATAGTCATAGTCGTGATAAATTCGATTTGAAGTCTATTTTATGTGAAATTATAGATGTTGTAATTTGACAAAGTTGTATTTTTAATACAATGCGGCTGATTTTTACAAGTATTGTATTCAAGACTTTTCCAGCGTTGAATGCGTGATGAAATGAATATTTACTATCACATCAACAATAAGTATATGTTGTGAAAGTATAAGTGGAACATGATGAAATTGTTATGTATATATATATAAGTAGCAGGTGTTCGCGGTTTCACCTCGATAATTAATTGAAAAGTTAAGTGTATAATAATATTTAAAACAATAACAATTAATGAAAAAGCTAAAATTCCACGGTCTCAGATTCGGTTATGCAGTTCCAAAGTTAACTGAGGACATTGATAAATACCACTGCTTTCTTGACTGTATTACTCGTGTGTAATACTGTATCGATTCTCAACTGTTTGTGTGTAGATGAATTTTATTTGTCAACTTCAGAGGTGGTTTGTTCGTGATAGAGCCCGCGGTTTTGACCGCTAATTTAATTGACTCTAAGTAATTTACATTGGTAGTTTGTGGTTCAAATTAAAATAATTGTTCATTGCATTCATTTAATATAATAAAGAACGATGTGAAACGAAGATCTCCGAGTATACCCGATGTCCCGCTATTTAGGGAATATGTATATCATGAAGAAAGAATAGGTAGTATGCAGCATGTTTATGCGAGTGTGGGATGAGTATCGTATTGTACTATGAATCCGGATGTGAATCACTAGACATCGGTAACTTATATAATAATATAGTAACGTATTGTTTGTTTAGTCTCGGGTTTTTTTTTTTAAATAATGCAAAGAATGTACCATCCACCTTATAAGCTCTGTCTACGAAATTTAATTAATGATGTAAAAATATTTTATATAAACACTCTAGCATATACTTGATAAAGGTTAGCACTGAAAAAAAGAGATAATTAAATTTTATTTATTACATTTTCATAAAACTATCAAGTGTCTAGACCGCAAAAGCATCAGACATGATCATTATGTTCAATGTTTTTACCATGAAATAATAATAATAATAATAAAATAAATAAATAAAAACTAAGTATAATATAGAAGCGATATTATCCATTAATCTGAACTATATAAGTCACGGTTACAGTTATAGATTAAACATTATAACAATAAAAATTATTTTGTAAAATGCTTAAGTTTGATGAATGCCGTATATTACTATAAGACGACTTTCAGCTAAGACGAGATATAAATTTTCGTTAAAGATTTATAGTTTTACTGTATAGTCTATCTATCCTATGGTCATGGAAACCACCATTAACAGCCATGGGTGACGGCATGCTTGTCACATGACTCCAATCCTACTATCTGGTTATGGTAGATAACATAGCGGACTGTTGGTAGGCCTTGTCCCTTCAGGGATGTAGCGCCGCGGAGTTCTATCTGTCCTATAAGACGAATCCCAAAATATTATCGATTTATGAGATTATGTTTCAGTTTTCTGGTTGATCACAAAAAATGATGCCAACCATTGCACTATTATAATACATACAGCAAGGAGTATGAATTATGGTAAAATAACTATAGTTAGTTAAAAAGACTGTTGGTTGCCCTTACTGGAACCGAGGTTCTTCGATATTATTTTTCAAAAGTTTTTATTTACGAAATTTGTGTTATTTCACGGTTAAATTTGATTGCAAATGACAACTTACATAATAATGAAGGACTTAATGATATAATTTGTGGTAGAATAAAAAATATTTATAGAATGAGTTGCATTTTAAGGCTGAATATTATGGGTTCGATTCCTGCCTAATCCTTCTGGTGGTACTATGTCTCTGGGGTCAACTCAGCCTTGAACAGAAATGAGTACCAGGAGCAATCGTGGGGATAAAGGCGGCCGGTGCGTAAGGCTGACAACCTTTTTACCATCACATGACCAAAATCTTAGAGCCTCAACCTCCTGGAACCCTGTGGCCCTCCATGGCTTGTAATAGGATACATTTTATTTATTTTTAGAATGGTTAACCGGAGCATCTTCATGTGTCGTATGTTTAAAGAGCTTCAACCTTCTGTAACCCTATGGGTCTCCAAGGTCTGTATAGAGATCACTTTATTTATTTCTGAAATGATTAACCAGAGCATATTTGCGAAAGAAAATCATAACACTTTAAACACTCATGTTATACATGTGTGTGTGGATATATTCGGGAGGAAGGACACAATTAGATACAGGTGTTCGCTAGTGTAGAATTTGCCGTGTGTGACAACTGATTAACTTCAGAAATAGAATTGTTTGCAGTAATTAGCTAGTTGATCACCGTACTCCGATATTAATTTCAAAATGTGACATTGTAGCTTTATTTACGAAATTCGCGTTATTTCACGGGTTAAATTTTTCCGTAAATGGTAACTTTCAAAACAGTATAGGATCTAATGCTATAAATTTGTGACGATTCAAAAATATTTATCCGTATTGTGTGATAACACTGCAAGACGTGATAAGAAAGAAAGTTTCCATGGTTTGCTAGATCTTAATGGAATTATGTTGCCATGGTATTTGACTGAAGAGTTTTGATATCATGAGTTGGAATAAATACAGTTAATAGCAATGTCTTGTTTTTATTGAACCACACCTGTATGATGTTACACAAGGTTGAACAGTTTCCTGTAGTGTGATATGTGGGCCTGACATCTGCATGTTTACATGTAACGTTAAGCACCTTTCTGTAAAAAAATAAATATATTGATATGACGTGTCTTATGAAATAACTTTAGAAATTTGTGGAACAACAACTAAAATAAATCCATACATGATGTGTGCTACATGAAAAACATGAATAAATGGTAAAATTTAAAGGTGATTTTTCTAAAGATTTCACATGATTTTCTCTTTGTTTTTTTGTTTTTTTTATTGAATAAATGTTACCTGCATTATATCGTCATCTTGTGTTATTTAAATTAACTTGGCTGTTTATAATGGTCTACGGTTAGATAGGGAAACTTGGTCAGGATTAAACTGTATTAAAATCCCTTTTCCGGGTTCAGGATTGGGAAGGTTAAGTCTTAGGTTAAGATATTGCACATTGTGCGCGATTCCTTAATTTATTATTAAATTTTAAAAATATATCAGAAGTGGGGATCGAACCCATGTCCCCTTTGGGGGGAGCAGAACTTAAGTCGACCACTCGATCAATCTGATTTGGATGGAATAAAATATCGATCAATCGATAAAATTAATCATGGTATCGATTTCTCGTAAATATACTCGATTCGGAATCATATTTAATAGCGAAATGAAATAAAAAAATATACCCAATGTTAAAAAAAAAAAATTTAATTGATAACCAAAAAGTGTTAGTTGGAGATGTACCCGCTGGAACATATGGCGCTAGGGTACGAACCGTAAAAAATGCTTGCGCGCATGCGTTGTAGTAATGACGCGCATAATAATCGTTATTTTTTAAACTTACCGCCGAAACATGTCTCGACTTGAATGAACACAGTGCAGGACCACCTCATGCGAGTCGGGGTTAAAGTAGCTCCTTCATAATGATGCATGACGGATCTTATCTTGACCGGATGTGGGGTGACCACAGTGTGTGGCCACCTCTGCGCTAAAAGGTCTTAACCCCTACCATCCAACCATGTCGGACTTATCATTGTATGGATACAAATGTTTGAAAGCAATGGACCATATCTTAACCGGATGATAGGGTGGTCATAAGGGCTTATCTTAAAAGGTTTAGCGTGTAACCGGTTGACCATTGAGGCGTAAAGGACCAGGTGGTATTATCTTGACCGGATGGCCAGGTGTTGTGGTGATCACAATGCATTAGGGCTTATCTAATCATTGATGCGCAAAAAAGGCGCCAACGATCATAACCGCCTAAGCCCCCCAACCATTATATGACGTCACAAAGCTAAGCCCCCCCGGGCCCCCCAGCTAAGCCCCCCGGGCCCCCCATCACGTGACCGCTAAAAGTAATCTACCACTCAACCGTGACCTCGCCGCGTGAAGTAATTCATACCATCTTGGACCCAGCATGGACCCAGCTTGGACCCAGCAGGACCCAGCTTGGACCCAGCGACTACGTCATCCCCAAAACACCACTACTGCAAGCCCTCCTTAATGAATCGATCTGGAGCTTAACTCGAAGATAGGTTACAAAAGTAATTAATCCTATGCACATCATAGGCCTAATTGCAGTTATCACTGATTAAACAAAAGCTTTCTGACAATTGGTTATATCAGTTTACCTGATTTTATTGTAATGTACTAATGTTACTGAAATTAAAGTGATCTGTTATTAAAGAGAACTCATTATCATAAAAAAGGTTTTGATATTAATGCTAATCTGACTGTCCTTTTAAATGCAAGTAATGACTTTTTTTAATTCGTAGAGAAGACTATTGTACAATTTAATGTTATGATTACATAACTATTTTATGTTAAATTATTTTTGCCAAGTTGCCACGAACCGAGACTCCATAGAACTAGGCAGGGAAAGATTTTCCCTAATTCCGATAATCTTTATGTTTGCAATAATGTTTTTATCACCTTTTTATGAATAATTTATTAATTGCTTCCTTAAGTAATTTGTCTCTACTGATGTTTGATTCAACTAGAAAAGTATATTTTAGTATTTAAATGTAATGTAAATAAAATATGTTAGGCCTTCGCCAACAAAATGCAAAATCTTTCGATTCGTAATTTTGTGTGTACTGTGGTTGAGTAGTCGCACTATGCACTGGAAACCCAGTTTAAAAATAATCATACCAAAATCAGGAATCTAACTAAATTTTTGCTTTCACGAATTGCTAATTATTCATATTGTACAATATATTATATAATATTGTATACTAAAAAAAAGGAATTTAAAAGTTAATACAAAGAAAACAAAATTATCAGAAGAGTATATAAAAAATTAAGGAAGAAACAGGAAAAGTGGTTTTTAATTAAGACATTTTAAATTAGAAAATTAGAAATTAAACAAGAAAATATAATTTTCCCGTCACTTGTAAAAATCCCATTAAATTCAACAACATATTGCCATAAACGAGACCGAACCCTGCACTTCACTTTCGGCAATTTACCAGCTCAAATGGAATCGCTTTATACGGTCTAATATCTAAACTAGTGATGGGTCGATACCAGATTTTCTCGATACTCGATACTCGATACCGATACATGACTTTTCCTCGATACTCGATACTTCGATACTCGATACCGTTAACATTTCCAGTTTCAATAAATAGGTACATTAAAAATTTAAAGTTGAGTGAACTGTGCATTATCAACTAAATTAATTAAGTTAATATTTAATGAGACAAAATTTAATATCATCAGTAGCGTATACTTATTTTTAAATTCTACATTAAAACTAAAATTAGTTTTTGAAACAGTCCACTTACAAGTTTTTGTTCGAAAATTGTAATGGAGTTTGCACAGTCAGCTTGCTTGTTGGTTGTTATTGAAACGTTTAACAGGAAACGAAACAATTAATAATCTCTTCTGTTTGGATTTTAAAAGTAGGAAAGTCTTTATTTATGACAAGAGTGGTTTTCTCCATTTCAAGGAGAAATAGAAGTATTTACTATATTTAGTAGACTACTAAAAGCAGAAAGAGAAACAGCATTTTCTTAAATTTCAGAATTACCAAAGTATCGAGCGAGTTTTCTGAGGTATCGCTCGATGCCGATACCATGCAAGTATCGAGAGTATCGAGGTATCGAAAGTATCGAGGACCCATCCCTAATCTAAACAGTCTCAACGACTAGTCATTCAAGCAACGCGAGAGACTGAAGGAAATTTGACTCGCTTTCATGTGACAGCAGGCCAATCAAGGGAACCACTCACGCCTTTCTTCTCCTCCCCCAGCAGACTAGAAGGCACATGCAGTCAAGGCCACACATGCAGTGATGCAATAGTTTGAACAAAATGAATTAAACACCAATACGCATTAAGAAATACATCCACGTTGTGTTTTCATTAATACATGCCTTCGAAAACAGTTTTTGGACTGAATTTTAAAAATCAGAATAAGGAAAATGTAAGAATTGCTGTATTTATAGCTAAATTATTAAAAATATTACAAAATATGTGTTTTTATGTGAAACAGAGTTTCATATATAAACTTCCGGATTCTCATTCGGAATTCCGGGTTTAGTTGTAGTCTTCTGCCTATAAGCAGAAAAAAATTGATTTATATAAAAATTCACTCCCTAAAATTAACATTAACATCGTATGATATTCGACCGTTAAACAACTTAACAATTAATTTTTTTTTAAACTTCATGCTTGCTTATTAGGTTCTATATGACTGTCTTACATCTTAAACAACTATGTATTGCGCCTAATTAACTTATGTTGTTAGATCCCTCTGAAAAGAAAAGGATGTAACAGGGGTATATTTTATATGTATTTATTGTCTGATGAAAATCAACATTCCAGTTGGCAGGCGTAATAATAATAATAATAATAATAATAATAATAATAATAATAATAATAATAATAATAATATAATCATCCTTTTTTTAACCTTTGGTAGTCCCATATTTTAAATTTGTCTCCTGGTAACCTAATCGAATGGTTCGAACTGAAAAAAAGATTCATCACAATTTTAACGGATGCCCACTGTACCCAAGTGACTGGATTTGAAGTTGTTTTGAGTTAATGGCGTGAAAATGCCTTTACTGCAACACATTGTGTCCGCTCGTGCATAAACAACGGGATCGGCGTCGAGTATTTCAGAGATTCGCAGTAGTAAAGACTCCGCCGGGTCGATTTGAATACCGCTGATGGTCGACGTTTAGAGAGCTCTTCATCTAGCTCTTCACCACCCAACCCCTTCCATCTCATCTCCCTCACTACTATTGATGCATGTCAGCCAGTACAACAGCTATGCTACTAACATCTTTCATAATAAAAACCCACCATTGAATTAGCATTGTTCAATGTTGTTATTGTAACAGCTGCTATTGAAATTAGCATAAGCGGATGTGTTAGAGATGAAGTATCAAAGCGTGACAATACAACAGTACGGTCCTTCCCCAAGAGAAGGCCGCTTTATAAGGAGGGGAGGTGGTGAAATCTCCTTAATTGCTACTATTTTAAGTGTAACAATACAGGAAGACCCAATAAACCATGAACCGGTTACGCGGTGCTATTCCGGTTCACGATGGCGGCGCGCGTTGCCGTCTGCGTTCCTTATAGTAGGCGCGCCAATGTTTTTAGACAATAGGATGGATAGATATTGTCCGCTCTAGAACCGACCCTGAAGTAAACAAGTATGTCTACCTCACTCTAGCACATTACTCGTAGGCCTATCTAAAACATACTTGCTTACTTAGGGCTAGTTCTAGACTGAACAATACCTACATATACCACTGTCTAAAACATTTTCTCACCAACTGTTATTTTGAATCGTAAAGATTGTTTAACAGAACTTTCTGTCTATATAGGCCTAAAGTTTCATTTTTACGGACTAGTACCGTTAAGATAAAAAAATTAGGTCTTGTAACGTTAAAGAGATTACTGTATAGGCCTACAGGATATTACCAGATGCCACTGTATTTCACTTCCCTTTCGTACAAATAAATAACTATTAATTTCCTTCATTTTTAGCACTACAAATACTATTATTTCTACTACTATTGTCGCATACCTAGGCTATTAATCATTTACAATATTCATCTGGTCCGTAAACTAGGTGGTTTTTAACAATCCACAAACGTAAGCCATTACAATATGATAATAGTATCGCTCAAAATATTGCTTACGACCCAGAATAACAAACTCGCCAGCGCTCGTTTATGAAAGGAGCTAAAACTGGCCACCGTCGTCCATACATTGTTGGCACCTTTTTAAGAAACCATCCCTCTACTTGTCGTAGTTCACGTTGCGAGATGCTGATATTTTGTTTTAATTCTTTCAGGGTGTGTGGGTTTATTGTAATTTACCCAGAGATAAAAGTCACCAGGGGGCTAGGTCGGGGGACCGAGGGTCCACAAATCTCTACTAATAATTCTGTCCTTAAACTTTCGATTGTTCCCATCGAAATGTTGTCTCTATGGGATGTGGCAGAGTTTTGTTGATGAAGGCAAAGGCACCATCTCTGTCAATACTCTAAAAAACTAGGGAAAAATTATATTTATGTACAGTGCCTGGGGGCATCAACTATTGCCTCGCAAAAGATGGACCATATAATTCGTTCTCCGCTGATGACACACCATACGCCAACTCTTTCGTCATGGAGGGGTACTTAATGGACCATATTAGGTTTGTCAGAGCTCCAATAACGATTACTTTGTGTGCACACATATTCATGAAGGTGGAACCAGGCCTCGTCCAAGCGTCAGTTAGCGTTATCTTGGTTGCAGCAGCGACGGGAAACGCGTGCCCAGGAAAAAGACCGCGCAGCTGGTTCACAGTTCATTGGGTCTTCCTCCATGCTTTTTATTACCATGCATTGAGTACTATAATTAGGCCTTTGTGAAGTCTGTTCTATTATTGTTAACAGATAAACGCTGAGCAGTATGCGTGGCCTTGGTAGCGGTAAGACGTGCTATGTATTATATTACAATCCATTGGTAATTAAATCATAAATACTTTTACTCAGGGCCGTATTTCTAAATAGGCTAAGTAGGCTGCAGCCTAGAGCGGCAAATTTTCAGGGGCGGCAGTTTGACAGTTTATTCAAAAGTTAGAATGAAGTATTTCAGACGTTAATAGTATTTTCCGTACGAATTTAAGAATACATGTTACTTAAAAATATGTTTTAGTCCTTCTACATAGTCTATGAAAGATTTCTTACCTTCATTCCATCAGCTGGTCATAGTCCAGAAGGAATGTTTGAGTGTGTTATGAATGAGCTAGAAAATCTGCAAATAAACATTGATGACTACAGAGGCCAATCTTACGATAACGCTTCCAATATGGCCGGCGTTTACAATGGTCTGCAAGCAAAAATAAAGAAAAAACTCCTTTAGCTTTATTCATCCCGTGTGCGGCACACTCCTTAAATCTTATTGGATCATCTGCTGCTGAATCTTGTGATGAAGCGTGCACATTTTTCATGTTGCTCCAAGAAATAAATGTATTTTTACGTGCTCTACAAAGAATCTTATCAGAATAAGAAGACAAAGAAGTGTGTCCTACTCGATGGTCAGCAAGAGATGACGCGTGCCAAAGTTTACGAGAGTCTTGGGAAGAAGAATTTCAAATGGCACAACAGAAAAAGCAACGACTAGATGTGAATCTCGAGGAATACTTCGAAGAATAGAGCGTTTTGAGACTGCGTTTATGGTGTGTTTCTGGAGCACCATACTTAACAGAATCCATAAAGTTAGAAAAGCCATGCAAAAAAACAAGTTAGATATCTAATTTGATTATATAATTTATTATGTAAACCATTAAATTGTAGTTTTATGTAAACTAAATTAACTTTATGGTTTAAAAAGATGAAAACACCAATGAACTCTATCCTTTTGTTGTATAAAACAAATGTATTAAGCAAATATGAACTATAGAGGGGGCGGCAAATGGAATTTGCGTGGACGCATGGACCGTAGCCGAAGTTTCACGAGCCGGTTCCGCAGTGTAAGTTTCTAGCCATAAGTGCTCAAGACCACCATGAGAATATAGTCCACGGCTCCAGGTGCTTTAGTTAACTACGTAGATAATAGCCTGATGCCGTCAATGTTTTCATGTCAGCACGTTTCGCTTGCATTCGAATTCCCGCCACCTCTGTCTGTGACGCCGTCCAAGCTTTCAGTTTGAGGGCGGGTACTATAACAGTCCCCATGGCCGTCCGAAAGGGGGGGCAAGGTAGGGCCGCTGCCCCCCTCTGGAAATTTTGTTAACACCTAAATCTGTAAATTAAATTACTATAAGCAACTAATAGGAAGTGAGGCATAGATTTCCACATACTATAATATGAGTTCTTTGTAACAGCTGACTACCTTAGATTTGAGCATGTAGGAATACTTAATTCCATAAATTTGAAATCATTTCCAGTCAACAAATTTATTGTAATGTAGGTAAAGCAATGGATGTAGTCTATCCCATTTAAATAAATAGAAGGCACATCTGTGAAATTGTAAGGGGTAGAAAAAGTCATGTGAGTGTACAACATTAATTTTTACTGTGTATCCATCACCATGTCGGCCGCGGTGGTCTAGAGGTAGCGTGCCCGGGAGGGACTTTAAGCTGGGGGTCCCGTGTCGTAGATTTACGGCACGTAAAAGAACTCCAAGCCTAAATTAGAGCCTCTGGACAAAATTTCTCGGCCCTTTCACGTCCTAGAAATACTTAGTTTCCGTAGGGGGGTTGCGAGGCGATGGGTTTACCACCTGTCCCTCTACCCTCTCTCGGAAAATAAGCATATCAAAATTAGTATAGGTAATGAAACCTCCATTTGAGGCCCCTTCGCCCCACCTGGGGATCATAGGGTACCAGATACAGATACAGATACAGATCCATCATCATCACCATAGGCCCAACTACAGTAAATCAAGGATATGGATGATGATAATAATAATAATAGTAATATTAATAATAATAATAATAATAATAATAATAATAATAATAAAGTGGCTGTAGTAATAATAGCATAGTGATGGTGGTGGTAGTAATTTGTTCATTTGCTCCTCCTTGGCAAAATTTCTGCGGACGTCCATGACAATCCCTTGTTAGAAATGATGTTGCCAGACAACGCTTCTTGTTTAATATAACGTTGCTAAGTTGCTAACAGATTCTAGTTAAATATGAAATTGCTAGATAATTGCTCCTAGTTTAATATAATGTTGCTAGGCAACAGTATGTTGTTTAATATAACGTTCCTAGGCAACAGATTCTTGACTAATAAGACATTGCTAGGCAACAGATTGTTGTGTAATAAAACGTTACTAGGCAAAATATTCTTGTTTATTATAAAGTTGCTGGGAAACAGCTTAACTTACCAGTGGGCTCAATTTTAAAATTTCCATACTTCTGCCTATTATTTGGTTGATGAAATGGAATAATATTGATATGACTACAGATAAATATAGAACTGCACGAGAAACGATTTCGTTGTTTGTAATAACTATAGTTCGGAGCTGACGAGATGATCCCTGTCATGACTATGGAGCTCTTATCTGCAGCCAATAGCAGCGCTCCCCTACACTTGCAGTTATAGCACAACACCGTCTTCTCCCTGCCACCACCTAATCACGGATCATCTCGTCAGCTCCCAACAATAATAACAATAACATTTTATAATTCAACAGACAGGAAAGTGTTGTGTAGACTTGTTAACGGAAATTCTTTAATGTTTACATAAGCGCTTTTACTTCTTTACCTAGGAAGTATTGTATTAGACTCTGAAATTTGAAGTTGAATTTTTAACATAAATAAACTTAAAAAAGAAAATGTCTGTGTAAGTGTCTGTGAACAGCCTAGCTCGAGAACGAAAAGTCGTATAAAACACAATTTTTTTATTTGGGATAGGTCTCCTTCGGCGATGTGACACGAAGATTGTCGACGACTTTATCTTATTTGTAATGTTACTTTACATGAAGAAAATTTAGTTCTTTTGCCGTTTTCTCGAAAACGGTTCTAACGATTTTGTTTAAATTTTGTACATGACGTGCTTATACTAAAAGCCAGAACTTTTATTTGAAACACTCTGTTGCTCAAGGCATATATAAAATATTGAATAATTGAATTGTAGAAACTCATCTCATCTCAACCTTTGCATTAGGTTGAAAGAACTGAATAAGCACTGCTTGTAATACGGCCTCTTATTCTATATCAGAATATGAAGTGAGAAAGATGTAGGCCTATTGCCCATTCTTAGGGTAAAGAAATTCACGTGAATGCATTACATAAGATTCTATTTTGGTTCAGCATCCTTCGGGGATGCGATGCATTTTTACAACCAGTTTACATGAAGACAATACCATTTTTTCGATTTTCTAAAAAAAGCTCTTTGTTTTAATTTATTACCTGCACACCATAATATGCATAATGTAAGTCTATTATGTGTTACAATATATTATACTAATTCCCAAAACTCTTATTTGGTATAGGAAGCTATGTGTAACACGGCGTGTTGCAAAATGTGTTTCTCCCGACGAAGTAGCGGCTCTGGTCTTGTATACCACCATTAACGGCCTTGGGTGTCGGCATGCTAACCACATGCCCCCAATCCTCCATCTGCCTATGGTAGATGACGCAGCGGTCGGGTGGTAGGCCTTGTTCCTTCAGGAATGTAGCGCCAGAGAATTTAGTTTCCCCTGACTGTAGTTCTCTCAAGAAATTCGTCACAAGCATCATACCATATTCTTCTTTACCTTCACTACTAGCCGGTTCTCCCTAATCACAACATATTTTTCATAGACGATCCGAACTCCTTCTTCCTTCTGGTTTATTATTCCTTGTTAATTTGACAATTTTTAAATTATTTATTTTTGCATGTTCGTTCCACTCTGCCTTTTTGTTTTGTCCCCCACACTCATGTCTTGTATCAGAATTCCTTGCCTTGTCCAATAATGTCCTTCCTGTAATTTTTCTTAATCACAAGCACCGCCTAAATTCTAAACCTAACTTTTGCGCGCTCTCCTTATGGAACAGTAAATTGATTCTTTCTTAAGGGAAAAAAATGTATTTCGATTTTTGAAAGCGTAAAAATATAGATTATTTCGTCTCTGCCTGTGGAAACTGCATTGAGAGACGTAAAAATATTTTAAGTAACTGAGGAACGATTTCAAACGAACGTGAGTGAATCGGAACAAGAGATGATCGTTCAACAAAAGCCTGACTTTCGCATCGTTACGCAACCACTTCTTTGCTAAGCAAAAGATTCTGATTTAATATAGCGTTGCTAGGAACAGATTTTTGCTAGACAAGAGCTTCTTGTTAAATATGACCTTACTAGGCAACATATTTTTTTTAATACATTACTAGGCAACAGCTTCTTGTTTAGTAAAATGTTGCTATTTTACAGATTATCGGTTAATATAATATTGCTAGGCAACAGATTCTTCTTTAATATGAAGTTGCTAGACATTAGCTAGACAAACTTACTCCTTAATAGATTCTGGTTTAACATGACGTTGCTAAGCAACAAATCCTTGTATAATATGACCATGCCATGCACCAGCTAATTGTGTAATACGACATTTCTAAGCAAATGCATCTTGTTTAAATATGAGATTGCAAGGCAAAAGCGTTTTCTTTAATATGACGTTGTTATTAATTAGCTTATTGTTAACATGACTTTGTTACGTTACCGCTTTTTGTGTAATATAATGTAGCATTGTTAAAAACAGCTTCTTGTTTAATAGGACGTTGATAGACGTCTTGTATAATATGACGTTGCTAGGCATGTGATTTTTTGTTTAACATCACATTGCGAGGGAAAAAAATAAGATTCTCGCTTAATATGACGTTGTTGTGCAACAGCTTCTTGTTTAATGTGACATTGCTACTCAACCACTGCATGTCTATTATGATGCTGCTGGGCAGCAGCTTATTGTGTAATATCACATCCTTAATAAACAGCTTCTTGTTTAATATAATATTTAGTTTCCTGTGAAATAAAACGAGGCAACAGCTTCTTGTTTAATACGACGTTGCTAGACAACATATTCTTGTTTGGTAACATTAAGCCTATTACTTCCTCTGCCCGTACCATAGGTACTATAGGTAAAGGAAGTATTGTTTTCGACCCCAAAATTCGAAGTTGAGTTTTTGGCATATATACACGTTTCAAGGCCCCCTGAATCCAAAAATACTATTTTTGTAAACATGTCTGTGTGTCTGTGTGTGTGTGTCTGTGTGTGTGTCTGTCTGTGTGGAAGTTTGTGAACAGGCTAGCTCCGAAACGGAGAATCGTATGAAAACAAAATTTCGTATTTGGGTCAGGTACCTTCTGAAGATGTGATTCGAAGATTGGCGACAAATTTCCTTTATTTTTAAGGGGACTTTACATGAAGAAAGTTTTGTTTTTCGCGATTTTCTCAAAACCGGCTCTAACGATTTACTTTAAATTTTGCGCATGGATTGCTTGTACCAAGAGCTAAAACTTTTATTTGAAACATTTTTTCGAACAAATTCTCTGAAGGGTAGTTATAAGCAACCCACTGTGAATACGTGATTTTTGCAATACGGCTTCTTGTAAATCGTACGAAAACAAAATTTTGTATTTGGGTTAGGTACCTTCTGAGGCTGTGAAGATTGGCGACAATCTTCTCTTATATTTAAGGGGACTTTACACGAAGAATATTTTGTTTTTTGCTTTTTTCTCATAAACGGCTCTAACAATTTCCTTTAAATTTTGTACATGGATTGCTTGTACCATTTCAAAAACATTCTCTGAAGGGTGGTTGTAACCTACCAACTTGCCTGGTGAACAACTCAATACGCGGACATTTAAGGCATTTTATTCTATATAAGCACGTTAAGTGAGAAAAAATGTACTGTTGGCCCTGCTTACAGTAAAGAAATATCTGAGGGGAATATTTGATAAATTTCGGAAATTATTCTTAACAGCGGGAAGTTCAATAAACGTTTGCAGTCACTTGTTTTTTTCCCATAGGCTGCGTTTTTAGTCGCAACATTCAAAGATGGGGCTATAAGATATTTATAGCATAATTAGCGTAAATGCTGCAAACTTTTATTTGGGCAGAGGAAGTTATGTGACTTTCACATCAGATTTTTTTTTATATTAACTTGCTAGGCTAACGTTTCTGGTTTAGTAGGATACTCAGAAGCTCCTTTGTAATGTGGCATTGGTGAGCAACAGCTTCTTGTTTAATATAAAGTTGCTAGGCAACACATACTTGTTGTCCTGATTTGAAGGCTAGGCAACTTATTACTTCCTCTGCCCGTACCATTTGTACTATAGGTAGAGGAAGTATTGTGTTCGACCCCGAAATTTGAAGTTGAGTGTTCAACATAAATACATGTTTTGAAGTCTTCTGAATAAAAAAATACCATTCTCAAAACATGTCTGTCTGTGTGTGTTTGTGTGTCTGTGATCACCTCAGCTCCAGAATTGAAAAAAAAATATAAAAAATTGTATTTGGGTTAGGTTCCTTCTGGGGATGAGACACAAAGATTGAGACGACTTTCTCTAATTTTATATAGGGGAATTTTGGTTTTCCACAATTTTCTCGAAAACAGCTCTAAGGATTTTGTTTTAACTTTTTACATTAAGTGCTTATACTAAGAGTTAAAACATTTATTTGAAACATTTTCTCGACCAAAATATCTGAAGGGGAGTTTAGGGTGACTAGCTACCGGGAAAACCGGGAAAAGTCATGGATTTTTGTTTTTCTGGAGAAATCTTGGAAAAGTCAGGGCATTTTCAATAAACACGTGGAATTTAAAAAGAATTAGATTTGGAGTATAGTAACCGCGCTCAATACCGTATTTACCCGCGTAATAGACGCACTTTCCCCTCAATTTTTTATAACAAAAAACTAGGGTGCGTCCTTAATGCGAGGATTTTTTTTTTGGTGAAACATGTTTTAAAAGATGCGCCAGCTGAAGATCGATAGCTTGAATATCGATATATCGGCAGCGATCAAGGTCTTTTTTTTTTAATATATATTTTGACCGATCAGTAAACACTAATTGCTGTGACTAATTTATATATCGATTGCATCGTACATATAACAGTCGATAGTTGCATCAACCACGTTGGTCTTGTACGCATGCATACATTGTCAGTTTAAAATCACGTGGCGTGGCGTATGTGTCATGTTATTTAATCTAGCCGTTATGAAATGTGAAGACACTGCCGGCGCGAATTATTGTTTTGTTACATTATCTGCTCTGCGATGAGATAGGTTACTTAAATATGAAAGGAGCATGCCTGCTAATGTTATAGGCCTACTTATCATACATCTCGCAGGCATTTGGGCAGCACATTATTTGGATTGCCGTGGGGAGTCAGTCAACATCGGCAAATGACCTGGGTAGAGGGTAGCCATTCCATTGCAATGTTTCCGTTTTAACGGCATCCCGTTTTATCAACTGAAGGTAAGAATTTCACTATTATTTGTTTACAGTTTATTACTTTAGCTTTCCTCACCCATATTGCAATGCTCCATATTTGATATAAATTAATTTTAGTGTTCTTTGTTTTCAGTTGCAGATGCTTCACAAAATGTCGAAAGCTTGTTCTTTTCAGTTGAGTTGGCTCCAGGAACCTTCATTTGCATCATGGCTCCTAAAGGTCCCCAATGATGTCTATGTAGCTAGATGCAAATTATGTTGTAAAACATTCAGTCTTAGCAATATGGGCCGCCGGGCTGTCACGAGTCACATGTCGAGCGCAAAACACGTCAGGGCAAACAGTGCCATGTCTGAAAGTGCATCTATGAGATTTTTTTTGAATTCTTCGAATAAATGTATCCAAGAAGAAGTAGCCAAAGCAGTTGTAAATGAACCTGAATCAACATCAATGACTTCAGCTGAGAGAGAAACTAAGAACAGTTGTCTTCTTCAACATTACTTGAAAATTCAGGTGGTAAATCATCAGATCTTGTACCAAAGGCAGGGAATAACGTAAATTGCGTAGTGTCACCTCGAGGCCTCAAAACATTCATTGTGAACGATAGTGTAACAAAGGCAGAAATTCTGTGGTGTATTCATACTGTGATCACCCACAATCATTAAGAACTGCAGGGAAAGATATAAGTTTGATGACTTTAATGTTTCCTGATAGTGAGATTGCCATGAAAGTCAAGTTACAAAAATATGGTTGGTTATACACTGGTGTGTGGAATTTCGCCATATTTCTAGAAAGAACTTTGTGAAAAACTCTCAAAATGTGATTATGTTGTTGGATTTGATGAGTCATTAAATAAAGTGTCTCAAAAACAACAAATGGATGCCAATGTGAGATATTGGGACAGTGAATGTAGTGAAGTGAAGTGTCGATATCCGACATCTGTGTTCTTGGGACGTTCAACTGCTAATGATCTGCTCTTGGCCTTCAAGGAAGCTGTCCAATTCCTGAACCAAAAGAAAATTTTACAAATATCAAGGATGGTCGTAATGTTAACCACAGATTTCTGAAGGATTTAAAGGATTGTTTGAAGACTGAACCTGAGGATAAGGAGATATTGGATTTAGGAAGCTGTGGATTGCACACATTGTAAGTATAGCTATTACCCCAATTTACGCGTATATTGCATATTGTTGAAGTAGGCCTAAAGTAATTTCTAGTCTGCTTTTAATCATTGTGATAGTGGACAATTTTTGTTAGTCATTGCGCCAAAAATGTAACTGACAATTTAGGTTTTTATTCTGTCAGTGAAAATTATCGTTGCAATGCTAATAGTTTTTATCTTTTTAGGCATTGTACTTTCAAAGCCGCTATGAAGGAATCTGGATGGGACATCGTGACGTTTTTACTTGTTGAAAAACTGTCCGGCCAGGCGAGCAGTCGACACAGCAACAACACAATCCAGCCTATTTCCCTTGAAATGTTGTGCTGTACAATGGCTTGAAAATGAAAACGTAGCGCTGCGAGCTCTTGCCATGCTCCCACACCTTACTATATTTGTAAGGGAAATGGAAAAGACTAAGCCGATCATATCCAACAGTTTTGCAGTTGTGGCCAAGTTCATCAAGGAACCTTTTCTGCCTGCCAACATGTGCATGCATAATCAACGTATCGATCGCCAAATATTGTGTAGGAATAGGGGGTATACGTTTGTGATAGCGGACTGTAAGAGTCCCTAATACCTACACGAGATTGAAAATTTAGTTGTGCTTAACACTTTTCGTGCTAACCACAACTAATGAGATCTCTGGCGGAGGACCACCTCCATTGTATTGGAGGAATTGAAATGAATAAGCTTTATAGCATACATCACTCAATGAAACCAACGATATAAGATATAATATTTAATTATAAGCTAAAACACACGAACGAATACACTTTCACTAGTTTGAAAAGAGTTGAAAACGAAGATAGTAGGTCTTCAGCTGAAAGTCTTCTTGAAGATAGCATTTACAGATCAATACAATGGTTGACAATCTTCTAATATGTAGTGTTTGTGTTTGATGTCATATGTGAATCCATCTTAACGCATGAGATTGAAGTTATGATTCAAGGATGTGAATATTGTCACCATCTACCATATAAACGATTGAATGAAAGTTTGTAGATAATGGAGATGAAAATTTAGTCTTGCAGTCACATATAATCACATTTGTGAATAAATATACATCTGTCCGTGAAGCGTGACACTTGTAGAAATAGTTTCCACGACTAGAAACTGAATGTCAAGTCTGATGGATGGGCTATTTAATGATAGCCAAATCGCAACAATGAGATCGATGTTTAAAGCGTAGATGTATGGAAATTGGAATCACTTCTAGTAACACTAATGATTACTTACTTGAAGCGAAGTATATGTCCTTATTTAGATTGATATTAGCAGAATCTTTATTTGCTATAAGAATGAGAAAATGTGTCGTGATGTCCCAGCTATTTAGCAATTAGCAAAACACAACACAGAAACGCCATTTTGCCAGGCATAAATTGAATGAATGATTAAGTACATTTCTTGATGCACTAGTATTGCTTACTTGACGAAGCATATGATAAAGAAGTGTAGAACTTGTAGGATATATTATCCACACAAATAGTAGAATGAATGTTGATGTTCAGACTATATCACGATAATCCGAAGCACCAAAGAACATGAATCCTTTCATGTCTGAGTAATGAATTGTTGATAAGAAAAAGAAGGAAGTCAAGTCATTGAGCAATATGAAATGCTTATAAACTGCTCAAGAAATGTATCCTGAAGACTGGATACAAAATATAATAATCAAAATATGAATAATAACAGACAATGAATAGGGATAATAGCTTACAAGCTAGAAAATGTATGTTATTTAAATAGTAATATGAGTCAAGTTGACTTCAGAAACAGGAAGTGACAAAGAAAGATATCCAAAGCCAACATGATAGGCTAAATCTAATGTTGTAAGTAAATGAATATAGGATGTAATGCAATAACCTAAAAATCTAAACTTATAACAATAAAACTAGAGAAAAATGATGAATAGCATATACTGCTGTCAAGTTGACAGCAAAAATAACTAAACTTGTACATAGTTTAAAGCTATGATTGAACATATTGTGATAGCCACTAACTTTAAAAGGTTGGTAGTCGTGTAACTTCACCCACTTTCTCGAACAGCTTTTTATATGTAATTAAACGGCACGTATTTATATGTTCCCTACCTTTGAAAAAGCGTTTGCTGAACTCAAGCGTTAAGTTCATCGAAGAATCTTGGAAATTAAAAAAATACTCTCCTTCGGCTCGTCTTTTCAAACTCTTCATCTATTCTCCAATAAAGGCTACTATTGTTTATGCCACCTATTGCGACTGTAACTTTTGGTTAATGGTAGTATAATCTGTTGCTTAAAATATCTTCAATTTAGTTACGGGAAAAAAAGTGCTTCCAATAGTGTCACATTAGCTTAGAGATAAAACTTCATTGTGTTTTACCTCATTATCACATATGCAAGGAGTCACGGCGTGGGTCTGACATGCCAGCGGTTCCAGGTTCAAATCTCGAGGCCGGCGGGCGTGTCATTCGTGGTAGACGAAGCCCTGACCTTTGGGGGTTTCTCTCGGGGATTCTCCCGTTTCCCCCTCTCATTCCACCAACACTCTCCATTTTCACCTTCAAACTCCCCCTCATTATCAACCCGTTTCCTTTCCTGGCTTTCGGGTCCTCTCCCGCTGCAGCGTCCGCTGCGGGCCTCTCCCGTCCTGCCCAGTGGCTTGTGGTCAAGTGGTAGTTGGTGGTGTGCTGCGCACCAGGGGGCTCTCTGGTGTGTCGCGACCCTACGGGCTTTCTTCGTGAGGGACCGGCGCACAGACATCCAGCGGGGGCCCCTGGGAGTTCGGCGCACGTGGTGTGGCTTCTGGTTCTCGTTGGTTGTTGGGGAGTTCCGTGGGGGCTCGCGGTGGGATCTGCTTCGGGGGGCCTTTGGGTATGCCAATCATCCCATTCCCAAGAGGTTGGCGCAATGGGCCCGCAGATGTGGCCTATGCGCTTAGGGTTATTTCCAACCCGCTTCTGCCCCTATGCTAGGAGATAATATATAGATGGATAGATAGGTCACACATGCAAGGAATGGTTTATTTTGCTAGCATACCTATACTGAATGTCTTCAATTTCAAAGAGATAACCGACAGAATTTCCTCAAAAGAATTTTATAACAATAGGCCCATGTACTCTATTTCCAATGAATATAAAGTCATAATTAACTAAATTGCTTCTTATATCTCTTATTTTGAACAATATATGGTAGTTCATTCAACATAAGGGGTGTTTTTGTTATGCGCGAATCAATGTGATACAGTTGGATATGAGTAATGTATAGTCTATATATAGTTATACATATATATTTTTTCTCTCAGTAACAAAATTACGCTTTCACCTTCTAATTTGGCATGCTCAGTACCCACAGTACTTCTACTATTTTACAATATTTCCATTTTTTGTAACAATTACCAATATTGGTAATTATCAGCACAATATTTAGTTGTTTCTTGTGCAGTGATTTGACATTATAAAGATAATTTCTATAAATAAATTACTAATATTTTTTAATGATTCTTTCTTACATGTCACCTTTACCTGCGTTCATTGAGAGCAATAGAAGTATGTATGTTTCATTTCACTTTCTTTATAAATGACTGAGTGATGACAAGGTTGTACTGCTCACAAGTTGAAAGAAAGACAGATGCTTGCAAAAATTCACTGCAATATCTAAGAAGCTTTTCCAATTATCATTAAAAGAATTCTGAATAATAAAACGTTATGGGAAAGAAGTGTTCAGCGTACCTAATATGGAGTGGAGGTGTGGTACCATGGCATTCAGAGAGTGCAAGTAAATGATAAGCTTATACAGTACATTAAATGGTTGTAACTTTAAAAATAATGAAGACGTCGAGGAGACTTTTACTAAGGTAAACATAAATATTAAAACTCCATTTAAAAATTAAAACGAAAAATCACTCTTTAACCCTTAAACCTGTATATCCCCCTTAAGTGGAACACTCACATAACTTTCTATATCATTCATATTGAAAGTTAATAAAATAAATAATATTTATAAAGCTCTGGTGGAATGTAAACTACTATATACAGCAGGGTTCTATAGAGGGAGAAGAAGCATGGGTAAATCTGGATCAAGTCAGAGCAAGATACTGCAAAAGAATGTTACGAGTAGCAAATGTAGTGGCCGTGATGTCAACCAATAAGTGTTTGTTTGATAAGTAAAATAAAATTTATATAACATATATACATTGAGGAAATGAGAATAAATTAGTAAAGAATGTGTAAAATAATTGCAAAATTTGATAACCGCAAACAATTGGTGGGGAGAATTAGAAAAGTTAATTAATTAATTAGTTTTAGCATGGATTTGGCAAAGATTTGGCTCTATGGATATGAATATATTATGTAAACTAATAAAGAATGGATGTAATGACGTATCCAATCAGTTAATGCTAAGTGAGACAAGTAGATTTAAATCATTAGTATGCTATAGGGAATTAAAAACAAATAGTGGGGTAGAAATTTATGTATTTAATAATAATACATGAGAAAGAATGGGATGGCCTAGTGGAGGCTGGGCATCTGGTCGTTGAGATTTGAAGAAAGAATACTGAGAAAGGAATGTGTCCACTCTGCAATTCGAAGGAAAATGCGAGACATATCCTCTTTGACTGTGCAGAAACGAAGAAATGGAGGGAAATGTTTATTGACCATTATTAAAATTTATACAAACGTAGCATTTAAGAAAATTTGTAACACAAACATAAGAAATTTGAAAAATAGGCAAAATGTTATTTTTTTTAAAGAAAACAATGGCTAGAAAAAGTAGAGGAGATAATTATCATGTAATGTCCAACAGAGACAATAATCTGTGGTTCATGAATGCATATATATCCATAGAGGACATAAGTTAATTATTAGAATAGTAAGGCAAGGGTTAGTTAAATCATGAATCATTGTCAAAATACATATTTTATAAGTTTAGTTGTTTATTTGTTAGTTTGTGTCTTGTTTGTTTGATCGCTATATCTGTATCTGTTTTTTTCCCTCACACATAAGTGGATTTAGTAATCTAAAAGACACTTCGGACAAGCAGAAATGTAACCAAGGGTCTTTAACTAGTTATGAATGAATGAGAATAAACCATACCATCATACATATTGTGACATAGAGTAAGTGGCCTCATTATACATAGTTGTCTAAGCCTCATTCAGAATTGTATTATTCACTATAACCTGTAGGTTATATTACTCTTCAGCGTACTTATACAAAAATGTTAGGAATAACAGCGCTTAAAATTTTGTGATTCAAAAACGATTAAACAAAACCGTTAGAACCGTAGTTGACAGAAACGCAAGACAAATGAAATTTCCTTCGTGTATTGTGGTATTAAAAATAATATAAAGTTGTTTCCATGCTTCCTGTCACAACCCGAAAGATACATTTTAATCAAGATATACAATAGTTTACAAATTGTACGATTTTTTTTAAGTTTCTGAGCAACCCTATTCGCACACACACACACACACGTTCCTGAAAGTTATATTTCCTATTCAGGGGATCTAAAATATGTAACAGGCAACGAAGATCGATATAGTCCTAAAGATAAACTCGCATACAGCAATATTTTTCTTTGTCCTGACAAATTTCTTATCTTAATAATTTAAATGTAACTCACTACAACGATGAAGCTATTTGAGAATCATCTTTTTATAACAATAATTTAATTTTCAGTTGTTATTGCAACCAGTAGCGTAGCTTGTGGATGATAGCTGGTATGAGATTAGCGTCCTTCCCAGTCACCAATACTTTTTACTGAGAACCTGGCATTTTTTAGAAATTCCACAAGAGAAAGGTTCATTAGAGGGTGGAAAATAGTGTAATTGAGGATAAAACCATCCCTCACAGGGAGGTCCGTTGCTACTTCAATATGCTAGCAAGCTTAGTTAAAACACCCTATGGAGCAAATGGTATTAGTTTTACCTTAGCTATGTGGTGAATTTGTTGTTTTTTTCTTCCCCTTCCATCCTCAATGAGTTTGAAATTGCTCTGTGGTGATAAACCAGTCTGAAGAGTGATTTTGCAGTGTGCGGATGTGAATAACTATGGTTACTACTCAACAAAACTCAGTAAGTTTAAAAACAAAATTAGCCGTCTTTTACCATTTGGATTTGTGATTAATTATTTATCGCTTCATTGCACGTCTGCTTCTTGACGTGTCCTGCAGAAAGTCTTCATAATATCTGGTATATCACAGCCATTGAATATATCAATAATCAGCTTATCACAATACATCTACGGCCCACAAATATCGATATACAGAGGTTTGACTGTATTCATGAGTGTAACACATCAGTTTTCTTTCTGAAGAGTTCATTTTGACAAAAAGTAAACATCAGATTTCAGATTCGAGTTGATTCGTTTTATGGTTATTTAACGACGGGTGTTTACTGCAACTTAGGCCTCTGACCATCACCAGTGTGACGGAATTTGGTCCTACAGACTTGGGTCTGTTAAATTTATGCACACGTAAATGTCATCAACTTGGTCAAATTTCAATGTCGAACGGAATTCTTCACCTTTGGCGTAGGAGAGAAAGCAAGAAAAAAGTCAATCGCCACTCCGTTTACATTGGTATAAAAATACAATTTTCTCACTTCACATTCGGATACAGAAAAGAGGTTGTATTGCAGGGAATATGTAAAACGGCGAAAACTTAATTGTACAGACAACAGTAAAGAGATATAAATATAGTATAATAAATACAGTAAAACATTATAAGTATAGTAGTATAACTACTACCAAGTGTTCAGTACTTAACGTAAACTGCCCAGACTCTGAACTGTTTTAGTGTTAGGGTTGAATGAATGGATTCAGCACTGACTTCATTAGAGGACACTTGAGTAATATTGGTGATGGAAAGTTTGGCTGTTGAGTTTACAAGCGAGCGTCACTTCATTATTCGAATGAGATGTGACCAAGCCCTGGTCAACAGAGTTTGACCAAACTGCTATGTCACGTGATTCAAACAAGCGAGGTAGACACTTTCATCAAAGCGTTCATTTTAATTATCTTTCTTTATGGAAACTAATGAATGACATATCATTAAATGATTGCTAGTAAGAGTAATGTAAAATTTTTACATTACAAAACAATGACACAGTTAAAATAATAATGTATCATCTTTTGTATGCCAATTATTGCTATTAATATGGTTATTATTATTGTAATTTGTATTATTACCATTATTCTTATTTCTTTACTTATTTCTTAATTATGTTATGTTGTATTCACTTTTATAATATTTCCATGTGTAATCATTCTACTACAGTACTTTTCAAATGAGAAGCCATTTCCTTCACCGCCAATCACGTGTACGAGCTAAAGGAGCGCCGCTAGCAATAAAGAGTCTTCCCTCAGTCTCGCCGTCTCTGATTGGACCGCGTATCTATGCAGGAGAAGGACAAAACGGCTTGTCATCTGCAAAACACTGTAGTTATAAATATCATTGTATTAATTTGGTAGTCATAATTATTAGTTTTGAATCTGACTAAGTTGAAGAAAGGTTTTAACTCTGGATGGTAAAATAAAACCTTTTATTAATATTAATTAATATCCATGTTTGTGAGTGTTATTAGATCTTCATCATTTTCTCCTATGGCTATTTCCCCACGAAACGAACAAAACAGAAACAGAACAACAGCTCATGTCTTGCGCAATACAACTGCAACATGTTACAACTTACTTACTTACTCAATGGCAATAGACAATTCCTAAGCAAGCTAAAGGAATATTATCTACTTTATGGAACCCGAAGGTTCATTGCCACGCTTACCTGAGCCAGCCATTCAACCCTATTCTGCGCTAACTCCATCCAACCATCCCTCGCAAATCCTACTTCTCTTAAATCTATTCTAATACTGTCCTCCCACCTACGTCTAGGTCTTCCAAGTGTTCTTTTCCCTTCGGGTCTCCCAGTCAATATTTTTGAGATATCTTTCCTCCCCCATGCGCGTGACATGTCCAGCCCATTTCATCCTCCGTGTTTTAATTACCCTTACTCTATCAGGTGACGAGTACAGGTTAAGAAGCTTTTCGTTATGCAGTTTTCTCCGGTGTCCATGTTACATGTTACAACACATAGCGTAAATTCGATTTGTTTGTGTAGTTCTCTGAGTTTCAGTTGAGTAGTTCAGGTTTTCTTTTGTTTCTACCAAAGACACAAAGCTAAAGCAAAACAGAAACTAGTTTCTTTCGCCCCGCCAGTGCAATAGTTCACTACACAATCTTTCTAGTTACTCGAGTGCTCGAGATTGTTTTGTATTTGATTTAAGAGTCCAGATACCTCTGGAAAACTTTTAAATGTTTTTGCATTTGTATGAGGACAAACTTTAGCACAGCAAAGAGAAAAATGTGGACTATGGAAGAAATTGCCGATTTAATTTATGTTTTTCCCAAGCATCCTAATTTATGGAATTCAAAAGACATCAATTACAATTTTGGAATTAAGAAAATATACTTATACAAAGAAATCGCAGTCATTTTTACACTTTACGTATGAGCAAGGGTTTTTGTGACCCAAAATCATTTATAGGCTCTATATTCAGAATAAACTATGCATTTATGACCTAAGAATTTTAATTTTAATTGAACAAAATTACTAGAAATATGACATGGGGAAAAACCATAGTATGGCAAAAAAGACATTAATTTCTAAACTTCTACTATTTTCTCGCCTCTGATTTCAGCTCTTGGAACACTCACACGACTTTCTCTTCCCTAAGAAAGATTTTGCTATTTTGTCTAGAGAATGTCGTACAATGTGAAGGAGCTATTGACAATCGATATTAAGGTGGGTTTGCAGGCATCTTGTACACTTAATTATCTTAATTATTTAAATCGTGATGTCCTATAATTTTGTTCGACTATTTCATTTTGCATTGAAATCCTCATTTACAAAATATATGTTTCTTTATTCGAGGAACAATAATTAAATTAAATTAAATTAATATTATTACATTACAATTCCAAAGAGCAAATCTCATACGAGGGCTGACATACATACATTGGTTCAAAGGAAAACAAGGTCTTTGCATTTTAATAAACCAAAGGAGTTGATGAATACTGAAGAATGCCAATGTGAGATTGAATTTTTTAATGGATTCATTAATATTTGAGTAATCACTTTGATAAATGATAAAATGAAAAATAAATGACTGTTTAAAAGACAATCTGACCTATAAATATAAATAAGACACTAATGCCAATTCTGTCAAGAAGTCATGAAAACTAAATGTATTTCGTGCACTAATAATTTAAGGACGTAAGGCACAAGGACATAGTTTCGAGAAATCGTTATGTTTTTTAACAGTGTTAGAACTCACAAATAAGTGGCTCAAAGTGTAATTTTATAACATAATTTTTGAAGGACAGACAGTGTTCTGCAAATTTACAAGGTAGAATGTATTGGGATTTTTTACAACTAGAAATACCTAAGCATGTTAAACAAAAACTAAAGTACTTTTACAGTACACAGGTCTTTTTAATTTGTATCATATTATTTGTTTTTACTTTATTTTAGTAAAAACCTGTATTATACAGTGACAGTTGCATGTTTGCCAATGAATACCAGTATAGTAGTTAATACAATAGATTATAAGCAATACAATCTATTTTGAATGGAGTTACACTTAAGAAATGCAAGTTCAGTTTTTATAAACATTTGCTTGGATAGTAGCACTGCGGAAAATAAATACAGTAGGTAAACACACCTCAATAACAAATAGGAAGTGTGCCTTACATTTGTATGGAACTTTTATGAAGTAGAATGAATGTGCAGTCTCACAGGTCTTTTCTTATAACTGAGCAGAGGTTTAAGACACAATTACAAATAGTTCACTGGGTATTTAAGAGATATGAGGAGAATTTATAAATGTTAAAAACTCAAAATTAAAGATTTGTGCCTTACGCCATTATGGAACTAGGCCCTCAATTCTAACTTCAGGCCTACTATACTTGTCAGAACTAATGAGGTATGTCATGAGTGCAGGATGAAATGTTATCACTGACTGGTGTTTATAATGGTATCATTTATTCCGTATTTAATTTTCATCCATTAGTTGTATCCTATAATCTTGTACATATTTTTTATATATGCCTAATCTTTATCTTACTTTAGTGAATTAGATTGTTAATGTGATGGCTATGTAATTATAATCCCGCGTATACTCATTTTATATGCAATTTGTACAATGTGTATTATCATTCGCAGTTCTTGTATGATCGTTTGAAATTATACATTATATTCTTTACTATCCAGCAGTGAAATGTTTGTTGTTCTGTTACTGCGTTTCCGTATCAATGATCATAATGCCTTATATGCATTCTGTAACTACAAAAGAAGCCATGCCACATATGTGAAACTAGAAAATAATAGTCTAGATTTTTAATGCGTTTTTCACGCTGCCTTCTATATCTTAAAAGCCATGCTGCTTGAAATCTGGCAACACAGGAGGTAGTCCTATCTGTGGTGGTCTGTGGGAAGCATTTGAATACGTTTTTATTGCAGATCATTTTCTTCATCACAAATACTGACTTTATTTAGGTCAAATCAGTAGGCCTATATTACATAGCCTATACTTGTGATGTGCATAATAACGTAACGTGCGGTGACTCCACATATCTGAAGGAATTCGTAGTTTTCAGTGTCTCCTCATTATACGTTATGATGTCGCGTTTTTTCTTATATTGGTAATAACCTCACTTATCCTGTTACGCCTACGAGCTCTGTTATTTGACCCACAACAGAGTCATATTTTATTAAGCTGCTACACTTCTCTGGGTCATTTTGTACCACCACTGAGCTAGTTGTCCCAGGTTTAATATAACCTGGAATACTGATATCTCTTTTCTTGTCACATGTACTTTGTGGAAGACTACGCCCATGACTGTCACTGAAAAGAATAACTTTGCCTAATTCCTTGGGAACACTTAGCTTTCCGTTATTTGCTGTCAAGTCATTCATTCGTTCATCCTCCGGTGGTGAACTGTGTTGATTCGCCAGCACTTTTGAGGTTAAGGTTTGAATCCCGTTCATTACCTTCACCAAACTGTAGGAAAACGCTGGTAGTAATATTGGGGGATAGGAGATTGCATAAACTACGATTTGGCGTCTGCCACATTAAGATGAATTAGGCCTACTGTGAGCAGCTTGATAAAAGTTCATATCAGTAAAAGTGACTCTATTTCTCTTCAATTCTTCTTTAATACCAGCCAATTCTTCCTTAAGGACGCTAATATCATACCGTATCTCACTCTGGTATTCGTTTGTAGCTGATGAACACGAAATTTTTCTGTGAAAAACTGTTCTCTGGTGTACTCAATTAGAGGTGACGGTTTATATAAATCTCTCATTATGTACACGGTTTTTACCTTCCCTATGCTCTCCAGTTGCTCTTCAGGTGTATCCAGATGTTCTCTAAACAATAGGCCATGACTGGGATTACTTTAAGCTGAAATATGCTTAATTTTTCGATGATTCTGATGGAGTTCGTTGCTTTATTTACAACATGTTCATAGCCGATTGGACTACCGATGTGATGTTGCAAAGATTTAACAGCATGGCTTGTAAGAAATAAAGAAGGCAGTGGTTTTTCAGCATAAATATGAAACCCTAGATCAAACAAATTCGATTCGATTGTCGATATTTTTGTAGTGAAGTCTGGGTTGGAGGTTATAATGTAATAATTGTAACGTTATGTAGGAAATTATCTCTCATCCTGTCAAAGTCAATTGGAAAAGGCATAATCAAATCCCGTATGCTCTTTACTTCACCTTTGTTCACTTACCGGAGGGATAAATGATTGACAACATTTTTTGAACATCACAATGATATTAAGCGATGCATTCATCAAACTAGCAATTTTCTCTGTAGCACCGCCGTCTCGAGAATTACACTGCCTGTCCTATGCTTTATTTTAACATGGAGTTTAGAGTATTGCTCAATTGCATAATTTCTCCAGTAGAGGCGACACAATTCACACCCAGATTGCAGCAATAACCGCCATCTATACAACCCCCGTCTCGAGAATACACGAGTAATAGAGTCTAGAAGGCATTGCCCTATACATTACCGTACATTGCTTCTATGCGTTTGCTGCGTCAAAATAAGCATTAAACAGACACAGATACTTGTGTTATTTGTTTAGAACATAATATTATTCCAGTATATGACACTTACCTTGAAATGGAATTTTGGAGCAATAATTAAAATAAATATAAATTAATTAGACGTATTGATAGTAAATTTTATTCATAGTAATTAAGTACCGGTACCTAGAATAATACAAGTTTAAACATTCAATTTATGCTTTGAGAACATTTTTAGGGTATATTTCCCAAGAGAATTTTACTATATTACGAGACGGCGGTGACAGCACTACATAATCAACAATGTCGTAGCAAAAAACAAGAAGCAATCTGGGTGTGAATGGTGCTGCTATCTGTAATGTCGCCGAGTACGCAACATTAGCCGTATTGGACAGGCAGTGTATACACGAGTAAACACGAGTGATACAGTCTAGAAGGCAGTGCTCTGTAGACAAAGAAAAACAAATGGTATTTACTAGTTTTTTGTATGCTTATTGTGTTTGGACTTCAGTACTGAGTTATTTTCATATAATCAAAATTAATCTTCTTATCTCATAACTTTAGAATATTGTTTTTCTTTCTCCATTTGTTAGGTTTTAATAACGTCGATATGCAGTACTATTTGCATATGTAGATTAAAGTATAAGCTATTATTCAACTATCTTCCGAACTGAATGGGCATTGTGTTTACTCTGCTTCCATGGAAACGTATGGATTATTAAGGTTTGTAATATGAAATAATTCAATTAGTTCTACATTTTCTGATAATATACGTAAGTATAATAATTCTATCTGAGGACGAAAAAATACTTAAATGCATAACAATTCAGTGGCTGTATATAGCATTGGAGTTCGCGGTTTCACTCCCGACCTGGTCATTGACATTTATGTGTGGTGCAAATGCTACAGTCCTATGGCTTTAGATTTACAGGCATGAAACATATTCTTGCAGGAGAAAATTCCGGTGCAGCCTAGATGGTCACAGGCCTCAATAGCAGTAGACAACCATCGTTAAATAATTTTTAAGCACTATTATGAGACAATTATAATGCAAGATCATGAAGATGACTTAAAGCTTGTTAATATTAAATGAGAGAAGCCTTCTTACTCACACGACAAACGGATACATCTGATAGTTGCTATCTAAGAATACATACTAATAAATTGAAAACTAATAAAATTAAAAAAACCTTCACATGAGCTCTGCTCTTTGGGGTTGTATATATAATATATATTAAAGTATTAAATATTTAAACAAATTATTTAAATTAAACGTATTAAATAACCACCCAAAAGATAATTTGCACAAAGAAGTGTTTTAAGCGGGTGGGGAAGAAGGTCAACCGGGTGCGAAATCATCCCTTAACTGTTCGTGCAAAAACATACGGTCACTTCAGCTGCCACGAGATGTGTAGACGTGTATGAAGCTAAACCACAATACCGATCATTTTCTTTCTATAATAAATTGATTTGAAATAAGTTTATCAACAAGTCCTGTGGCTAATATCTTAATCAGTGTGTAGTATCGTAATACTGTAGTAGGTATAACTGTGAGTACACGCATGTTTCTAGTTTTGCCTTAGTTGTACAGCAACCATCTTCTATCGCTTTCTTCCCTTTATCCACCCTCTGCCACGTTTAAATTTCTATTACGTGGGCTAGGCTCGGAGAAATAAGGCGCGGAGTATACATAGAAATCGTTATGGTTACGGGAATCGGCGAAAGCTATAAGCCTCCCAAACACACAAACACACAGTAGGATGGAATATGGAATGTAAATTGGTCAGATTTTTATGAAACTTGGGGTATGTGATGAAATGATGAAAAGAGTAATACCTTAACGAATGTTTGTTGAACCTTATTTTACTTTTTCTTAACTTATCTAATTATTATTAGTTGAGAGTATCTACAAATGAGGAGAGAACGTTAGTTTGAAATGGGGGAGCGGGAAAGGTCTGTTTTGTTTTCTTAATTTACGGGTTTGTGTTCCATAGTTGAGTGCAATTTGATATACGCCCATTTTCTTCTTATGTGAATACACCTTACGATTTCCTCTCCTTTTTATACTATGTGATTATGAAGGTGATCTGTGATCACTATCTCACCAGACTCCCAGTTCTTATATCTCATCGTTCCATCGTCACGTAATTTTGACTTCTTCTGTTATCAAGGACTTTATTTAACTAAGGGCTGGACTCAAAGAGGCGACAGAGTTTAAATCAGAGCGATACAATTGTTTTTCCTTCAAAATTCATAAATTGGGCAAAGTGAGTACCGTATTTTACGGACCATAAGACGCACTTTTTTACCTTGAAAACAGAGCCTTGAATGTTGGGTGCGTCTAATAGTACGAAGTACAATAAACAACTTAAATTATGGTAAATATTTCCGGAATTCCATAGTTATAAAGGAGGTGTTGTAAACGATAAGATATTTACAAATTTTGGCACAGAAAAAAGGAATGTTGAGTACTTTTATATAAAAGGAGTTGTCTCTGCCGGGTGGTTTAAATGAAGGCAATGACCTCTAAACAACCTTGTCCCGTTACACTTACCGTATGCTGAATTGAGGGTTAGAGGGTGTAAAAGTATTTTCAGTATTCTTTGAGAAATCAGTTCAGTTGTTAAAATTTACGCCATGCCACCTGTACAGAAAAGATTTTCGTACAACGCAGATTTTAAGTTAGTAGTGACTTACACCGATTCCATTGTACAAGGTTATGATTTGTTTATGCAATGAAGTATATTATTCCCTTTTTGAAATTTTTCGTTTAGAATCACATTCAATTTCTTTTCCTTTAAATTTTCATTCTAAAACCAAGGTGCGTCTTATGGTCCGGGGGGCGTCTTATAGTCCGTAAATTACGGTAATTATTTTTTTAAAAAAGGGAATTGGCTTCCTGAAAAGGGAAGAAAATGTACACCTATTGCGACAGCTACTAAAAAAAAATTCGGGACTAATGACTGCCTTGGTGAAACGTTAGAGGGAAATGGAGTATTACGATAAAACTCACACGGGAAGAGATTTGTCCACCGCAAACTCCACTCCACGCACCGCAGAGAAAGCGCCAGCAGTATCGCATTAGGGGATTAGCTGTTTCAATCACAGCACAGGATTACTTCATAACAAGAGAACGGCGTGAGTAATAGAACATTACACATTTTTAGCAAATGGCATACCTAATGTTTAAAATTAAGTAAATTAAGTGAATATTAAGTAAACATCTGCTTGTAGACACTATATCTGTACGTAACCTAGTTTTAAAGATTGTATTGTTAAGGTTTTTATATAGAAGTATGGTATAATACAAAAAGCCTCTCTCACGCAAAGCTATCTTGTTCTTACGAAAACATGCTGCTAATAAGGGTGTCAGATCTCAGTATACAACATTTTAGAGAAGGTTTTTGTGAAAATAACGAAAAAAAATTCATGTAAAGTAGTTAATCAAAAAGAGAAAAGCTGGTTTAGTGGAACTTAAATATAAGATTATATTTCTTACTCTATTTTCTTTTATTTTGCTTGCTTTTACAGATAGACACTCGGCAGAGTGGACGACAAGCATAAAAATTAATTCTGGAAGTAAATGTATAGGAGTATTCTTAAACATGAAAGAATTTCACGATTAATCATGATAAATTATTATAAAAAAAGTGTAAAGTGTTCCCTATACCTTACAGGCCATGGAGCCCCAGTGGATCCCAGGAGGCTGAGGCTCCCAGATTTTAAATATTCGGCACGTGAAGGTAGTAAGGTTGTCAGCCTTATGCACCGGCCACCTATATCCCCAGGATTGCTCCTGATACTCATTTCTATTAGAGGCTGAGTCGACCCCAGGGCCAAAGTGCCACCAGAAGGATTAAGTCAATTGAAAAACTCCAACGACCTTATCGGAGATTGAACCCGCGACCTTACGGTTTATAGCGCAGCGCCTCAACCACTACGCTACGGCACCATGTTAAATTATAAACAAATATTGCAGATGTAACATCAATGAAATGTTTACCTCATATTTAAGCGACAAGTAGGCCTATGCAGCGTTTAACAAAAATTTAGTGAAATAAAACACATAAATATTGGTGTACCTCAGTGTATAGTGTTTGGGTTAATCTTATTTTTAATATAATTATGTTAATAGTTTATTAAGCATTAATTTGTCGCATTCTAATGCTAGAATGTTTCTTTATGCAGAAGATACGGTAGCAATTTTTAACTGCACGAATTGGAACGAAACGTTGTAAAATGCAAATCATGGTTTCAATAAAATTTAATAAGAATTGCTTCATTCAAATCTTTAAACATTTCTAAAGTAACAGTTCTTCTCTTTTCTCTAACATCACAAAATATCGAAAGTAGCCTATGCATTCGAATCATAATATAAAAATTCGTAAATCGAATTGTGCACTTATTCCAAATTGAGACTGCCCTTCTTTAACCAAAGAAACACCAGTCAAATATTTAGGTATCCTTTCAAAATGGACTAGCACCTCAAGAGGGATAAACAAATTGCATTTTATGTAACAATTTACGCTAAATTTTGTATAAATTTGTTATCCTACATGCATACCTACTTATCAATTCCCTACTTATAATTTATTATTTCCTCTGCCCGTACCATAGGTCTATAGGTAGAGGAAGTATTGTTTTCGACCCCCAAATTTGAAGTTGAGTTTTTAACACAAATACACGTGTTGAGGCCCCCAGAATCTGTGTGTGTGTCTGTGTGTGTGGATGTGTGTTAACAGCCTAGCTCCAGAACGGAAAATCATATGAAAACAAATTTTTGTACTTGGGTTAGGTACTTTCTGAAGGTGTGGCACGAAGATTGGCGACGTGTTTCTCTTATTTTTGGGGAGACTTTTCATGAAGAAATGTTTGTTTTTCGCGATTTTCTCGAAAACGGCTCCAGCAATTTTCTTTACATTTTGCGCATGGATTGCTTATACTAAGAGCTAAAACTTTTATTTGAAACGTTATTTTTCGAAATATATATATATCTGAAGGGTAGTTATAAGCCACCCACTCTGAATACGTCCTCGTTGAAATATGGCCTCCTGTTCTGTATCAGAATATGAAGAGAGAAAAATGTATTAACCATGCTTAAAGTAATGAAAGTTACGAGAATACATTGATCAGATTTATTTGGGTTATGTGTTCTTCGGGGATGTGATGTGATGTGGTAACTACATTCTCTTCATTTTTAGAATCAATTTACTTGAAGAAAATGACATGCATAATAATTATATTATACTAAGAGGCTAACTTTTATTGGGGTAGAGGACATTTTGTGAATTTCACATAAGATATTTTCTACGGTTCAGTCCAAACTCCGTTATTGTATTACTGGTTGGGGCAACGTTCACAATTTACGAGCACGCCACTGGAATTATTACAAAAAAATAAAATAAAAATATTTTTTTAGAAACCTATTGATTATCTTACTAAGCTTTTTTCTTTTTGGGTGGCGATTGGTAAAAAATTTACTTGACGACATGCGTATGCAATCGCCAATAGCAATTTATCAAAACCTAGCTGCCTGACATAGGCCTATTACCGCAAGTAAGATAAAGGAAGTAAAGGTAGGTAAGACTGAAATTTTAAACTTCATCTATCATGAACTTATATTTAATGTCAGCAATTATATAATAAACTACGGGCTTTGATATAACGATGCACCTGTGCGGTAAGTAGTGCGGTAAGTATATTACGTTACCGGTACTGAGAATAGAAAATAGACTTCTCTCTAAGATAGCGTGAACAAGAAGTGAATGAAAAAGCACTATCCTAGAAAATTTGTCACATAACTCCAGGTACTCAAAATTTAACAGGGACGAGAATAAAACAAATGAGACAAATGTACCTTCATACTGAATGTTAGAAGATGCTGATTTTTAAACAAAAGTTATTCCATTTGACGCCATCTTTCACCCGTGAAAGTTTATCAAAAACTTACTAAAACTCAGTCCGCCTCACGCCGTGAGTGAGTCGATAGCGCGCCTGCCTTCCATCCCGATCGTTCGGATTCGAATTCGGCCGGGTTGTGGATTTTTAGTAGTAGTATCTTTCCCCTGTGGCGTGTGTGTGTGTGTAAGTTCGTCTTCAAATTTTAATGTTACGTAGGGGACAGGCGAAACAAATTCTCTGAGGTTATCCCTTAAGAGATCACCAGGGGTCTCTCGCGACCCGATGGATCTAGCGTTACTAGAACACTCTGTGCATTGACTTAATTTTTTTTTAAATACGACAGAAAGATTGTAGAAAATACTAGGCTATGTATTAGGTTCCTAAACTCCAGTATATGAGTAACTTATTAATTTTTATCACGACCTGGAAGTCGTCTTCCTGTCTGTGATGTGAATGACAAAACGTGGTTGCACCGTAGAAATAAACCTGTAAGGCGAAAGTGAATTCGAATGTTCACAATGAAAAATTCTGCTGAGTATAACGAGCGAATATTTTCTAGAATGCCATAAAAAAGTATTTTGCTCTGTGGAGGTATTAAGTAATAGTTATCACTTATCAGTTATTGTATATTAACTAGTAAACATGGCAAAATATGATTCAATGTTCAACTTGCTGGATGCACTGTTTCACGGGCTTTTTTGTTCTTTTTTATATTTGGCACCAATAATTCTCAATACATGAGATATGGCTTTTGCAGCAAGATAAACTTATTACCAGTCCTTCTTATATCTATCGTCCGTTCTAGCATCAACAAATTATCAATTTTAGTTTTTCTTCGATCATTTTGTTTTAGACTGATTCCATTGTTGGTTCATTAGCCTTTGATACTCTAACGCAGAGGTTCCCAACCGGTGGGTCGCGGAAGGGATACAGGTGTGTCGCGACTCGATCCTAAAACTATCAGAAACCATCGAATAAACCATCAGAAAAGATCATAAAAATCGAAAGAAATCAAATTGTGTTTTGATTGTTTTCTTGGTTCTTGATTTTTGGCATCTGGGGCAGACAACAGAACCACTACCTCCCTCAATGTTGAAAGTGACTTAAGATTAAAAACATCTTCATTCATTCCTGACATTGACGTATTAGTTCAATCGAAACAGTCCCAAAAATCTCATTAATTACTTAAAAACAGCAATTTTGCCTGAAAAATTAAAATGGTCTTTGTGTACTTTTATAATTGTAGTTTTTATCTTCACGTAGGAACACTTGTTAGTGAGTATGAAACCACTTGTTGCATATATATTGCAAACACATATCTATTGTTAAATAAATAACTGTTTTTTTTCTACAAAGTGCTTATATTTTCTCAAATCAGAACACAAATTGTTTATCAATAATCAATCTGCATCTTCAAAAAAGCAGATATAACTTGTATATATTTGCAATATTTGATGGTAAATTATATATACATAAGGAAGGGATACGATACAAATAAGGTTTTTTACTCCACCATGGACCGATGGACCGTGGAAGTATTCTGATAAGGAAAGGTGGGTCGCCAGCTGGAAAAGGTTGGGAACCACTACTCTAATGAATTTACATTCGGAGAAATAGATTTTAATTAATTGTTTTTGCGTCAGTACGCATGTGTTGAAATTTCCATTCCCTATATTTTCTAGTTTTATATTTAATTTTTTTATGCTCCTAGATGGTGTTCGGAATTAAACATCTAGCAGTATTTAATTCTAACTCTATTCATGCATACGAGTTTTTGAGTAACTTTTTAACTGGCATTGTGTGGAGTTCGTCATTCATTCCTTTTTTGTTAGCAAGATTCTGAGGCTTCAGCCTACGATAATTACATTTACGGGAGTTTCGTCCTACACAGGAAGAGGACAAAGCAGAGATTATCTCGTGTAATCGCAGAGCACAACATCCTCACGTCACAGTTATCTACATGATAAATGAAACTCTCCAGCCTCTGCATTGACGGACTTCATCCCACTGTCCTGGAAGTTCATACATAATCACATTGTTCTTTCCCATGATCATTTTCAGTTTTATCTAACTGGTGAGATTTACATCACTCTCTAGAATGAAATTAGCGCTTAAGTCGGAAATCGAATCCAGGTTCTTCTCTTAAGGGTACAATTAATTGAAAGTATAGACTACTTTTCGAGAAAAAATATCCATTCTTGTTGTTTTTAACTTTAATATATCTTGATGGTTACAGATGTTCCTCAGAGACTCGCTCCCGAAAACATATATTTTGGAGGATTGTGCATATTAAGTTCTCTCTCTTTAAAACTGATGCTGTTTCTTCGTTTTTTCATGCGTTTTCTTTCAAATGATGTTGAATGAGATATTATAAACCAGGGCAAATTATTTCAAGCCTGAAAGCAGTAGTCGAACTAAAACTTTATTCGTCTTTATTTTTACACTTGATATAGCGATACAGCCTATTCGGAATTATGAAGCACTACAACTTTATCCTTTGTTCTGTACATAAAGAGTATAACATTATATTACACATGATCCTCTAACGTGCAAAATGAAGTAATAAAATAGTACACACTCTCTGAAACTTCATATCAGGCTATCTCAGGCCTTTCCAACTAAGGTGCTTCCTCGGCGCAGGCCAGCACCGGTGAAGCACCAGAGGCAACTCCACTGATCTAGCCAGCGCTCAGCTTACGAAAACAATATTATTAATAGCAATTTTGTGAACACATAAACACACCATTTATTCTCTACTTATATTGTGTTTGTGAACATTTAGAATTTAAGTAGATTGTTAACATCGTTTTGCCGCAACTATTGTACCAATAGGCCTGTTGCGTACAATCGATTTGGCAATGGAATTTCAAAGTACAGCCTCTAAGGCAACATCAGTCAGATAAGTCCTGGTTTTACTTTTATTTAAATTCATAATTGAAAACATCTCTTTGCATGCGTAAGCTGTCTCGAACACTGGCCTAAATTTTAGAGCAAGTGCGTGAAGTTTGGGAAATTTCTGTGGATGAATATCTTTGTAAAATGAAAGCATATCGCCGGTGTAGTGGTAGTACCTATACTTTTATCACCTCTGTTTGGAAACTTGATGGTGATTTTCAGGACAAAATATGGCGTCATAAATATCTTAAGTTGAGTTGCCATATCATTAATTTCTTTGAATGGGCATTGGATTCATCGTGCAAATTCTGTATCGACGTCTGATACTCTCCAAGGCTTTCGTAAATAGACAAAATTAATGATTTCAATGAAGGAAAATTGTCAAAATTTCCGACTTCAAGTTGATCTTTATATGATAAATTCTGCATTTTTTAAAGCCTTAATTCTGTCACACATGGTGCTAATTAACTAATTTCTCTCTTGCAACTAAATATTTAAATCACTGAAATAAGACGTTACATCCATTAAGAAAGCGAGGCCAGCTACCCACTGTGCTGTCTGACGCACACATGCAGTAGCATCGGCCGGAGCACCGGGCTGCCGTTGGGTGCCGTTGGGTGCCGTTGGGTGCGCATCAGCGCAGAATGCTCGAGTTGGAAAGGCCTGGGCTTTCTGGTAAAGCGCTGACTTTCTACACCTATCAACTTCAGATCAAACTCAAACAATATGGGCCTGTCTACAGAAATCATGTAACATCTATAATGTCAGTCCCCAGTGGGTTTATGTAAACAGTCTTGATTCTATTAACAAACATTCTCATGTAATGTCCAACAGAGACAATAGTCTGTGGTTCATGAATGCTTGTATATCTATCTTGAATGTTAACTGTGCAATAACAGTGGGAGCCCGGTCACAAAATCACTACTTAGTGTGCCTCACAAGTACTGCATATGACATAAATTGTCTGTCTGTGAGGTAGACCATTAGGGCAATCAGTCATAAGGAGAAAGGTTCCATCTGGCGCTGTGAATTGAGCTCCGGCTTAGCTCAGTTGGTAGAGCATTGGCGCGAATAGCCAAAGGTCCCGCGTTCAAGTCCCAGTGCCGGAGGAATTTTTCTCCTGTAATGTTCTCATGTAATGTCCAACAGAGACAATAGTCTGTGGTTCATGAATGCTTGTATATCTATCTAGAAGGCATGTTACTGTGAAACTTCACTGCGCATGCTCTGTTGGCTTTTCCTACCTGCCAGCTAATGTGCTATGATTAAGACCCGTTTTCAACTATTTTATTCCTTGTTAGTTAACTATGATGTTTTAACATAATATTAGTTTTTCACAGTATAGTGGAAGTCACATAAAACTTAAAAATTACTAAATAAGGCGTTAGAAACTAGAAATGGCTAAACCATTTTTTTAATTTAAAGTAAATAAAGTAAAGTAAAGTAAAATTTAATTAATATATTCTTCCTCTACCAAAATTTTACTTTTAAATATCTGCGTATATATTGGTTTTCGCTCATTGTTGCCAGTATATTTGTAAGGCAAAATATAGCATCGTAATTTTGTCATTTTGTAACACCATTGTCCCGGTAGACACAATTGTTAGTGGACCGAAATCCCGGAATTTTTAGAAGTAACTTAAAGACAGTTTTAAGAAGCTTACACTTGCAGTTTGTTCACAGTGTTTAATCAAGCAAGACTCGAAAATAGAATATTAAAAAAATTGATTGATTAATTGAAAAACGTTCTCGTTGAGTTTATGCGGTAGAATCAGAAATTACAGAGGCACTTCTAAAATTAACTGTGTTCTATAAACTTTCATTGAAATTTGAAAACCAAACAAAAAATGTGCCTATAGTTTCATGGTTAAGATCCATGGAAATTGTGTAAGGAAAAAAGAAAATTACCTGATATATTTCTTTCGATGTGTTCAAGTGAAACTAAAAAAAAAGACGTGTGAAAATGATAAAACTAAAATAAAATTATTTTAACATTGTTTAAAAAGTAATACAGATTTTGTAAAAACCTAAAAATCCGGGCCTTAGCTATGATTCACGTAGCCACTCTGTCGACTCTGTCTGACGTGGTGTCGTCAGATGGATCTGCGGGTGTGATGTTCGGAATATTTTTCGGGAACAGTGATCTGTGGGGTAAGGTAAAGTGTTCCCTATTACAGGCCATGGAGGCCCAGAGGGTTCCAGGAGGTTGAGGCTCCCGAATCTTTAGACAATCGGCACATGAAGGTGGTAAGGTTGTCAGCCTAACGCACCGGCCGCCTTTACCCCCAGGATTGCTCCCGGTACTCATTTCTGTTAGAGGCTGAGTCGGCCCCAGGGCCATAGTGCCACCAGAAGGATTAGGCCAATTGAAAAACTCCAATGACTTCATCGGGGATCGAACCCGCGACCTTGCGGTTTGTAGTGCAGCGCCTCAACCACTACGCTACGGCGTACCCCGATCTGTGGGGTAGAACCGTAAATTTACAAACTTTGAACTGCTACACTTATGCGTAACTAAATACCTTTAAATCCGAAGATTCAAATACGAATTTGTAGAGACGAATCTAACGAAGAGTTTGTTCATTGTTCCACACTTTTAACTTACATTTTTATAGTTTAACTCATGATAAAATGTTTATACTTAATGTATTTAGAAAATGTAAATTAGTAACAAAGTTTTATTTAGTTTAATGTCATATTTATCTCAGGTGGATTGGAATGTTCAAAATTTGACATAGCATGCAGTTTGACGGATTTTTTTTAAAAACATTTTTATTAACAATTTGGATTGATGTTTTCCTGTTTAAATTGTTAAATATAGAAAGGATTCTCGGTGTTCGAATATAAATTATAAGATAGGATGGTATAATGGCTAACGGGATGTTCTAAATCTATTCTCAAGCAAAATGTTAACTATTTTTCGTGTCCGTGAAGTGCTGTTGGGGGTATAAGTGATTTAATTTTAAGTATTCAGACAGCAACTGTGACGAAGGAATTAGAGTGCTGGTACTTTAAATGTCCATATTTGTCTCGTTTGCATTTTGTTATAATTGAGCCAATTTATTTAAATATATTGACATTTTCAATACTGTTGTCATTAACTATTTGTATTTCTAAATGTTTCCGTTGTTGTGTACTTGGCCAGTCCTTGCCATGTATGTTCTCGTACTTATTTATAATATTCTGCTATTTCTAGAGCTAAGTTATAAAGTTAGAACTTTATAGCTATTCAAGAAGTTTCAATGCCATGGAACGTCTACAAGCATTAGTGAGTGATTATCAGGGCTAGGATTTATATGTACTAAAAAATGTCAAAATATGTACATATATATGTACTTAAAAATGTCAAAATATGTACATAATTATATATGTACTAAAAATGTCAAAATACGTACATATATATGCAAATATATTTTGTAAAATATGGACATCAAAACAAATTTAACCACTAGACATTGCATTTTGTTACTTTTACAAACTATAAAAATGCATTACAAATACTGGATTCATAATTTAAATTATTCAATTTTTTTTCAGATCATTTACTTTATTTGTATTCATTCATTGATTATTCTGCTACCACAACAGTATGCCACAAAATGTTGTTTTAAATTTTCAAAAGTGATTTGTATTGGCTGAAGCTTCGTTCTACTGCACATGAAGTGATTGGCGCGTGTTTAAAATTCACTGATTCGAGTTTTACATTTGACGAGCCACTTAAGATTGCACTGATTTTACACATTTCTTCAAAGCCTAGATTTCTTGAAGACACATTGTCCACTTTACATTTGATAAGATCGGCTAAATGTCCACGTATACATTTGAGTTCACGAATCATGTTTTTCACAATGTCAATATTTCCAGGTAATGTGAGATTATTATTTTGTAGTTTCTAAATTATTTTTGTTATATTACAAAAATTTGATTCAATGTAACATATCATTTTTCACACATTCATTTCTGTACATAACTGTAAACTTATCCTGTGCTGCCATATTTTCTGTCACTGAAAACGACAATTTTATATAGTTTTACTCTTAAGAATGAAATATGCACGAATATTGCATTAAAATCACTAAATATGGACAAATATTTATTTTATATATAAATATGTACTAATGTCAGAAATATGGAAAAATATGTAAAATAAATTTGTTTAATTTGAATAGAGGACAACATAATAGATGGAGATAAGTGAAAAAAATGTGTCTATATGTGAAATTAAGAAATATGTAATTACATATAAATCCTAGCCCTGGTGATTATAGTGCCTATTTCTTTTGCAAAACTATATTTTTTTAAATGGCTATTTCATGTTGTTTATTTTCCTTGACAACCTGTCAATTTTTCTGACTGATATACTTTCAATTTTTTCCTTGGTTTCGGCAATTACAGCAATGTCAATATTTTTACTCTTTAACTCATTATTTAATTCTTCTTCTTTGTTGCCCAACCCTCTGACATTCCATGTTCCTATTTTAATCCTATCTCTAATTCCAAATCGTTTGTCCTTAGTATTATGCCTTAGTCGTCGACCCAGTAATCCGTCCGGCTGTCTAATGTGAAGATTCTCAGTAAGCTAATTTTACACGAAGGAGGTACCGGCCACTTGCATAACTCCCTACTAGGAGGGCCAGGGGTTTTCTGCCGGGGTCCCCTTCCCCTAGAAGATTGCCTTCACTTCGGCTAACGAGAATCTTCTCAGAAAATTGAAGATATCTCATCTGCTTCTTCAGACGTTGAGAAAATTCTTCTTCTTCCGTCTTCATAACCACTGGACATCTTCAGAACTGCTTGTTCGTCTGGCTCCTCACCCAAGGGCTGTCTGGTTATGCTACCACCAGCATAGCCCTTAGAATCCTCGGAGTTCGCAAGCCCTCCTATTAACAACAAGGTCATGCAGTTCTCCGGGAGTGATATTTATTTAATAATATACAATTTTAGGAAGTTATTCCAAATATTATTACACACAAGAGATACTATTACTAAAATACATTGTTAAAGCCAAAAAGTGAATTGATGTTTCAGAATAAAGATGTTTAACAAAAAATCAGATGTGAAAGTCACATAACTTCCTCTGCCCAAATAAAAGTTAGCAGTATTCACATATCCTTGTACAGAATCGCAAGACACAATTTTACGCTAATTATCCTCTAAATACTGTAAGTACCTCTTCTTTGAATGATGCGACTAAAAGCACAGGCTATATAACAAACTAAAAAAAAAAAAAAAAAAAAAAACTAGTGACTGCAGACGTTTATTGAACTTTCCACCGTAAAGAATAATTTCCGAAATTTATCGAATATTTCCCTCAGATACTTCTTTACTATGTGCATGGCCAACAATAGTCTACATCTTTCTCACTTCACATTCTTATATAGCAGCGTTTCTCAACCTTTTTCAACCGGAGGACCTCTAAAATGTCTAAAAAAATTTACGGACCCCTAATTTTACATCCCATTTTTAATAGAAGGCCAGTAATCTTAATATTTGGGGTATTAATTAAGGTCATTATAGCGAAATATGAAAAAAATACTTCTTTACTTTCGACTTGCTTTATGATATTTTTAAATTATGTCTGCGGACCATCTGCACCATCTTCGCGGGCCATCAGTGGTCCGCGGACCATAGGTTGAGAAACGCTGTTATATAGAACAAGAGGCCGTGAAAGAGCGCGTATTCAGTTGTTCACCACGCAAGACTTTCTACAAATAGTGGGGGAACAGTGGGAGGCTTGTAACTACTCTTCAGAGATTTTTTTCGAAAAAAAGTTTCAAATAAAAGTTTTGGCTCTCACTATAAGCTACACATGTGCAAAATTTAAAGAAAATCGTTACAGCCGTTTTCGAGAAAATTGTGAAAAACGAAAATTTCTTCATGTAAAGACCCCTTAAAAATAAGAGAAACTTATCGCCAGTCTTGGGCACACATCTCCAGAAGGTACTTGACCCAAATACGAAATTTTGTTTTCACACGATTATCCGTTTTGGAGCTAGCCTGTTCACAGACAGACTGACAGACTGACAGACACGACACACAGATATGTTTCCAAAAATAGTATTTTTGGATTCAGGGGGCCTTGAAAGGTGTATATATGCTAAAAACTCGACTTCGAATTTTGGGGTCGAAAACAATACTTCCTCTACCTATAGTACCTATGGTACGGGCAGAGAAAGTAAAAATGAACGTAGATTAATTATGTAGTGCTTGAAAAATACTAGCTTTTTCCTTGGTTTGAGAATATATATATATTACAATTTTCAATTGGGTTATTAGGGGTTCCAGAAAAATTGGTCTTGCAGGTGTCGCTTAACTGATTTAGGTAAAAACCAAATCTACATTCGAAAATCGTATGTAGCTTCCAACATAGGCTATGTACAAACGGTTCACGTTTGATTTTTATAATTTTCACATTATTGCATCTAAGTGCAACTGTTTTTTTATAAGAATTCACAAGAAATGAATATCGAAAATCTTCATATCTGTAGTTTCTTTTATAAAAAACAATAAATAATTGAACACAGCGATTGGGTACAGATCTTTTAACGCTACATATGAACGAAAGGAGATATGGAAATAATCTACAAAGTTATGTACTTGCATTATGTACCCAGTACATACAATGTTAATAAAATAAGGTAAACTAGTATCAGTAACGTAAATAAATACCCTTCACAAATTATAACCACAATTCCATCTATAATCACAATTACTATCACCATGTGGGTATAACAAAATGCTGACAAATTTTTATCATTAACGTGTACTTACTTACCATTAGTTACCTGAAGGTATAAAATTTTCTGTGTGATTTTCAGATATCCATTTAAGCCGTCTGGATTAATTTTTGGGATACTTAAACACTTGGACATTCTCTCCGTTAGCGTTTTTATTAGGCTACTGTGCTGAAGAGAATGCATCGCGGCTTTGTAGTATAGTGATGATTTGCCATTTAAAAAGCATGTGACGGTTAATTAATTGTTAATCCGGTACCGGTCAACCGATTTGGTCCAAAATCAATAGGCCTCTTCCCATGGACGTTATAAATGCGTATACTAAGTTTCATGAAAATCCAATAAAGCATATTCGACTTATCGCGCCTACAGACACACGGACGGACGGGCAGACATTTCCCATCCACCATAAAATCTCATATACAGTAGTACCATTCGGGCAAACTAATATAACAAAGTGCCAGATGGAGTTAATAGACAATATTTTACATGCTTCTGATATACATTGCACAGACTTTGTACTATTAATGTATAGACCTATCTAAAATTTACATGTTTATTATTAATATCAATGTATTATAATTAGACTTCGGACTTTTAGGTCGCTAAAAATGCTGTTTTAGGTACCTAAAATAGGCTCTAAAATTGGAAAATAGGTTCTAAAGATCGTAAAATAGTCTCTTATAAAATCGTTAAGTTGCCAATTTTCTGAAATATCTCAATTGCAATGCAGAATATTATATTTATTGAAGTCACCATTTAATCAATAATCATGATAAAACACAGATATAGGCCTATGGTACACAATTATATAGACCTATTACTAGGGCGTGTATTACCACCATAACAGTGAAAACCTAATTCCTACGCCCAGCACGCTAGCATATTCAATCCCTTGTAGCCATCAGTGATTCAGAGAACTACATTTTTTTTGGTTGTTTTGTTACTGGATGTGGGAGTCGGGAGAAAAACACTACATTTTCGTGGGAATTCCAAGGAATTTTTCTACTGAAGACTGAACATTCCTTACTTTTTAACCACGTCAAAAATGTGTCATGTACTGCACATTCCGAGCTAAAAATTGAGTACGAACTGAAAATAAATGCTAGAATTTATAACAAAAAACAAACTTATTTTGAACTTTAGAGGAAAACAAGCAAAAAGGCAATATTAGGCTCTAACGTAAAAATTGGTTGTTTTAGGTCGTATAAAAGTAACAGTTTTGGGCATAGTCACTTATAAAACATACATATACAAGTTTTAGTCCACATAACACTTAAGGATTAAAATAGGTTTTTACCTAAAATCAGAAGTCTAATTATAATAATACGTTTAGTAAGCATTTCCTTAGCAATAATGTAACAAACTATAGGCTAAATGACAATAACTACCGCCGTATGGGTTTAAAAATACTGATAAATATTAACGTGTGTTTACTTGCCATGAGTTATCTGTGAATTGCGGATATTCAGTTTTGGGAAATTTTAACACTTGGACAAACTCTCCGTTAGCATTATTATTGCTAAAATACAGCCAGGAACGCAACACAACAGTCATTTCTGTATTTCTGTATAAAAACAATTTTTATCCAGCATAATGTAATGGCTAACTCATGCATTCTGCGCGAAATAAATTATTTGTAAAAGCTGGGAGAAGGCTAGCAATGCGGCTTTGTGTAGTGTAGTGATGATTTGCCATTTAAAAAGCATGAGACTGTTAATTAGTCGCTACTCCGGTACCGGTCAATCGATTTGGTCCAAAATCAGTAGGCTTCTTTCCATGGACGTTATAAATGCGTATGCCAAGTTTCATGAAAATACGATAACACGTATTCGAGTTATCGCACGTACAGACACAAGGATAGGGAGACATTTCCTGTCTACCATACTGGCACTTAATAACACTGGATATTATTACTGATATCTAAGATTTTATTTAAAAAAGTTAAAATAGCAGACCTTACGGAAAAGTGTTTTTAATAACCGCACGCCGCGTCCCAACGTGATATATCGATTGTTTCGCCTTCGACTATCTCGCTTACAACATAAAAATTGCGACAGTCTTACTAATTTCAGGGATTTTAATTATTCGTTTCATACTTAACTCTGTAGGCCTAAGTATTCCATGAATAGTCACAATAAATTTAATTCGAGGTCAGGATTCTCATAATACAAATTCTCAACTTGCTTGTTGCTCGTGGATTTATCGATAAAATGCAGATCTCTGGTTATATTGCCTATTTTAATAATAATAATAATAATAATAATAATAATAATAATAATAATAATAATAATAATGAATAGTTAATAATAATGCACAGAGTAGGTCTACTTAACGCGTGTGATTTGTACCGTTGTTATGAAGGACAGGCGAACACGCAGAGTTTTCAGTATTCCTTGTATATGAGAGATGTCATGCCTATCATATTTGTACCACTCTGTCATGAAATATCAAGCAGGGGTGCTCTTGAAGCGCAGGTCAAGAGTCACTCCTGCTTACGGATGTCACGTGCATGTGTTTTTATTATTGGAACTGCCCCTTGGATAGTGTAATGAAGTGTCATCGTGCACTCTCCTCATGTACCATATTAATGTTGTCTTCCATTAGTAGCGTGGATATTCTTTCCAAATACAGTAGAAGCTCGTTTTTCAGCGCTAATGTGGTCCGGGGACACCCCGTACAATTTTACCGAAAAAATCTCACATTACGAAAGAATGTCGTGTATTTAACTGTTTCATATTTTCAATAAATGTCCTTTCCAAAAAATGGTAATTACTGCTCCATGTAAAGTTGGGAAATGGTAATCTGCGCCACTTCTACCTTTTCCCCCAACCTACTCGATGTAAACTGCGTCACCGACATAAGTAAACTGCGCCACCGACATATGTAAACTGCGCCAGCGACGTTTAAATGGCGTCACCGTCATACTAACGCACTATCATTTTTCTTCCCACTTCTTCAGACAGGACTAGCTATGAAATTGCATAGGTGTGGTTAAAAATGTTAGGCTTAGTAGCTTTGTCATTTAAAAAGATGTTAAAAACAGTACACTAATTTCTCTTGCATGAACGCTTCGTCAATTATAAAATCGTTAAAAACACTACTTTAATTTTTTTGCATGAGTACTTTGTTCTCATATGACGCCTTTTTAATAAAATCAAAAGGGATATTTCATTGTTTATATATTGATCTCTCCACTTCAGTAGACGAGAATACTTGTCATTTATTTTAGCTGTTCTTCTTACAGGTATCCCTTGTTCAATACTTCTCAGTTTTATGTAGGCACTTGTTTGGAACTGTGGATGTGCATCTAACATAAGGAAGATGTTAGGAGAAGCGTGGTAAAACATAGATTTATATTTTGCGTGAAATGTTCTACTGCATTAGTCGTTTCTTTGCATTCTGTGGAATGTTCATTCGCCCATACTGAGGGTGGCGCAGTTTACATACCTATATCTCATTTTTATTCTATTTCAAATTCGGTGTCAACCGTGGTGCAGATTACATACACTCGTAAAGTTAACTCCAACCACTTTCTGTAAACAGGTTTTTTTTAATGTTTATTTCATTTTAAAGTATTCCCAATTTAAAGAATCTAAGAAAATTGCATTTATAACACATGCTATTTCAACTTAAAAATTCTATACAAAAATAGGCATATGTAGATGGAACTTCGACAGTTCAGTTTTCGGTAAATGGAATTCTCATTTAAAATTAACAGGACCTCTCTCAATTGTTAAGAAGCGACATAGTAAAAATGCAATGAATTTCAGAGTCGAGGTCTATTGTCTATTGTCGAAAGGAAATATTGTATATGAATAGAAGGCCTATCTGTGAACTTTTAAGGGGTAGAAACAGTCATTTGAGTGTACTAAATTAAATTTTTACCGTGTTTCCATCGCCATAGGTACAGCAAATCAAGGATGTGGATGATGATAATAATATAATACTGTAATAATAATAATAACAATAATAATAATAATAATAACGTTGTTGTAGTAATAATAGCGTAGTGATGGTGGTGACAGTAATTGGTCCATTTGCCCCTCCTTGACAAAATGTCTGCGGAATTCCATGAAACATATCTACAAGCTCATATTAAACAACATATTCAGCCCTAGTAGTGTCACTAAAACATATACCAACTCTTCCACATAACAAACATTATTAAGAACCCATAGAACATTATTAATTACTAGATCTATAACTTCAGATGTAACGAAAACAATAGAAATGACTGGATCCCATAGAACATTCGAAACTACATTCCATGGCCCATGGCAGTAATAATTATGTTTGCGAACAGACTTCCACGGGTGGTGTATTATAATATATAGACAAGGTATTTCTTTCATTTCCAAGTTCTTGTTACTACGTTATTAAGTGCCAGTATGGTACTTTATGAGATTGTGTGGGGGACGAAAAAATGTCTGTCCGTCTGTCTGTCTGTCTGTCCGTGCGTCTGTACGCACCATAACTCAAGTACGCTTTTTTGGATTTTCATGAAACTTGGTATAAACATTCATAATGTCGATGGGAAGAACCCTATTGATATTGAACCAAATCGGTTCACCGGTACCGGAGTAATGCCCAATTTAGTGCCTATTTTAATAGATTATGGCGCATTTCTCATAGAAAGGCGCCATCACTCATATACGCTGTAACGGATTTCCATGAAACTTGGTATACCCATTTATGACGTCCATGAGAAGTGCCCTATTGAATTTGAACCTAATCTGTTGACTGGTACCGGAGAAAACCCAATTTAGTGTATATTTTAAAGACGCGGTAACTCAAATACGCTTTACCGGATTCTTATGAAACTTGGTATACACATTTACAATGTCCGTGGGAAGACGTCTATTCATAATGGATAAAATCGGTTGATCTGTTTCGGAGTAATGCTCAATTTAGTGCCTATTTTATGGCAATATACGTATTCGAAAGAATTTATAAAAAAAATGAAAATCAGTTATCTTGACAACATAGCATATTGTTTTACTGTTATCTTATAAGGCCTTGGAAATTAAAATACAGGTAGCTATGACAAAAAGCACGATTGTTTTACATGCGCTTATCCAACTAGACCGTTAAAATGACCCAGGTGGCCGAGATGGTAGACCTTTCTTCTTCCGTAAGCCCTGCTTAATGAATAAATCTGGAGCTTAACTTGGAAATCAATTAAAAAAAAACATATTCTGCATATCATAATTGCAGTCATAACTGATTAAACAAAAACATACTGGCACTTTTTTACATCAGTTTACCTGATTTTATTTATGTAGGGAGTTTGGTTTAAGAGGTTTTGAATTGAACATGGATATAATAACTTAATATAGAATTATTGTATATAATATAATTATAGTCATGGAAAAAACAAAAGAGATTCCATTACTTCGTAAGGCTTTGCTGGAAAGAAAAGTCTTGCCTATTAATAGGGGTAAATTTAACAAGTAGACCTTTTATTATTATTATTATTATTACTATTATTATTATTATTATTATTATTATTATTATTATTATTATTATTATTATCATTATTTTATTTTTATTTTTAATTCACCTGCATTTATTATTATGATTGTTACTATTATTATTATTATTATTATTATTATTATTATTATTATTATTATTATTATCATTATTTTATTTTTATTTTTAATTCACCTGCATTTATTATTATGATTGTTACTATTATTATTATTATTATTATTATTATTATTATTATTCCTAGCATTCCACAGATTGATTATACATCCGAACTAGACTTTGTAGCTGCCACCTTTGTGAAGCTAAGGATCAAGGACCAAAGGATCAAAGCCTCTTCAGTTGATGATTAAATTAACATGCATAAAGCAAGCAAATACAAACTAATCAATACCAAATGCATTTTAATGTTAGCCTCCGAGGTGATTTTATACACGGTGGCTAGTTTACTCTTACAGAGATCTACTTTTAAACTAAATGTGGCACAGTTTATTTTTCATATCTAATATTGTGACTTTTGCAAGTTCCATCCATGATAGTTAAGGAGAATGTGAAGTATAATATAGCACATGAAATACATGTAAATTTACTTTTCTGTCACAAGATAAGAATACTTATTTAATTGCATTCCATTTCCTTATCTGATTTTTTTGCTGTAGTTCGATCCTGAAAGTCGAAGTAGAATTTTCAGGTCCTTTGATTAAAGGGGGGGGAAAAAAAACTCTTAGAAATTCTCGCCAGAGTGAACAAAATAGCTCTAAAATTAAACATAATAAAATCAGGTAAACTGATATAACAAAGTGCCAGTATGCTTTTGTTGAATCCAAGACGTTACCATTCGGCTAACTCAGTCAATTTGACGATGTAGTTTGATAAGCTTATGTGAAGGAATAGTGTTGCTTGTCAAATCTAAATGCATTGCAACTTGAAATTCTTAAAATATGTCAACATTTCACAAAATTCAGTGGCATATAACTCCGCTAATTATTTCACAGTAATGCACCTACTGTATATAACAGTATTCATGTAACTACATCAGCGAAGTAAACAAACATCTGACTGCACTGCAGACAAAGCCCTCCAACGATTAAAAATGCGGCATTGTAGTATAGACATGATTAAAAAAAGTGACTTTAATTAGTTGTTACTCTGGTACCGGTCAACCGATTTGGTCCAAAATAAGTAGGCTTCTTTCCACGGACATTATAAATGCATATACCAATTTTCATGAAAATCCGATGAAGCGTATTTGAGTTATCGCACCGTTTGGTATATAATACCATAAAAGGCACTAAATTGGACATTATTCCGGTACCGGCCAACCGATTTGGTCAAATATCAACAGACATCTTCCCATGGACATTAAAAATGCGTATACCAAGTTTTATGAAAATCCGATATAGCGTATTTGAGTTATGGCGCTTTTAAAATAGACACTAAATTGGGTTTTACTCCGGTACCGGTCAACCGATTTGGTCCAGTATCAATAGGGTTCTTCCCATGGACATTATAAACGTATATACCAAGTTTCATTAAAATCCAATCAAGCGTATTTGAGTTATCGCGCGTACAGACACACGGACGGACAGACGGACAGACATTTTTCCGTCCACCACACAATCTCATAAAGTACCATACTGGCACTTAATAACAAAATGACTTAACAGATTAGCTAGCTGTCTGCTGTCGATGTGGCACGAAGCTTGTTGATCCCTTACTGTTACTCATCCTGGCACTTTTTGTCGAGGAAATTCGATTTTTGCGTTTTTCTCGATAACTGCTCTAAATTCTGTCTAAAATTATGTAAACAATCTGACTGTACTAATACCAAAATCTATATTAATAAAAATGAATTATCAAATGGTTGTTGCCGCATCACTTGAGAACGGCTAGATCGATTTGGCTATTTTTGTTCTGTTGTGTTCGTAATTGTCAGGACAAAGTTTGTATGGAAGAAAATTTTTGGAAATTCCACGGGAAAAGTCGGAAATGTGAAATGAGGCAAAGTTAGATAGTTCTGCTGTCAATTGTTAACATAATAAAAGATTTAAAAAATTGAACTCTGACAAAGGAAGTGTGACATATTCACAGTTTGAGAGTTCCGCTTTCACATGTTTTCATAGCAAAACAAACAACAACAACAACAACAACAACAACAAAAGAAGAAGTGTGAGCCTTGCAACCAAGCCAAATCGAAAGTGTGTATGTTTGTTCCCTATACAAATCTACATTTCTTGACCAATTTGCACAAAATTTTGCACTCATACCCAATTAAGCCCGGGAAGTAACGCGGTGAACACTAAAATTCAAACAAATCACTCCTTCCCTTGAAAATTTATATAATTTCTTAAAATATTATACTGAAAAATGAAGTGCAATTCAGTTATCATTACAACAGTGTATTGTTTACAGTGTTCACATAGGGCTATGGGAACTACATAATACTGGGCTTTAACAAAGTCTGATGCTATCGATGTAATTAATACAATTTTGAAAATAATTCTTGAAGAATGAAATCCAAGAAAGTAAAGCACAATGTGAAGCAGTCACATAACTTTCTGTACCCTCGAAATGGAAAATATTATTTTCTCACTTCATAGTTTGATGTAGAATAAGCGGTCGTATTGCAGGGACAGCTTAAGTGTGTGCCAGTGAGAATGCTATATCAGAAGTCGGTAAAAAATCCTATCCACTGATACGTCAATCATAGCTGTTGGCTTTGTATAGGGATGTTTATCATAGGACCTAAACAAAATAGGATGTAACATTTTCAGCCTTATGCCCGCAGTATATTATATCCCAGGTTTTGGGGGAGAAAAGTATGAAAGCGATATTGAATTTATTTTAATTTCAGCTCCGAAACGGTTGTATGGTAATATGAGAGTGAGAAATACAATTTTTAATAAAGACAATGCAATGTTATGTAATCGGGTACCTTTTGCATGCAATTAAAATTTTAACCATAAAAGCGCAGCACGGCTAAACGAGGTCCTACCCACTCGTTCTACCTCATGCTTACGTGTATCACTAAATGTGAATAATGTTGACTTTGATATACAGTTTGGATATTTATAACATTTATGTTATATTCCAGAAGTCAGGTACCTATATTCTGCCTAGGAGAGTGTGAGATCACCAGAAACAATCTTTATCTAGTAATTGTTTAATTTATGTTGAAACGAACCCGTGGGTTTTGCTATCGGAAACAGGATAATAAGAATTTTGCAGTGGCAGAGACTTGTGTGGATTGGTGACAAATTCTTCAAATTTTAGTTATTTCTGTAAATCGCGATGACTTTCTTATTCATCAAACGGTGAAGAAAAGATCTAAATTTTATGAAACGTATTCGAAACTTGTAATGCATAAAGAATGAATGGCTTTCTTCTTTAGATTTATAACCATAGGAGTAAATATGTAAATATTTAGTTTATTACTGTAAATAATTTTGAAAAAGTAATTTTGCTTCATCATTGTTTGCTTTCCAAATTTTCAGTATATTTCAGAATTCTGTTATGAATTTACTATGTGTAAAACAGATATTAGTATTTGATTAATATAACACAGTAGTTATAGAAAGTAAAGAACTTTGATATAAACGTGTAAATAATTTGTTCCTATTGTAATGAATATGTTAGACATAAATTAGGTTGTGTTTGCTTGCTACTGAATATTCTATATACGTATAACACATACATCAGAGTTGTAGCTGCCATTAATTTTTCGTGTGGAAAACAAATACCAATAATAGTATTTGAGTAGTTGAATATATTAGTTATAGAATATATTCTTTTCATCAAATCAACGTAATTTTAAAAAAAGCTGGAATTTCAAAATAAGATAACTAAGTATGAATGGTTTTATTGTGATTATAACTATAGATCTAAATGCGTAAATATTCTTAAGTCAACTAAAAAAAATCGTAACCTACGTTCATGCTTTTTGTTTTATTATCATGCGATAATCATTCAAAATACTTTGCCCTCTTTGGTTCGGTCTAAAATAACTACGTGCGTCGGTAATTCCAGTTCTAATATCGTGTTTTAATGCCATTTCTTTATGTAAAAGTGAGTTTTATTTCATATTATTGTAGTTAATTGTTTGTATTTAGAGGAAAAACAAAAGAAAAAAGAAAAATAACCTGCGCCAAATGCCAGTATATAAATGAGAAATATGCTTGGACAGATCTTTTATAATAATATTTTTTTAAATTGTCAAATTACAAGAACTACCAATGCCTGTAAGAATAAAATCAGGTAAACTGATGTAACAAAGTGCCAGTATGCTTTTGTTTAATCAGTTATAATTGCAATTATGATATGCAGAAAATAAGTTTTTTTTAAATTGATTTCTGAGGTAAGCTCCAGATTCATTCATTAAGTAGAGCTTCAGTGAGAACAAAGGTATAGTTTCTTAATCAGCTTTAAATCGTCCAGCATCAGCAGAGCTGATCTTGACAATCTCACACTCACATAAAAATATGTCAAATTGGCCGACTACGGGAATTGAACCGGGAACAACCAAAATGTGAGTCCAAGACGTTACCTCGCTCAATTTAACGATCTACTTTCATAAGCGTATGCCGTCACGGTGGCTCATGTTTAGCGCGTGGGCCTGGCATGCTAGTGGTCACGAGTTCAAATCTCGGGGCCGGCGGGCGTGTCATTTGTGGTGGACAAAGCCCTGACCTTTGGGGATTTTTCTCGGGGATCCTCCCGTTTCCCCCTTCATACATTCCACCAGCACTCTCCACTTCAACTTCCTTTATACCCTCATTATCATCCCGTTCCCCTTTACTGGTTTTCGTGCCAGACTCTGCTGCGGGCCACCCCCGTCCTGCCCCGTTGCTTGTGGTCTAGAGTTGCTGGTGGTGTCCCGTGCCTTTGGGACTTTCAGGGGGACCCTGGGTTAGTGGCGCACGTCATGGTGTGCCGCGCCTATGGGGCTCTTGTAGGAGGAGGGACCCTGGGTCCGGTGCACGGTACCTTTGTAATACTTTTTTTTCTCAAAGTGTGATAAGTTAAGAGGAAAGGTAGGCCAACTGGTATTAAAGAATTTCATTGATTTAGCTCTACGGTACCAAACAAATGATTTGAAATTTCCATCTGCAAACAAGTATAGAAATACCTTGCATGCGATTGGTTGCTAACATAGAAGAAATAACATTTACACAATAGATTTTATTAAGTTACTGGTGTCAATATTACAGTGTTTTTCAGAAGACATAAGTTATTATTTACATGTTTTATACCATACCTTAAAGTTCGTTTTTAACATTTCATTAAAACTTTTGTAGATTAGGTTAAAGCACGTTAGGCCTAGTACTCATAATCACATTCACTAACTCTTGTATATTTAAAGCATAATAATTTATATTTATTCACTGATATACCTATTTGATATTGAAGTTATAACCTTTCCGAAATTCGTGGAAGAAGAAGCAGGCATGGGCACCCATCAGGTAATGGTTACAATTACAGGGTATGTCGCACTTACAATTTTTTTCTTCTAAAATATATTTTCCTCTTTTTCGAATTTACAGGATTTACCACGTAGTGCAATGAAATTGTTAAGCATAGTGTAGAAAATGTAGATAAGAGACCCACATTGAACATTCCTTATATATGGGGAATAGTTCAAAATTATGTTTCATTTATAGATATTAGGTACATTTTAAATTATGTATAACTATTCCGAATAAATTATAGGAACAACATTCTTTGGGTACGAGAGATTCAAGAGGATAAAGGAAAACTTCTGAAAATAAGTTATTTTTCATAGTTATGCGTTAGCATAAGATAAATTATAACTATAAACAAAGTTGAATGTTTTGACGCGATATGATATTTTGTTGTTTACAGAAATTTTACATAACAGAAGTAGTAACTCCATAACTCTTTCTATAAGCACAATTAAATTTTTAACCCAGGGATAAGATATTAATGTATGCAGTGACTAGTTGAAATTAAGTACGAGTGTCTAGTGCAGTGGAAGTCAACTACGTCTTGTGATGACGTTTGTGGAGCAAGTGCACGCGAATCCCTTGTGAGTGACGACAGCAAGAGCGCACGGTAGTAGGGGTGTTTAGAGTACGCTAGAGCTAGGTACTAGAGGACCTATTCACTTTAGCTCTGTGGGTAGAACAACTTCTGGTTGGAAATACGGAGCATTTTTCAAAGTTATTGCAAGTACGCGATCCTGATAGTGTTCTCTCTGCAGAACATGTGTTAGTTCTGCAAAACATTCTTCTTCAGTTCGAATCGAGGTTTCAGGATGTGGAAAACCTTTCTCCAATGTTTAAACTTTTTGCTACCCCATATTCAGTTAATGTCAAAGACGTTCCTTGCCGGTATCAGTTGGAACTGCTAAACTTACAATGCGACGATCTGTTAAAGGACAAATACGAACGTAAAGTGGTCTTGGGTAACTTTTACAGAAATTTCCCTGAAAACAGATTCCCGAGACTTATGCACTTTCCGCACGAATATTATGTAATTTTGGATCGACATATGTGGCCGAACAATTTTTTTTCACTAATGAAATGTGCAACGCTCAAATCAAAAAGTACATTGTCAGATCACAACCTAAATGTAGTCTTCGATTAAATATTGCCCGAACATTGATATTGATAAACTTGTTAAAGAAAAAAGAGACAGGAAAGTCAGAAAATTGTTACTGTAGGCTAATCTTGTATCATCTAAGGTGCAGACGAGGTTGTATGGTAATTAATTCAGTTCATTTTTTATTATTTTTACTGTAGTGAATTATGTTAATTCAAATGATAGTAATGTCTATTTTTGTCAAAGAACATAGATTTTGTGGAAAGACAATTATTCTCACAGAATAGAAAAATAGAATTATTTATAATATGTTAAACTACTGTGCTGTAATTAACCGATAAACTATCAAGAAAATCGATTGATGTTTCATTAACTCGGAAACACGTATTACGTAAGTTCTAACCCCTTAAATTCCCGCTGCCCGCAATACTAATGCTCCTCTCTTCCCCCCTGTTCACTGATGCCATAAATTCACATACTCCTCGCAGAGGTATAACGCGAGCAGTCAGAGCAGAAAGCAGTGACGTCACAGAGCAACCTTCTGTCTTCCCCTGCCAGTGGAAGTCAACTACGTCTTGTGATGACGTTTGTGGAGCAAGTGCACGCGAATCCCTTGTGTGTGACGTCAGCAAGAGCGCACGGCAGTAGGGGTGTTTAGAGTACGCTAGAGCTAGATACTAGAGGACCTATTCATTTAGCTCTGTGGGTAGAACAATTTCTGGTTGGAAATACGGAGCATATTTCAAAGTTAATGCAAGTACGCGATCCTGATAGTGTTCATGTGTTCATGTGAACATGTGTTAGTTCTGCAAAACATTCTTCTTCAGTTCGAATCGAGGTTTCAGGATGTGGAAAACCTTTCTCCAATGTTTAAACTTTTTGCTACCCCATATTCAGTTAATGTCAAAGACATTCCTTGCCGGTATCAGTTGTAACGGCTAAACTTACAATGCGACGATCTGTTAAAAGACAAATACGAACGTATAGTGGTCTTTGGTAACTTTTACAGAAATTTCTCTGAAAACAGATTCCGGAGACTTATGCACTTGCCGCACGAATATTATGTAATTTTGGATAAACATAATTCACGGGTAAAGAGTTCCATGATTGAATGAATGTGAATCTGAATGAAGAGGAGTAAAAAGCTGTACGATGGGATGGTATTGATAGTGTTAAGACATGTCGTGATTGGGTGTGGAAATAATTATGAGAGGCAATCGTATTATTAAAGCATGGTGATAAAAAGAAATTATAGTGTTTCTGAGGGCACCAGTAATGAATTCCAGATTTGTCAGTTTGACGTAAATGTGACTTATTTATTTACTGTGGCCGAATTTTTTTTTTTCACTAATGAAATGTGCAAAGCTCAAATCAAAAAGTACATTGTCAGATCACAACCTAAATGTAGTCTTCGATTAAATATTGCTCAAACATTACGTCCCAACATCGATAAACTTGTTAAAGAAAAAAGAGACAGGAAAGTCAGAAAATTGTTACTGTAGGCTAATCTTGTATCATCTAAGGTGCAGACAAGCTTGCATGGTAATTAATTCAGTTCATTTTTTATTATTTTTACTGTAGTGAATTATGTTAATTCAATTGATAGTAATGTCTATTTTTGTCAAAGAACATTGATTTTGTGGAAAGACAATTATTCTCACAGAATAGAAAAATAGAATTATTCATAATTATGTTAAAGTACTGTACTGTAATTAACCGATAAACTATCAAGAAAATCGATTGATGTTTCATTAACTCGGAAACACGTATTACGTAAGTTCTAACCCCCTAAATTCCCGCTGCCCGCAATACTAATGCTCCTCTCTTCCCCCCTGTTCACTGATGCCATGAATTCACATACTCCTCGCAGAGGTATAACGCGAGCAGTCAGAGCAGAAAGCAGTGACGTCACAGAGCAACCTTCTGTCTTCCCCTGACGTAAGTTCTAATCCCCTAAATTCCCGCTACCCGCAATACTAATGCCCCTCTCTTCCCCCCTGTTCACTGATGCCATAAATTCACATACTCCTCGCAGAGGTATAACGCGAGCAGTCATAGCAGAAAGCAGTGACGTCACAGAGGAACCTTCTGTCTTCCCCTGGTCTAGTGTAACGGTCAGTAAGGCGAGGAGTTTGGAGTCCGGAGAAAAACCAAATCGGTACATTACATGAGAATATTATAGGAGAAAAATTCCTCCGACACTGGGACTTGAACCCATGACCTTTGGCTATTCGCGCCAATGCTCTCAAGTCCCTATGTCGGAGGAATTTTTCTCCTATAATATTCTCATGTAATGTCCAATAGAGACAATAATCTGTGGTTCATGAAAGCTTATATATCTATCTTGAATGTTAACTGTGCAATAACAGTGGGAACCCGGTCACGAAAATCACTAAGTAGTGTGCCTCACAGTACTGCATATGACATAACTTGTCTGTCTGTGAGGTAGACCTTTAGGGCATAGGAGAGAGGTTCCATCTGGCGCTGTGCTCTCTTATACACTATAAAACTTCGGCGGTAGATTTCAAATAAAAAAATTAGCCGTCTACTTCAGCGTCCATTAATGTCGGAATATCTATATTAATAAAAGGAAGTGTCTGTCCTCCTCCGTCTGTCTGTCTGTCCTCCGTCTGTCTGTCCTCGATGCCCAGCAAAATCTACTCAACGCAGAGATCTGAAATTTTATACATAGGCGGACTAAAGGGTCGGAATGTGCACCTCGAAGCCGGAATTTTAATTTTCGCTTTCGTTCGTGACTTATGAGTGAAAAACGGGCAGAAAACGTGTGTTTATTGCGTTTTCGAAGCATGAGTTTTCAGTAATACAAATCGATTACACTAGGCTTTGGGTATTTTTGTCATTCCTTCGACATAAAGCATCGCGATCTCTTGAATGTTGTAGCTCATGCTGGTCGATTCATTTGTTTTTAATGTCAAGGCACGCAAACATAATATGAAATTTTCAACCTACACCGAAGAGGATTATTATTATTATTATTATTATTATTATTATTATTATTATTATTATTATTATTATTATTATTATAGGGATAATCAATATTAGCCTAAATATGGTCAAACGTTGTTCGATTTGGACGAAACTCACTATACAGGGGTTTTCTGGGCCAAGGAACTCGAATCTGAGGTCGCTTTTACCAGGTGACGCTATCTAATCGTGATATGTAGTCCACATGATTTAGGTGTTAATATAATGATTTAACTATTAAGCTCTTAATTTTTAATTTTTGAAATAATTATCGCGGGCGAAGCCGCGGGCACATGCTATCTTAAAATAATAAAAGGACGTGTTTGTCTGTCTGTCCACGATGCCCAGCGAAATCTACTGAACGCAGAGATCTGAAATTTTAAACGTAGATGGGCTGAAAGGTGGACGAATGCGCATCGAAGCCGGATTATTAATTTTAGCTTTCGTTCGCGAGTTGTGAGTGAAAAACTGGCAGAAAACGTGATTTTAGCGCTGTCGAAGCATCAGATTTCAGTAATACATTTCAATGTTAAATCAATTGCAGTAGGCTTTGGCTATTTTTGTCATACCGTGGTAATAAAAGAATCGCGATCGCTAGAATGTTGTAAGCCCACGCTGATCGATTCATATGTTTAGAATGTCAAGGCCCGTAGACATATGAAATTTTCAACCTACACGGAAGAGGGATAATCAACATAGACCTAAATATGGTTAAACATCGTTCGATTTGGACGAAGCTCACTATACAGGGATTTTCTGGGCCAAGGAACTCGAATCTGAGATCGCTTTTACCAGGCGACGCTATCTAATCGTGACATGTAGTCCACGTGATTAAGGTGTTAATAAATATAATGATTTAACTATTATGCTCTTAATTTTTAATTCTTGAAATAATTATCGCGGGCGATCGCTTGATTTTGTAAGTCCATCCTGGACGATTCATTTGTTTAGAATATCAAGGCCCGAAGACATATGAAATTTTCAACCTACACGGAAGAGGGATAATCAATATAGGCCTAAATATGGTCAAACATTGTTCGATTTGGATGAAACTCACTGTACAGGGGTATTCTGGGCCAAGGAACTCGAAACTGAGGTCGCTTTTACCAGGGGACGCTACCTAAACGTGAATGCACTCCACGTGATTTAGGTGTTAATAATTATAATGATTTAACTATGCTCTTAATTTTTAGTTTTTAATTTTTGAAATAATTATCGCGGGCGAAGCCGCGGGCACATGCTAGTATTATAATAATTTGAACACAAAATTAAAATCAACCTTAATTGATTGGTTTTTATGGCTATTTAACGACGGGGATGTACTGCAACTTAGGCGTGTGACGTCGCCGGTGTACCGAAATTATGTCCCGCAGTACGTCTTCTACATGCCTGTAAATATACAGATATGGGCCTATCACATTTACGCCGTCGACCTGGGCCGGATTGAACCCACAACCTTGAACACAGAAAGCCAGCGCGATTGTAACTGCGCCATCCAAACCGATAACCTTATTTGAATATAACTTTTTACCACCCTGGAATTCCTGTCAAATGCATCCTACAATGCATGTGACCATGCGTGCAATGTTTACTGTACGTATAACTGAAGAATTGGGCTTAAAGTAATCAGCAGCCAAGGAAAAACTAAGTTTGAGTTCTCAAACGAGTCTTGAAGTGAAGACTTGAGGCTCACGGCTCACTAAACATGAGAACACATTCAACTGATCCAATAATGGCGACATATACTGCTTATGCCATGATCAAATGGCACTGTGAAGGCAAGAAATAAATTTTCAGTTTCTAGAGCAGTAATGAATTCTGGAAAATATATTTAGATATCTTTCAGTTTGTAACTTCTGTTGATCCGTGTCTAGTCGAAACCCATAACTGCGCATGATCTGTTCGAACAGCAGTGGAATATCTCTCTGATGAAATTAGAAACCTCCTGAAAGAGATGTGGGGGTACACAGTAATCCCATGCTTATTGCATTCTTAGGGCGTCCCAAGCCTAAGACAAGCAAAATGATATATCTCTGACATCCGTTGAAGCTAAGACCTATACAGCCTTCACGTATAGACCCAAAGAATTTCCATGATACGGTTAAAGAAATATCGTGACAGCCATACGAATGAATTTTAACCCATACATTGGTTGTAAAGTAAAAGGGTCCTTTCTTGGGAAAAGTTCAATTACAATGCCCCCATGTCGCGGTATGCCTGCTTCGCACGGCGGTACGATATCTTTGTTTTCTACCGAATCAGAATGACTAACTATACTCGTTGCAGCAGCATGGTGGCCATGATGCAGATTCTAGGTTAGTGGCAGTTAGGTTAAGAATAGCGATATTTAGGTTAGTGACAGGTTATGTTAGGTTAGGAACAGTGATATTTGTATTAGTGACATGTAGACCTTGATTACTGGTAGTAAGGTTAGGAGAAGTAATAGGCCTGCTAGTGTTAGTGACGTGCAGAGCTACATTAGTGAAGTTAGGTTAGGAACAGTGATATTACTTCAGTAGCAGAGTATCGAATTATGCGCGTCTCGTTTTGTGCCTATTATTTTAATCTCGCTCGTTTTGTTATGCTGGTCACAGTTCCACGCTATGCAACGTCACGTTGGCAACGTCCAACCATGCGTTTTTTCTCTCTTCTGTATAATCAATGTGTCGAAAATATTGCTATTTTCCACTATTATACCACGTGTCCGTAAAGTCATGGTGCAATTTTGACCGGTCACAGGAAATCAACGAAGCAAGATAGTAATGTGAAATCTTACCAAAGGAAAGGAAAACTCTCCAAGTTTTGTACCTATTCAGTGCAGTTCGACATGGCTTCCATTTGTTGCCCTACACACATCTAACGATATTCAAGTTTTTCCCCACACGGTTAAAGACGTCTCGTATAACAGACTGAATAATGTCTGTGATTCTCTGTTTTAAATGATTAATATCGTTGATACGTTCACTGTACACATGTTGCTTCACATAACCCTACAACTACAGGTCCAAGGGTCAGATCCGGGGATCGTGATGGCCATGGCTTGACAGAATCCCTGCCTATCCACCGCTGAGGGAATGTTGTATCTAGAAACTCACGAACAACGGCGGTGTAGTGTGGAGGAGCGCCGTCATGTTGAAAGATGACACCTTCTGGAAATTGTGGCACTGCATACTTTTCCAACATGCCAAGGTAGTTGTCTGCAGTCACAGTCTGCTCCGCAAACAAAAATGAACCTATCACTTTATAATGCATCAGGCCACACCACACGTTCACTTTAGGGGTGTTACGTTTGTATACTCAACGTAGGCACGAGGATTATCAGCAGCCCATATTCGGACGTTATGGCGATGAACATGTCCGCAGACATGGAATGTCGCCTCATCGCTAAACACAATCTTCTGCAGAAATCGTACATCATTGTCGATCTCATGAAGTATACCTGTAGCAAACGGGAAACGTTTGAATCTATCCGCCGGTTTGATAGCGTGCAACAGCTGCAATTTGTAACCCGAAAAATGAAGACGTTTCTTTAACATCTTATGAACTGTAGTCTTGCATAGGTGTAATTGTTGAGCACATGCACTCACAGATTTTTAGGGTCCTTACATAGGTCTCCCGTATAGCCTCTACAGACTTGTCACTTACCGATGGCTTACCAGAATGGGGTTTGTCCAGCAAACTGCCGGTATCCTTCAACTGCTCATACCACCGAGTAATGTCATTCCTATGTGGTGGCGCTTCGTTGTATACGCGACGATATTCACGTTACACTTTGGTCACGGATTCATATTTACCAAGCCACAGAACACACTGAAATTTCCTCTGTCCGTCCACATCTCGACTGGCTTGGGCGTGGGCTGAACTGCTGCTACGCAATTCGTGGTGTTGCGTCATCACCTGTATGCACACACGCTTGTACATCATACTACGGAAACTTAGAGAGTTTTCCTTTTATTTGCAGCAGTTTTCTCATTTCTATCTTCTTTTGTAGCTTTCCTGTGACCGGTCAAAAGTGCACCATGACTTTGTGAACACACGGTACTATTTAGGGCGGTTAGGTTCGGACTAAATCACTCGTGAAGATATCTCTCTCGATAATGATAAATTGTGTTGATATCCATGAATTTTTACCTGCTTTATGCACACTATTCCATACATTAATTGATATTGAACAATAACGTTTAACAATTCCTGGGATATGGACTAATGTTCTTCCTTGGGCCGCAAGGATAAAATATATCTGATGAAACTCCAGATAGTTACTGGACTCGTAAGGCATCAACGTGCCGTGATTAATACGCCACTTGCGGCCAATGATCAGAATGAAAACACATTTTTATATAACATAACTTATTTAGAAATTGACATATGTAACTGTGTATTGATTAAAAACACAAATTCGATTCGCTGTAAGCCAGTTCGCGTGCTTTAATAGTGTACTGATGCTGATGCACTCCATGTTGTGGTAACGCATTACTGGTAGTAGGCCTGTTGAGAACTCTTTATCGATTCATCGAATCGATACATGGACAGCCCATTCATTTAGTAAGCCTTTATCTCGGGCAGAATATCGACAACAAAGTAAGAACATAACAAATTTACTAAATCCGTTAAACTTTAAACATGGAATAGTCTTAATAAATCGTATTCGAGATTACGTCGTTCTAACAAATATATCGATACATTCATAATCTCTCGTGGGACTATCTATGATATTCCACTCATACGCCGCGAGTTTGTTAACGTTTAGCAATTCCTCGAATATAGAACATTCACGATAGTTTATATTATAATATCCTTCCTCGGATCGCAAAGGATACAGTTTTACCTGATAAAACGTAAGCTCTTTATTGGGTACGTTACTGGGTGCGGTGATTACTACGTCACATGCTGCCATTAAGCAATATGAAAACACATTATTTTATACACCATAACTTGTTTGGAAATTGAAATTATATAAATGTTCATTGATTAAGAACACAATTTCGATTCGGTGCAAGCCAGTTCGTGTGGTTTTATAGCGTTGTGATGTAAACAACCACCACGATGTTCTCCATCTAGTGATACGAACTATTGGTAGCATTGGGAACTCTGGACTGTTCATTCATCTAGTATGCCGTGATCTTGCGGCTGACAGAATTTTGACAACAAATTAAAAAATACGTATTTACAAAATCCATTACATTTTATTCCTGGAATAGTCTTAATAAATCCTACACGAGATTACCTATGATACTCCTATTATGTTTTATATTAAAATAATTATGTAATAATTTATAATTCAGAGAAAATTAAAACTAACGTCCATAATGACAACTAAGGTAAGTAATCAAAGCACAATGTGACTTTCAATGTCGTAATGGAACCAACAATGAACATTAATATACTAATAAGAATTAATAGTAAAATAGCTTTCTATGCAATGTTCTTTTAATTAAATGCGGATTGTTGCATTTGTTAGTAGCATCAAATAACTTAGAGTATTTTAGTATTAAAGTGGTTGCTATAAGACTTCTTTGTGACCTGTTACATTAGTAAGATAAAAAAAAAGGTGGTCTATTGTGTCATAGCCACTTCACGATTGGGTCCTGCTTTTTGTGGATGAAATTCTGATCACACTACTGTTATGTCGTCTAGTATCAATGTGCCGCTAGCGGGTAGATAGGAGTTTGATGGTGACTTAATGGCAAGGGAACCGTAATGAATAATGAACATGGTATAAATGAATGCTGTAGGTAAAAATGAATAAGTGGAAAGAAATATAATTTGAGAAAGGCATTTTAAACATTAAAATTAATTCATTTTAATGATAATGAGAAAACCATATGTTAGCTCAACGACATTGAAAAAGATAAGCGATATTTTTGGAGAAGAATAAAAGTCATTTTATCCGAGACTTATTTCCTGGTTTCTTAAAGAAGAGGGAAATTTAGGGAGCCCACAACACCTTGTTGAGCGCCTAGGGCTCGGAGGAGTGATGAAAGATGTAAAGTGAGTCGATAATGGCGCCGTTTGTGTGAAGGGGAAGTTCTTTAGCTGGAGGGCACCATTTCCAGCCCGTGTCAGTATCACTCGTCAACAGCAGTCACATATTATGACATAGAACTTATAAGTTGTAATTAATTTTGTTAGATGGGAATAATGTAAATATATAATATTATATACACATAATATATGGGTGAAGGTCTATTACAATAGTGTCAAGTATATTATAGGTACAGTTTATTTTCCTCCAAATTCCAGCCTGAACTCTTACGTTGAATATTATGAGAAAATTGAGGAAAATATAGTTTTATTTGGTTGTAATACTGTTATACTTGGTGATTTCAATTTACCTGAGATTTGTGATGCTTCATACGATTTTAGTACAGGTAGTAATAAGGTAAAGGAACTGTATAAATTACTAACTCTCTTAGGTTTACAGTCAGTGAACAATATAACAAATATCAATGGAAGAACGCTAGATTTAGTATTAACAAATATGAGTTTAAATATTACAGAAGACGATCATAATTTAGTGTCTAAAGACACATATCACCCACCTTTAAGTTTACTCCTTAGAACAACCCGGAGAAACAAAAGTAATACAGAATCAATAAATAGATACAATTATTATAGAGCTGATTTTAATAGGTTATATTTACTCTTAAGAGATTGCGCATGGGATGATTTAAATAACTACCATGATATAAACCAAGTTGTTACTATGTTTTACAATAAGCTATATTCAGTTATAGATCAATGTGTTCCTAAAACAAGAGGTTATAAACAGAAGTATCCCATTTGGTTCACAAAACAAATTATAAACAATATCAAACTTAAGGAAAAGTACAGAAAGAAGAAAGATGATTCAGAGTACTATCTGTTTCTATATAAGGCTTGTAGGGCCCGAATTAAAAATGATATTGAATTAGCTTACAGGTCTTACCTACAGAATATAGAGGAGAATATATCGCAAAATACCAACCAATTTTGGAATTTTATAAAAAGTAAAAGAAAACAACTCAAATCTAATGTAGAGATGGTATTTAATGGCCAATCTTTAAAAACAAATGTTGAAATTGCAAATGGATATGCAGACTATTTTAGATCAATATATTCACAAACCAAATCTACATACAATCCAATGTTTAATGCGAACAATAGCGAATTGGACTGTCTTGATTTGAAAAATATAACTATTACAGAAGTGAAACAGACCATAAAACAGTTAAAATCAACAAAATCTTCTGGGCCAGACAAAATACCCACCTATATTTTTAAAGGCTGTGGAGAAGCATTGGCATATCCACTAACCCTGATATACAATAAAATACTTGAAATGAGTATTTTTCCAGATGCGTGGAAATTTACCAAAGTTACACCCATTTATAAATCAGGAAATTCAAAATTAGTCCAAAACTATAGACCCATTGCAATTCTATCAACACCAGCCAAAATATTTGAAAGCATTTTACATAAACATGTTTTCAATCATGTTAAACTCTCAATCTCATCAAAACAACACGGTTTTATGCCTAAGAGATCAACAATTACCAATCTATGTAACTTCACAGAATACATATCATTTGAATTAGATAAGTACAAACAAGTTGATACTATATATACTGATTTTCAGAAAGCTTTTGATAAAGTAGATCATGACCTCCTATTAAAAAATATAATTTTTTATGGACTTTCCCCGAAATTACTTAAACTGTTCAGTTCATATTTAAACAGTAGAACCCAAATAGTCAATTATAAAGGCCATTTTTCATATAAATTTACTGTCAATTCAGGTGTACCTCAAGGATCAAACCTGGGTCCTCTATTATTTTTATTATTTGTAAACGATTTGCCTGATATAATTCTGTATTCAAATGTGGTAATGTTTGCTGATGATGTCAAATTATATAAATCTATAAATTCAGCAGAAGACTGTTACAATCTTCAAACTGACATTAATTCAGTATCAAAGTGGAGTAAAGATAACAAATTACCACTTAATATTAAAAAATGTGATAAAATGTCATTTGCAAGACGCAAAGAAACCATTAGATTTGACTATAGCATTGACGACATTCTATTACTTCAAGTAAGAAGTAAAAAAGATCTAGGTATTGTTTTTACTTCTGATCTAAGATTTAATGAACATATAGAATTAACAGTTAGGAAAGCTTTGGGAATCCTTGGTTTCATAATAAGAAATTCATACATGCTAAGCCAGGAAACATTAATTCGACTATATTATTCTTTCGTTAGACAAAATTTGGAATATGGATCAATCATTTGGGATCCGTTTACTGTAAAGAACAAAAAAATGATCGAAAAAGTACAAAACAAGTTCCTCAAGTTTTTAATGTTTAAAGTTTGTGACTTTTATCCATTGTATATGAATTATGATAAACTCCTGGAAAATTTTGAATTCCAAGCTTTGTCACATAGAAGAGCATGTCAGTCATTAAGTTTTTTGTATAAAATAATTAATTCCCATATTGATGATACAAACCTTATAGAAAAAATTTATATATATATATGTACCCAGTAAAAATAGTAGATTAAGAAAACTATTTTTTACTCCCAGAGTAAACACAGACTTACACAAAAATTCACCAATAAACAGAACTTTGAATAGGTACAATCAAATCCGCCCACTTAATATAGATATATTTGGAATGAATCTTAAACAATTTAATTTTGCTGCAAGCCAATTGTTAAAACTTGTCCAAAATGGTAATTCATAGGAATCTGTGTGTGAATAGTAACATCGTTGTCAACTAACATATTTTTCACTGTTTTATTATACTAGTTTTACTCTTATTTCCTTTTTTCTTTTTTCTTTTCTTTTTTCTCTACATCCTTCATGCTTGCTTTCTCCTTATCTATCTTATTCCCTTTACTCTCTTCTACTCTCTTTACTTCTTACCTTACATTGTCATTATCCTAACTTTTCTACTTTTTACTATATCTACTTCATATTTGTGTTATTGTAAGTACACAATGTATTGTTATTATAGTCATGAACATTGTAATTGGGTGTATACCTGTAATGTTCATTCTTGATTAAATAAATAAATAAATAAATAAATAATGCCCGCATGGAACGTTCACTTGAGGTTACTATGAAAAACACGCTGCTGTTATGTGCACCGGTACCTGCAGTTGAATTAAAATATTTATGTAGGTAAAGTAAAGTAAAGTGATCCCTATACAGGCTATGAAGGCCCAGAGGGTTCCAGGATTTCTCCTGGTACTCGTTTCTGTTGGAGGCTGATTCGAACCCAGGACCATAGTGCCACCAGAAGGATTAGGCCAATTGAAAACTCCAACGACTTCATTGGGAATCGAACCCGCGACCTTCCGGTTTGCAGCGCAGCGATTTATGTGGGTATGTGTGTGTGTATATATATAATAATAATTATACAGTATATACAATTTGAAATCTCTTTTATTTTTTTTTATGTAGTGGTTTCCTGTTCATCATCCCTATCTTTCTTGGCTTATTCGACTAGCAAAGGTGGTGTAAATACACTCTCAGGTGCCCGAGGCTCGCCCGCGATTGTTTACTCAACTGCTAGATGTTTTATTTAAATAATTTATCTAACAGAAAAATGATTGAAGCATTATAATTAATTACACTTGCATCAGTTTTACGTAAATTGCTTAAATTACATACATTTATTTTTAAATATAATTTTTTATGTAATAAATTTACTTTCTCCTGTGCTAGCTTTTGACTCATATATGCGAGAAAGTTTGTGCAACATATTTTGCACCATTTATTTATTCTTTATTTATAAATATTATAAGCTCTTTTTTTTCCCTTGAAGTTAAAACCTCCAAAAGCGCTGTGATCAAATACAAGAAAATTACTAAACAATATATTTTTCAACCTAAACAATTTGATGAGGCATAACCATTCCCTTTCTTCCTTTTTTTTGTTGTTGAGGTTTTGACATACAAAGATTAATATATGACCAATAAAAATCAAGTTAACCATATGGTAAAAGTATTTAAGTCTTACATTGATTAAAATAACTGAGACCAAAAAGTAAATTCTTATAAATAGGTCCAAATAATCGCAGTCAATACATATTTAGATTTTTTTCCTCTTTCATTTAGAATTTTACATTACAAAGTATGCTTAAATAAGGCTCAAAATTCAGCGCAGGAAACTTGAATGTCTTTACAATTTAATTTTCTTTATAGAATAATTTAGCTGGCCTGATAATTGTTATTTTATTTTCAGAAAGAAAAATAAAATGAAAAAGACAGGACTTCCTAGAAGGAGAAAAAAGACAAACCAAAGCAGATCAGGAAAGACTGAAAGAAAAAAGGTAGAGAAAAACCCAAAGAAACCCTGCATGTACTAATAATTAAAGTGAAAATAGGGAAAACTAACATGGACATACAAAATCCAGAGCAACATCACGGCCCAACCACCTCAAAAGAAACATCACAACTACGCTGATGGGACAAATCTATGGGTCCGGACAAATATACCTAAACAGACTATCATAAGAAAAACTATTCTGACAAATGGAACCAACCAAAGGGACAGCACAGAAAACCCACAGAAATACTCTAGTGAGACTGACCCAAACGACGGCCCCTTTATCCTTTATCACGGACAAAAAATTCCTCTCGGACGCAGAGAGCAAGAATAGAAAAGAACATAGTCTATACAAAATACAAAAGGAGCACAGTACCAAAGCTGACTGATAAAGGCTGAAGGCCAACAGAAAGAACGCGGATGCTATTCACGTACAAGCATGGACAACAATAAGCTAACCTGAAAGGCCAACAGGAGACATGCAAACAAGGCCCCACAACGGAGGAAAGTGCCACGCTTGTACAGTACAATTTTTTCTTCCTGGCACTGGGATAACGAGTTTCATGACAGCCAGAACCGTATAACTTAGTTAGCGCGATATGACTCTGGTGAAGACTGGCGTACGAATGACAATATTTCGATAGTAGACTCTTCCAGACTACTACGCATCTTTCTGAGCAGGTTCAAGTAGACTCAAGATATACTAATATATTATACAATATTGTACTAATGAAAAATCGAAGTTTATGGCTCATTATTATGTTCTAAAGAGTTGCCAACGTGTCATATAAATGTTTTAATCGAAACTTTCCCACACTCAGAGAAAACGAAGTAAGGTTATGTAAAAAGTGAGTTAGTCTTACAATTGCCGCGGAAGGAATGTACTGTAATCTTGAAAATTATGATGAAAATCATAATAGCAATAAAAATAATACATTTTAATATTCATATTTGTTACGCTCGTGTTGTTTCCAGGTACAATTTGTGAAGTTATATTAGCGCATGTGTAAGGGGAGATCATGAAGCAAGAAGCGGCATAATGAGGGTACATCCTGCACTGTGTCAACATCACGTGAGTACTGACTATATTACACTGGTACGTGTATCAAAGGGAGGTATTTCGATGTCAGACAGCTTCACACAAGATATTCGTATAATAAATTATAGCAGTAGCTCTCCTTTCACCCCTACGGCATATCGCTTGAGAAAAAAAATCAACTTTACTTCATTAAATATATATATATAGATTGAAATTGATATCTTGCTCTTTTTCATGAACACGGATAATTTAATTTTTATAAATAAAAAAGGCAAGAGTTGGGCATCTTTAAATGACCCTTATTTAAAATCGTAAAAAAATTATCCTTATAGGAGAAGCTGGCTACAAGATCTCGGATTTATAGTACTTGTCTATCAATTTGTTGACATAGTTTCAAACATGAGAAGGATTTTGGCTACAATTTGAAATTATTAAATTAAAATGTCTCGCAAAACACCCGTTTTACTCAAAATTATTCATGGCAAAAATTTATTGAAGTAATGTTTTTATTGAATGAATACATAAAGAGAATAGTCTATCTTCGTTTCAAATACACCAAGCATCATTTCAGTTCTCTTTGATTAAGTCCAGGCTTCGCATCCGCATCTCACAATGCTCCTATTTTAGTATGAGGCATTTCAATTTTAGTTTTCTGATGTACGCAGTTAGATTTCATTCTGCCTTTCTTTACCATAGTTTTACCTCTCCCTTTCATAAAAATTCCGTTAGTTGATACACGTATAAATTAAGCTTAAAGAATGTATTGTATAATTTTCGAACTATTTCGAAACATTGAACTCTTGAAAGGTCTGTACACTACCTTTTTAAAATCCGTTATCTTACAGGAACCTTGTTCACTTGAGAAAGTGAAGTTTTGCATTCTTCCAGAAAATAAAGTAATTCAGTTTGGGGTGATTTTCAAGGTCAAGTTTCTTTGCAACTTAGTAACCATCAAGTCATCTCAGAATTTACAGGCTAATAAAAATATAACAGAACAAAACGGTGTCTTCCTTCACTGTACCGAAAAAATGAAATGAAACTACCCTGTCCGAAGAATTTATATTTTAGGGTTGCCTTTAAAGGCGGCCATTCACTATCGCTCCAAATAATCGTCATCCACTTGGATGTTGTCCACAGGACGACATCCAAAACTAGGTGGTCATTCACTGTCACTCCACCCGCGCCAGTTGCTTCGTGGAACAGACCCGCGCCAGTTGCTTCGTGGAACAGTAAGGTTGAACCTTGACTTTTGAAAAATTGGCGCCAACGATTTAAATAAAAATTTAAAATTTGAAACTCTTGTCTATGGCTAATAAAATGACTATATCCGTTTTACCGCAAAAATTACTTAGGGGCTACTTTACTCATTTCCATTTTCAATTTTTCTAGATTATCTCCATTAGGCCTACAGTATGCGACACATAAAAACCTTCCACAGTAAAGTTGTAGAAAAAATTAAAATGAACCTTTTTTGTTTAAAACAATTTTATACATCTAATAGATATTGAGATAAACAGCTTAAATAAAAAATACAGCTTAAACGCAAATTTCATAACATACATATGAAGGGCCTAGTTCCATAAGGGCATAAGGCACAAGGACATAGTTTCGAGAAATATTTATGTTTTTAAACAGTGTTACCACTCACAAATAGGTGGTTTAAAGTATAATTTTATAACATACTAGCATGTGCCCGCGGCTTCGCCCGCGATAATTATTTCAAAAATTAAAAATTAAGAGCATAATAGTTAAATCATTATAATTATTAACACCTAAATCACGTGGACTACATACCACGATTAGAGAGCGTCGCCTGGTAAAAGCGACCTCAGATTCGAGTTGCTTGGCCCAGAAAACCCTTGTATAGTTTCGTTCAAATCAAGCAATGTTTCACCATACAGTATTTAGGCCTATATTGAATATCCCTCTTCCGTGTTGGTTGAAAATTTAATATGTCTACGGGCCTTAACATTCTAAACAAATGAATCGACCAGCGTGGGCTTACACCATTCAAGCGATCGCGATGCTTTTATTTCCACGGTATGACAAAAATAGCCAAAGACAACTGCAATTGATTTGACATTGAAATGTATTACTGAAATCTGATGCTTCGACAGCGCGAATCACGTTTTCTGCCAGTTTTTCACTCATAACTCGCGAACGAAAGCTAAAATTAAAAATTCGGCTTCGAGGTGCATTCGCCCACCTTTCAGTCCATCTATCTTTAAAATTTCAGATCTCTGCGTTCAGTAGATTTCGATGGGCATCGTGGACAGACAGACAAACAGCAAGTGCCCGCATGTGCCCGCGGCTTCCCCCGCGATAATTATTTCAAAAATTAAGAGCATAGTTAAATCATTATAATTATTAACACCTAAATCACGTGGAGTGCATTCCATGATTAGGTAGCGTCCCCTGGTAAAAGCGACCTCAGATTCGAGTTCCTTGGCCCAGAATACCCCTGTACAGTCAGTTTCGTCCAAATCGAACAATGTTTGACCATATTTAGGCCTATATTGATTATCCCTCTTCCGTGTAGGTTGAAAATTTCATGTCTTCGGGCCTTGATATTCTAAATAAATGAATCGTCCAGGATGGACTTACAAAATCAAGCGATCGCCCGCGATGATTATTTCAAGAATTAAAAATTAAGAGCATAATAGTTAAATCATTATATTTATTAACACCTAAATCACGTGGACTACATGTCACGATTAGATAGCGTCGCCTGGTAAAAGCGATCTCAGATTCGAGTTCCTTGGCCCAGAAAATCCCTGTATAGTGAGTTTCGTCCAAATCGAACAACGTTTGACCATATTTAGGCTAATATTGATTATCCCTATAATAATAATAATAATAATAATAATAATAATAATAGTAATAATAATAATAATAATAATCCTCTTCGGTGTAGGTTGAAAATTTCACATTATGTTTGCGTGCCTTGACATTAAAAACAAATGAATCGACCAGCGTGAGCTACAACATTCAAGAGATCGCGATGCTTTTATGTCGAAGGTTTGACAAAAATAGCCAAAGCCTAGTGTAATTGATTTGTATTACTGAAAACTCATGCTTCGAAAACGGAATAAATACACGTTTTCTGCCCGTTTTTCACTCATAACTCACGAACGAAAACTAAAATTAAAATTCCGGCTTGGAGGTGCATTTTCCGACCCTTTAGTCCGCCTATGTATAAAATTTCAGATCTCTGCGTTTAGTAGATTTCGCTGGGCATCGCGGACAGACAGACACTTCCTTTTATTAATATAGATATTTTTGAAGGACAGGCTAAATTAGTGTTCTGCAAATTTACAAGGTAGAGAGTATTGGGATCTTTTACAACTAGAGGCACCTAAACATGTTAAACAGAAACTGAAATACTTTTACAGTAGCAAAATCTTTTTACTTTGTATCATATTATTTGTTTTTATTTTATTTTAGTAAAAACCTGTATTATACAGTGACAATTGCACGTTTGCCAATGAATACTAGTAGGCCTATGTTATACAGTCAAAATTGCATGTTTGCCAATGAATACCAGTATCCTCATTAATACAACAGATGATAAGCAAAACAATATATTTTGAACATGTGCGTAATTTCAGTTTTTTAACTGGGGTGGCAAGGTCTGCCTGGGGGTCTGGGGGGTATGGAAATTTTTTAAAATTCGGCATTAAAATGATGTAGTTTAAGCATTTTAAAAGCTTTTTTACATATCATACCAGCATAAATGTTAAGTTTAATATAGAATCAAGATTGTGTCACGTTTATAAACTGTAATTTTTCACTTGTTTGCAAATCTATATTAATAAAAGGAAGTGTCTGTCCTCCGTCTGTCTGTCTGTCTGTCCTCCGTCTGTCCGCGATGCCCAGCGAAATCTACTCAACGCAGAGATCTGAAATTTTATACATAGGCGGACTAAAGGGTCGGAATGTGCACCTCGAAGCCGGAATTTTAATTTTCGCTTTCGTTCGTGAGTTATGAGTGAAAAACGGCCAGAAAACGTGTGTTTATTGAGTTTTCGAAGCATGAGTTTTCAGTAATGCAAATCAATTACACTAGGCTTTGGCTATTTTTGTCATACCTTCGACATAAAAGCATCGCGATCTCTTGAATGTTGTAGCTCACGCTGGTCGATTCATTTGTTTTTAATGTCAAGGCACGCAAACATAATATGAAATTTTCATCCTACACCGAAGAGGATTATTATTATTATTATTATTATTATTATTATTATTATTATTATTATTATTATAGGGATAATCAATATTAGCCTAAATATGGTCAAACGTTGTTCGATTTGGACGAAACTCACTATACAGGGGTTTTCTGGGCCAAGGAACTCGAATCTGAGGTCGCTTTTACCAGGTGACGCTCTCTAATCGTGATATGTAGTCCACATGATTTAGGTGTTAATATAATGATTTAACTATTATGCTCTTAATTTTTAATTTTTGAAATAATTATCGCGGGCGAAGCCGCGGGCACATGCTATCTTTAAATAATAAAAAGACGTGTTTGTCTGTCTGTCCACGATGCCCAGCGAAATCTACTGAACGCAGAGATCTGAAATTTTAAACATAGATGGGCTGAAAGTTGGGTGAATGCGCATCGAAGCCGGATTTTTAATTTTAGCTTTCGTTCGCGAGTTGTGAGTGAAAAACTGGCAGAAAACGTGATTTTAGCGCTGTCGAAGCATCAGATTTCAGTAATACATTTCAATGTCAAATCAATTGCAGTTCGCTTTGGCTATTTTTGTCATACCGTGGAAATAAAAGCATCGCGAACGCTTGAATGTTGTAAGCCCACACTGGTCGATTCAATTGTTTAGAATGTCAAGGCCCGTAGACATATGAAATTTTCAACCTACACGGAAGAGGGATAATCAACATAGACCTAAATATGGTTAAACATCGTTCGATTTGGACGAAACTCACTATACAGGGATTTTCTGGGCCAAGGAATTCGAATCTGAGATCGCTTTTACCGGGCGACGCTATCTAATCGTGGTATGTAATTCACGTGATTTAGGTGTTAATAAATATATTGATTTAACTATTATGCTCTTCATTTTTAATTCTTGAAATAATTATCGCGGGCGATCCCTTGATTTTGTAAGTCCATCGTGGACGATTCATTTGTTTAGAATATCAAGGTCCGAAGACATGAAATTTTCAACCTACACGGAAGAGGGATAATCAATATAGGCATAAATATGGTCAAACATTGTTCGATTTGGACGAAACTCACTGTACAGGGGTATTCTGGGCTAAGGAACTCGAATCTGAGGTCGCTTTTACCAGGCGACGCTATCTAATCGTGGTATGTAGTCCACGTGATTTAGGTGTTAATAAATATAATGATTTAACTATTATGCTCTTAATTTTTAATTTTTGAAATAATTATCGCGGGCGAAGCCGCGGGCACATGCTAGTAACTGATATTTTTACTGCCGATTTTTGAGGTGGCAAAAAGAGAGGTTTGGCAATTATGGGGTGGCAACTGCCACTCCTTGCCACCCTGTAATTACGCCACTGATTTTGAATGAAGTTATACTTCAGAAATGCAAGTTCATTTTTTATAAACATTTGCTTGGATGGTAGCACTGCAGAAAATAAAAATAATTGATAAACACACCTCAATAACAGATAGGAAGTGTGCCTTACGCCTTTATGGAACTGTCATGAAGTAGAATGAATGTGCAGTTTCACATGTCTTTTCTTATAACTGAGCAGAGGTTTAAGGCACAAGTACAAATAGTTCATTGAGTATTTATTAGATATGAGGAGAAGGCATAAATGTTAAAAACTCAAAATTAAAGATTTGTGCCTTACGTCCTTAAACACGAAATATATACAGCTTAAACGAGAATTTCAGAACATACATATCAATTAAAATATTAACGACATTTTGTTGTCCATAGTAACATAAAAACTATAATCTACTTATTGCTGTAAATGCAGTCAGTTTAGCTCAGTCGTAATGAACATACCAAAACCAATTACAGCGACGAGGTATAGGCTAATAGGGAAGAGGTCCTGGGTTCAAATCAAATTTCGTGGCCACCCAAATTTACCGTAGGCTCTTGTAAAAACGCATTCATGAAACATTTTGCTTCTATTGTTCGGCTACATCTCAACGCATCCTGCATTTTTGCCTTCGAGATTGAGGAAAGCATGCAAACCGCAAGTTATTAAGTGCCAGTATGGCACTTTATGAGATTGTGTGGGGAAGGGGAAATGTCTGTCCGTGTGTCTTTACGCGCGATAACTCAAATACGCTTTATTGGATTTTCATGAAACTTGGTATACGCATCTATAACGTCCATGGCAAGAACCCTATTGATATTGGACAAATTCGGTTGACCGGTACCGGAGTAAAGCCCAACTTAGTGCCTATTTTATGGTAATATATTAGAAAGCATTTATCAAATGCAAATTAGTTATCATGACAACATATTGTTTTACAGTATTCTTATAATACGGCTTTGGAAGTTGGAATACAGTTAGCTTTGACAAATAACATTATTCCTTCACATACGGTTATGAAAGTAGATCGTTAAATTGGGCGAGGTAATTGAGATGGTAACGTCTTGGACTCACATTTTGATTGTTCCTGGTTCAATTCCCGTAGCCGGCCAATTTGACATATCTTTTCCGTATTTTTATGTGAGTATGCGATTGTCAAGATATCACAAATCTGTATAGTTCTGCTGATGCTGGACGATTCTAGCTGATTAAAAAACTAGACCTTTGTTCTCCCTGAAGCTCTACTTAATGAGTGATTGAATCTGGAGCTTACCTCGGAAATCAGCAAAAAAAACTTATTTTCTGCATATCATAATTGCAAATATAACTGATTAAACAAAAGCATACTGGCACTTTGTTACATCAGTTTACCTGGAATTTTAATTTTCGCTTTAGTTCGTGAGTTATGAGTGAAAAACGGGCAGAAAACGTGTATTTATTCCGTTTTCGAAGCATGAGTTTTCAGTAATACAAATCAATTACACTAGGCTTTGGCTATTTTTGTCAAACCTTCGATATAAAAGCATCGCGATCTCTTGAATATTGTAGCTCACGCTGGTCGATTCATTTGTTTTTAATGTCAAGGCACGCAAACATAATGTGAAATTTTCAACCTACACCGAAGAGGATTATTATTATTATTATTATAGGGATAATCAATATTAGCCTAAATATGGTCAAACGTTGTTCGATTTGGACGAAACTCACTATACAGGGGTTTTCCGGGCCAAGGAACTCGAATCTGAGGTCGCTTTTACCAGGTGACGCTATCTAATCGTGATATGTAGTCCACATGATTTAGGTGTTAATATAATGATTTAACTATTATGCTCTTAATTTTTAATTTTTGAAATAATTATCGCGGGGGAAGCCGTGGGCACATGCGGGCACATGCTGTTTGTCTGTCTGTCCACGATGCCCATAGAAATCTACTGAACGCAGAGATCTGAAATTTTAAAGATAGATGGACTGAAAGGTGGGCGAATGCACCTCGAAGCCGAATTTTTAATTTTAGCTTTCGTTCGCGAGTTATGAGTGAAAAACTGGCAGAAAACGTGATTCGCGCTGTCGAAGCATCAGATTTCAGTAATACATTTCAATGTCAAATCAATTGCAGTTGTCTTTGGCTATTTTTGTCATACCGTGGAAATAAAAGCATCGCGATCGCTTGAATGTTGTAAGCCCACGCTGGTCGATTCATTTGTTTAGAATGTTAAGGCCCGTAGACATATTAAATTTTCAACCAACACGGAAGAGGGATATTCAATATAGGCCTAAATACTGCATGGTGAAACATTGCTTGATTTGAACGAAACTATACAAGGGTTTTCTGGGCCAAGCAACTCGAATCTGAGGTCGCTTTTACCAGGCGACGCTATCTAATCGTGGTATGTAGTCCACGTGATTTAGGTGTTAATAATTATAATGATTTAACTATTATGCTCTTAATTTTTAATTTTTGAAATAATTATCGCGGGCACATGCTAGTATGTTATAAAATTAGACTTTAAACCACCTATTTGTGAGTGGTAACACTGTTTAAAAACATCAATATTTCTCGAAACTATGTCCTTGTGCCTTACGCCCTTATGGAACTAGGCCCTTGATATGTATGTTATGAAATTTGCGTTTAAGCTGTATTTATTATTTAAGCTGTTTATCTCAATATATATTAGATGTATAAAATTGTTTTAAACAAAAAAGGTTCATTTAAATTTTTTCTACAACTTTACTGTGGAAGGTTTTTATGTGTCGCATACTGTAGGCCTAATGGAGATAATCTAGAAAAATTGAAAATGGAAATGAGTAAAGTAGCCCCTAAGTAATTTTTGCGGTAAAACGGATATAGTCATTTTATTAGCCATAGACAAGAGTTTCAAATTTTAAATTTTTATTTAAATCGTTGGCGCCAACTTTTCAAAAGTCAAGGTTCAACCTTACTGTTCCACGAAGCAACTGGCGCGGGTCTGTTCCACGAAGCAACTGGCGCGGGTGGAGTGACAGTGAATGACCACCTAGTTTTGGATGTCGTCCTGTGGACAACATCCAAGTGGATGACGATCATTTGGAGCGATAGTGAATGGCCGCCTTACTCCCGGCTGAGGGAATCCAGTCCTTTCTAAGAATATTTTTACCCACTCTTTTTGTAATTCCTGTTCTTTTGGAAAACTTACCGTGGAATCGATAGTCCTCCCCCAGGTAAGCATGCTTACCCACTTAGGTGGCAGCTAATCGGCAGAGGTCTGCTACCTGGCAAACCCCTAGCGGTCTCCCAGAACTGTCACCAACACGCTTTCCGTCTGCAAGCCACGTGGCACGAACTTCCCGCGTCAACTTTTACGATACGTTGGAGTTTGAAACTATGTGAAATTTATAGACGAGAAAGCGAGAAGAATGTTGTCGTAGCAATATGTAAGCGACATGGAGAACCCTTTTCACAAATATAGGGATCGCAAATTTAAGGTGCAATTCAGATTTTAAAGGTAAACAAAGAATGAAGACCAGATCCTGCTGGCCCCTCCCCTGTGCTACTGCCGAAGGCGTGCGTAGCAGGTGAAAGATGATAGGCGCGGCCAGCTTAACATATTGCCAACATCCACTTAGAATAATACAATGTTCTTATGCTTAAAACTATTAAGATAATCTTTTATAATAGTAAAACTAGATGGTTTTATTCAGAAAATGTTTAGTATTCCTCATAAATGTTCTAAAAAAATACAACTGGTGAAAATGTATACTGACTTTCTCCCTATCATATTGGTCACTATGAACTAGCCATTTTAGTTCGACTGTGATGCATCTACACGGTTGCCATTTACTGCAAAATCCGAACTCCTGCTGGAACCTCCGCTGGCAGGGGTTTCACGATACGGAACTCCAAGGGGCCTGCCAGCTGGGTATGGGTAAGCCCCTATACCTGACAGAGCTTTATAAATCTGACTCTTAAACATGTTCTGTAATCACTTTTAACACCCCTTAATTACTCGTGCACAACATTTTTAAGGCATTTAACTAACACGATTTAAATACAACACTGCTAGAACCCACAGCCCATGCAGTTTAAAGCACAGGAAGCAAGAAGGGAAGGCCCAGTTACGTCACACCCCCTTCCACCAACCTTCCCGCCTGGGTAAAGTGCGCCGTCACACGGACAAAGAAATGTGGTTTTCGAGGTTGGAATGTGGAATATAAGGCATGGGCGGATCCAGAACTTATTAAAGGAAGGGGCCGGCATAAACGAAGGTTAGCAATTTTTGGGGGTGTAGGGGTATGGAACGCGTATGAAACATCCCCAAAAATCAGGGGTCCGGGGTCCTCCTTCGGAAAAAAAAGTGCAAAATTATAATTTTTTAGGTCCTCTGCGTGATTCCTCCATATTACTCAGCAGACTCTCTTTTTACCCATAGTTTTGTTGACTAATTTGTGCTGATTAAGTATAAAATTAAAATTATTATTCAAATAAATGATCTCGCACGAAATCTGTGCCGATGGGACCGTTACTCTCTAGAGAGAGACATACTATTGTGCGAGAGAGAGAGAAGTAGATTGGCCTTTACAAATAGAGAGGGAGGTACTGTTGTGCGAGAGAGATAGTTAGCAGGCCAATCGACGCTACAGTCCCCACGAAAACGTAATGCAATGACTTAGGCAATCGGCACAGATATTGTGCGGGAACTATAAAAGTTTTTTTTTACTTTTAACTTAAAGTAAATGCTGGGCTAAAGTAGTTCACAAGAAATCAATTAATCATTTATATCATAATAACAACTAAAAATAAGTAACTCGAACAACTGTTGTCCTGTTGATTGTCACGGCTTGTCTTCTCATTTGACATAAGGAGTCCAGAATATAAACACTTTTCAACTGCCAGTTTACAATCCTCTTGTTGAAATAGGGCGAGTATAATAGCTTTTTTAGTACACGCTCCCTAAAACAACTACTTGTCGAACTGGTAACACGCCGAAAAATTGCATTTTAGCGATCTAGGTCGCTAAAATTGCATAAAACTGCATTTAAATTGCAGTTAAAACGCAGTTTTATCGGCCTAGTACGCTAAAGTCGTAAAGGCAAACTAAAAACAAAATCCAGATTGCATTGACCAGTCACACCAACTTTAACATGGATTTAAGCGTATATTTGGTCATCAAACAACAAATTTAAGCCAAGATGTTTCTTTATGACAACTTTATCAGGGATTTTTGCAAAACACGGTAACCTACTTCATCATATAACAACAAATATAAGTCAACAACTTTTCACATCTAGGTTCACAAGAGAAACATTGCTTACCATTTATGCACCAGTATTTAATTGCGATAATATAATCCTTCTCATAGTCTACTGCTGCCGAGATTTTACTGGCTTGTTCCGGCTACGACTGGAATTCCCTCGGGATTATCACTCATATTTTCACAAGCATTTCATAAATACTAGTTCGTATGCATTATTGTTTACAAACAAACGACTCACTTATTATGCATCTATACCGCATTTCGTATTGGTACGGTTCATTGTTGTTCTGCCATACAGGCGGCTATGAGAATAGCTGACTGTACATTTCATTATAATTAATTATTCGGTGTTTTTATTTCGTTTCATTTAATTTAGGGAGCCTTTACTAAAAATTATTATATGCACCACGTACGCAAAGGCTTTTTATCGGACGCGTCCTATATCTCAGCCTGGGCTTACGCCTCGACCGCAATACTAGATTCATCTGCTAAAGCGTTATTTTGATATATAATTAGTTATTATTTTATTAATAAACTTCATTTTGTCCAATGAGGGAATAGTTTTTGACTTTGTGTAAGTTTGTCCACCTTATCACTACAGCTTAGGATACCCAGGGAATGTTGCCAATAACATTTACAATAGGCTATATGATGTAGTTTTTATATTAACATGTAAGTTACAATAACAGTTTGATCTGACGCTTAGCCAGCAAATTATTCTATGAAGGACTATGCATAAAATTCTATTTACAGGAATTGTCATATAACCTTTAAAAATATTTATAAAATAACTATAAACACTTAAAAGATAGGCATTGGTACATTGCGACTCACCAGAGTCCCCCACTCCTACTCTCAATCCCTCCCCTAGCGGTGGCATTTGAACAACTAGAAGCGACGGTAGCGCCATCTCTTAATGAACTGATGAAACAGAAAAATAATTTGTTTCTTCTTTATTCTCTTCTTTTCCCGCTCCTTCCTCCTTTCCTCTCACCTCTTCACCCTACCTACCTATTTGAGACCTATTTCTAATAGTAAATTATGTATCGACCGGGATTCGAACCCGGGACCCCTAGCATTATAGCTAGGAATCTTCACCACTACGCTACGAGTGAATGTTGAGCACTGAAGGAAGCTTACGTATATTAGAGTTCTGTTAGGGGGATTTCACGAGTTTTAACGCAAGAATCGGTTTTATAAGTAGTGTTGGTACACACGGCGTTTTTTATAATTATGAAATATTATGTGTGGTACAAGGGTATTTTTGTATTGTGAAATAGCATATTTTGTTGGAAGGGTCGTCTTTATAATTGTGGAATATTATGTGGAGGTGCAAGGGGCTTTCTTTATTGTGAAATATTAGGTGACATATCAATTTCAATTATGCATTACCGGCGTTGACCAACGGCTACAGGCATGATGGTATGTTTTGCGGGGAAGCGGAGCAGGCGGCACGCGGGAAGCTGCCAGGCGGGGAATCGGCCAGGCGAGTGGCGAGTGGAAAGGGGAGCAGGGTGAGTCGCAAAGTACTAACTTCCCAAAAGATACAGTTTGTAGAGTCACTTAAAATGAAGTATTGTCTATAAAGTTTTTGTGTATACTGAATTCTGCAATGTTTATAGCGTCAGACTTTAGAATATGTTGTGTCCTATCATGCATTCATTAATATGAGTCCTATTAGCTAATAGGACTCTGAGGCTTGCCAATAACTACTTCAAGTACTACGAAAATACAAAGTGTGGAGTTGCAAGAGATCAACAGCCACGAGGAATAAGTTAATCATATATAGGCTACAACCATAGGTGAACTAAGGTTGTAAGTACATTTTATCTCATACTAGTGAATATGTAATAGGAATCATATTCTTGCTTTACATTTTAAAGACACGCTATAAACATTGCAGAATTGAGTATACATAAAAACATTTTGGACAACACTTCATTTTAAGTGACTCTACAAACTTGTTTTATAACTTTATAAGTATTTTTAAAGGCTATATTAGTCCAATCAAACTTTCACAAAAAAGCCAAATGGATGCAAAATTTCGGGTAGAGCTAATTTTTTATATGATGTCTGGGATGGTATTCTGAGTAATTTATGACATTTTGCCAACAACAATTTTTGCCGCCGGAGCCGCCATCTTGAAAACTTCAAAATTTATATTTTATTTCTGTTTTTGCCCATTATCTGCACAAAATACGTTCCTGAGAAAAATGTTTTATTATCCATTCTAAAAGTAGACTACATTTTCCACAGTTTGAGATAAAATTGAGTTTTCTACCACGGATAGTTTCGGAAATACATCTCTCCGAATTTCAGCAACATTTTGAAAAAATAAATAAATCTCAACTTTCAACTGGTTTTTGCTCGCTATCTTCTAAATGACCAAGCCTATAGTAGAACTCCATATGGAAACTTAAACTAGAGGTAATTTGCAACTTGTCGAGAACTTTAAACTTATGATACTTCTAACAGGACACAAGATACAGAGGTTTAAAGATATATGTAGGCCTACAGCAGTCATGTCCACATATTCAGGAATAATAATTGTCGGAGGTGAGGAAGTGAACTGCCTTCTGGCTAGACACATTGGAGAAGAGGGAATAGCAAGCATTGTTGGCAGTAACTATTCGCTTGAAAAGTAATTTTCTAGATTTATAGTTATTTCATAAATGTTTCTTACTTCGACAATATGTGTGCGATTGCTCATACAGGACTCGAATCAGCTCTGTGCTAAACCAGTTATTCCGTTAATGTATAATTTCCTTAGCAACAATGCTTGATTCACAATGTCAGATGCTTTAGTTTGATCTAAAAATAAGCATAAACAGCAATGTTTTAATGCTTCTGTAGGAGTTCGTTCTCTCTACAAATCTCCCTTTGAAGAACTCGTTTTCTGATAACATTTCATATTTATTTAAACACCACAAGTTATTAGCTAATTATAATAATTCCTTTATTGCAACCAAATGGTCATATTATGGTGAATAGAGCTACGGTGGAATGCTATATGGCAGGGAAAACAGGAGCACCCTGAGAAAACCTGCTCCGGCCCCATTTTTTCACCACTAGATCCACCGAGATCCGATCCCGAGTCCCAGGGGTGGAAGGCGAGCAGTCTAACCACTCAGCCATGGGAATGGCTATTAGCTAATTATACACGATATTTTCTAGAATTTGTTATACTGATGACACTAATTTGATCATTTCCAATGTTGCTTTTGTCCCCCTTTTGCCATTTTAAACTCATCACATCGACCTATTTCCTCCATTATGAGCAACATGACGGTCTAGCGATGGGTTCCCCTTTTACCGGCTATCGCAAATTTCTACATTAAGTCCTTCAGACATTTGGGTATCCAGAAGGTGGCTTACAAACCCAATACTTCTTCATGTACTACATTGGTCTGATAGCAAGGCATCGACAGGCTGAATGAGTCCCTTGATTTTCACAACAGCATCCATGTCAACATCAGGTTCACCATGCATTTCGAGAAAACGGAAGCCTGCTCTTTCTCGACATCCTCATCAGCAATAAACCAGATAGCCCCTACCACATAGCGTCCACAGAAAGCCTATTCACACAGATCTTTATTTGAACGCAAATAGAATACACACTCAGCACAGAAGCGAGGCATCCTGATGACACTGGTACGCTGGTGACGTCACCATCCAACTATCTCAAAAAGACTTTCCGCTAAAATGGATACAATTCCAAAGGCTTTGCATTGGCCCTGAGAAATACCGATTTCTCATCAAATGAAAACCCGGAACCTTGTTCTCATAGAGCATATTATATTCCACTCATGACGCTCATCTTCAAGAAAACTGCTGAACAAGCACAACACAACAAAAGTATATTTGCTCCTGCCTAAACTACAATATCTGGTAAACCCCCGGCATTTATGAAATTCCACGCCAGTGTGAATCAGTCTACACATTCGAGTCCAGATGCAGTGAACGGGCCGTGGCACGCTGGCAGCAGCGGTAGCCTCTCCTTCTCCCTCATAGCGTTTCTGCATGAAGTCGGCTGTTCCCAAGATCAGTAAACTATACAGGTTGCGTATTCCGGGATAGACCAATCGCAGCACTTGAGTGTGTGACGTCACAAGATTCCAGATCTCGCAATTTTCAGATTTTACTCAGTCTAGAAAATCTTACACCGCGTGATTAAACTCGTAACCTTTAATTAACTCGTGGTCGGATTCCTGTGAAATTTATACAGAAATAATCTACACACATCAGCCCTACTGATGGTTAAAACAGAGCCTTAAAAAAGCGGATACAAATGTTTTTATTTCATTTTATAAACATCACCCGTTCCACAAAATTCATGGAGGGAGAAGCAAATTTCACTATGCGACAATTTTTTGTATTTTTGTGTCCCGAAAAAACTTCAAGCGAGAAAGTTTTAGTGAAATAATTGAATTTTAATACAAATGAAGTTCCAGCCCCATATCTCGAATGGTTTACGAGTAATTAAGTGGTAATTATTCCATGCGCTTCAGTGTCGGAGTGATTTGTGACGACCGTGAAATGTTCAGGAAGAAGCAATTTGACTATGCGACAATTTTTTTATTTCTGTGACCAGAAAATGATTCAAGCATGTGAGCTTATTTTATTTCTGTGACCAGAAAATGATTCAAGCATGTGAGCTTTAAGGAAATATTTGAATTTTATTATACATCAAGTACCACGTTTATATTTTGAATGGTTTACGAGTAATAGAGTGGTAATTACTCAAGGCGATAAAGCTATCGGAACGGTACAGAGGTCTTTTTTATTCTATAAAATAGGCCTACTAGCAATTACGTAAAAATCCTTAAATATTTTAATCGTGGACTCAATAATAAAGGATATTAACTGGCTACTTGTACCCATACTGAAAGATTGACCCGCTGGGGAAAAAGAATGAATTAAACTTTTTCCCAATCTTGTAAATCTGCACTACTGTTATTTAGATATTTGTTGAATTATTTATTTTATTTTTTGATCCTTTGTGCTAGTAACTTTTATTTCTAATTACCTTATCAAATGCCTTATTAGTTTAATACCTTGTTACGCCCTTTTCATATTTTAATATAATTTATCAACATGAAAACGTATTACAGTTAAAATTGAATTGCCGAGGCTTTAAGAGCATGCTATCGGGTTATAGTTAGGGCAAGACGATGGTACTTTTTAATGAAAAATTCATGGAAAAATCCTTTGAAATATTGTGTGATTTATGTAGAATGCATTGCGAAGAAATTTGTGTCCTTTTTGTTATGTTGAGACGTCGATTTTAAAGATCCTGCGCCTCTTTTCGTTGTGCTGCTCATGAAAGTTTCCCTGCCCTGCAATTCACAAACCATCCCTTAGTTTATTAGGTCTATATTATCTCTGTCGTCACATAATTTGTATACAGATGTACACTTTTGGCCGTGTTTCACCAATCATTACCTACATAACTTACCCCATATAACCCGGAGAAAATTATTATTAATATAAATGTATTGCTTTGATTACAATATTAACACAAATTAATACTCTACAATAGTCTACGCAATGTAATAATAACATTAGTACTGTACATGTTAATATTGATACATAAAAATTCCCGTAGTTGTTTTCTACCCTTATTATAAGGTACAATTTCTATACAAATATAGGATACATTCTTTAACAAATTTTCATCAAATTATACTAACATAACCTCTAGAATGAGGAATATTTTCTAGGCAACAAAATACTAGAACAAATCACCCTTTAGCTGTTATATAGGCCTACCTGTATTATATAATTTCTATTCAAATCTAGATCCTTTGGGAGATTTTTACAAGATTTTAAAGATAAATGCTGTAGAATCAGAAGAACATTTTAAGTAACTTGAATAACAGAACAGTTCACATCTTAGCTGTTTTCTACAATCTACAAAATTACTGTTACACACTGCCACAGCACATATCTGGCCCGGCATAATGGTTCAGTTAATTGCACTTTCTAAAGCACCTTCCATTTGTATTATTAAAAACAGTATGTACTGGTAATATCTATCCTAAAAGACTGCGGTCAAGCGGCCGAAATCAGTAGGTAGAAGCTTTGTCAGCGGCACCATGCTCTCTACTGTCGTGCTTGAAGCGCCAAATCATTCTGACACCTTGAAGCGCCCGGAATAATTACCACTCAATCACTCGTAAACCATTCGAGATATGGGGCTGGAACTTCATTTGTATTAAAATTCAATTATTTCACTAACACTTTCTCGCTTGAAGTTTTTTCGGGACACAAAAATACAAAAAATTGTCGCATAGTGAAATTTGCTTCTCCCTCCATGAATTTTGTGTAACGGGTGATGTTTATAAAATGAAATAAAAACATTTGTGTCCGCTTTTTTAAGGCTCTGTTTTAACCATCAGTAGGGCTGATGTGTGTAGATTATTTCTGTATAAATTTCACAGGAAACCGACCACGGGTTAATTAAAGGTTACGAGTTTAATCACGCGGTGTAAGATTTTCTGGACTGAGTAAAAACTGAAAATTGCGAGATCTGGAATCTTGTGACGTCACACACTCGCCTGCTCGCCGCAACCCCCTGTCCTATAAACTCGCCGGAATACGCTACCTCTGTAGTTTACAAGCCTTGGGCTGTTCCCATCCGCTAGCTGGCTCGCCGGCCCGAGACGCAGAATAGTCCGTTTTCCGAGTTATTTTTAAGGGACATACTTTTGTTTACAATGGGGCTGTAGAGTTATTCTATCAAAAAGTTAAAAAAAACTTTTGAATAACTGTCACAGATAGCTACATTCCAGCCCAAATAAACCTCTCTGAAATACAGAAAAACCAAGTAATGAAATATTAAAAAATCACGATTTTTAGCAGTTTTCGATTTTTCCTGCAAAAAATAATATTATGGACCGATTGTTATCTTAGTCTTCTTAAGCTCCAATTCGTGCTATGTTTTGTTTTGAAACTTTTTCGTTTTTTGATACCTTAAAATCTAAAAGAAGAAAACCTGTTCACACTTTTTTTCATTTTTCCATCATGATGCTACAAACCGATTTTCCACCAATAGGTATAGGCTAAATTGAATTACTCCCATTGTTCTCCTAGTTATTGCGTATTCTTTTTTAAATGAGCATTTTTTGCTACCACGACAGGACTACTAGACCCGTTTCATGCTAAGAATTCAGCATTGATCTTACGGGGCTATTCCAGGCTTTGTTACAATGCTGCCTGCAGGCATAGTTTGAAGGACAAGGTTACACTATTCTCGGAAAAAAAGGGATTTTCCTATACTGTTGAACTCTTTTATATTCGCAGTGTACAGTTTTCCTCAAGAATCATGCAGCACACTTTTATCTAAAAGTCGGGCAAATAAAATATTGCAGAATGATTATAATTTAACAAAACACGTTACTATGTTTGAAAACACTAAATTATAGGCCTAAAGGATAGAAATAATGATATAATAATCAATTGCTAAGGGAAATTAAATCAATAGCAAATGTCAATAGCAATTCTAGGACCAATCTTATTTATAATAGCCTATATCTAAAACAGATCTGAAGAAGTATAATGGAGCCTCGTATTCTTATGCTGATGAAACGGTGGTGATCTTCAATGAATTAACGTGGGAAGATGCCTACAAGAATGTTAATGCAGGTATAAATCCGATAAAAAAGTGGTTGGTTGTTAACTTTCTCTTAATGTTACTCAAACTATTTTAACGCCTTTCTCCCTAATAGTTTCTGGATTAAAACAATTCCACTTGAACTTTTTAAATTAATAATCCTTAACTCTCATTGTGAAGACCTTACGGTTTGCGAATGCCTTCCTCCTTAAATATCTACATAAGTGAAATATTGGGAAGTATAGTGAAGTATAGTGACACATAGGATTAGGTGTTTGAAATGGGATTAGCACATTCTATACTGTATATGTGTAATAAAATACGAAAAGCAATATATCAATTTGTAAATCTCCGTAACTGTATGACCATTAATACTTAAGAGTAGTTTATTTAGCCCTACCCCTATGGTGTTATTGGATGGGCAAGCATTTCAAAAACTACTCTTAATCCATTAACTTTATTACAAAAAAGCCTAATCAAAATTTGTGAATCCTCACTCCTGATTTTATAAACTGTACGTTCTGAAATTGATGTAGCGTTAGCAATATCACCAACAATCCAGCGTATACTTTTCTCTTCATTGCGTGTTTTAGGTTTGCAAAGACAGACAATACCATTTTTCTACATTCACTGTTTAATATTTTCCCACGTTTCCGATGACTTGCCATTGTACCACTGCCACTCGTAAAATACACTACTTGTTAAGGTCACTTAGCTTCAGACTGTACGGGCTTAGGATGGCCCAAGAAGATAACAAGGGATGTGAAGAGGAAGGAAGGGATGGAAATGACTGTCCCATATAACCAATGCTGCATTCTTAACGTGAACCGCTCTTATAGTAAGTTTATATTGCCGTGGTTGAATCGGTAGCACGCCTACCGTCCACTCCGGCGGTCAGGGTTCGATTCTCGGCAGAGGATTCTTCACTATGAAAAATCCCTTTCCCGTGTTCAGAATTGAATGTGTGTCGTCACCCCGGAAACAAATCCGCTGTGGGATCAGTAGGGGTCACCCGCTACCCGATGGATATTGTATTGCATAATTCAATATTGATGTTGTTTCTTAAGGTACACAAGACTGCATTTATAAGACTGAATTTGATAATATTGTGTAGCCTTCATTTAATTGTTTCAAAATTTGCTGGGCAGGAGGGGTAGGTATAATGAAAGAAGTGTAAAAATTTCACCACGTTTTCTGCTTTAGATCCTTAGATATAAATTTTGTCTTGAATTAACAGTATTAAAAATATATACTTCCAGAACATCCCCATCCCTTTCAAATTTGTTATTTCGCCATAACATTTTCTGTTTTCTGTTCTGTAAAAGGTTGTAGAAAAATACGTTTGCTGACTTCCTGGGAATTTACGTTATTCCTTGGCACAAATTGAGTATGAAAAGTTATTGTTTTGCAATGCTGTAACTATAACAAATATTTAAACCTAATGTCATTTCTTTCGGTTCGTTTATCTCGCCATTCTTTATTTCTGATACTGAAAGTTGTTCAACTAGTGTCACCATTGACAATTATAATTGGGCTATACTTTGACTACAGCAAGAAACTATTGCTTGTCAATTTTTTGTATTGTAGCTGTATTTAATGGAGTAAATTTCGACTGATATTAATTTAAATGGATAAAATGGTGAGGATGACTCATGGCACGTAAATATCCAACTCGGCGTTTGCCTTTACGACTGGGAAAACCCCGAAAAAACCAGAGTCAAATTCGCCAGCCACAGGAATTGAATCTGGGCATTGCTTATTGTAGGCCTAGCCCATGCACTTTTTTACAGTTTTCTAATGAAACGTTGAACACAGTAAATTGTACTTAATTTTGCTTCATTTTTGCCTTCAGTTTGTTATTTTTGACATTAGAATACTGTGCAGTGTCCGCTGTCTACGGCAGTATGTTATTTCTGTAATTCCTTAAATTTGTTCTTTATTAAGGTACTTACCAAGCCTTAAGTCCTTCCATTTCGACTTATGTCCCCGCACTAATATTTCTTTGCGTTTGTTTCGTAATTCGTTGCTGTTATGTTTACTTTATTCTCATGACCCATTATCGCTGGGCCGCGTTCTAGTTGTATTACGTTGTTATTTTCGCGAGAGCGTCAGTCTCTGGAAGCGAGTGTTCCGATACGCATCGGTCTCTACAGGGCTGTCCGCTCTCAGGCCTATATCTGCAGGTATGCACTTATAATTTAGTTATAGCCTTTAGCTTTGATTTTCTGATGGGCTGTCTTTTGATTTATAGTTTTGCTTTCTTTTTCTAAGTTAAAGTTATGGTTGACGTCCACCAGCTTTTGATTTAGTTCCATGTTGTGTTTATTCGCTGTCGTTTAGTTTTCTTATAATTAATATTATATCTCGAGATGGAACGACCAGACCCTCCTTTCATTGTAGGCACGACCAGTAAAGCTTTAGGATTCTAGTTTGTTCTTTAATCAATTGTTGTTCAAGCCTGCTTCGCTACATTTGTTATTAAATACTTTTAAATTTAATAAAAGTAGATTGTTATAGTATTCCTTACTTCTTATTGGTAAAATTATCATACATATTTCCGATGTATGGTTAATCCAACCTCTGGGAATTATTGATAAATGGGTAACTGCACAGCTCAATACTAGCTGTTTCTGATTCTAAAGTCTGGTTGTGTTATGGTCTTTCTGAGCTGGTATCTCCGTGAATACGTCGCCGTTGTTCAAGTTTCATTCATATTCTAACCTAATCAGCTTACCCTAAACGCGATCTAAGTTGATAGCACTTTAACTTTTTGGAGAGAAGCACATTTCCGAATTACTTTGAGGCAGCAAAGTGTTAAGGTTTTATGTTTTTATTAACTGTTTTATTAATATTGTGATTTAGGAGTGTATACAGTGCGTTTCACGTAAGAGTTGGCCAATCATTCGGGTTTCCGTCGCGGCGGCCACAGCTCTAACTCCCGAGCGATCGGGTGAAATATCGACGCAAATAAAGACGCTAACGGTGTAATAATTCAGGTTCTCACAATTAAAGTTAAAATTACAATGAAAATAACCACGTTATCTCATCACAAGAGATGTTGAAGATGACCCACTCTTGCATCAACAGAACACTGGGACCATTTTAGGAAATGTTCTTTCACGCGCATAAATTCAGCTTCCGAGAGAGAGTTAATTTATCTTGTGATATTGTCTTTAAGTTACAGGGTGGCTTACAAAATAGTGCCTTTTCGTGGCACTAAAAATATATTTTTTAATAAATAATTTATTTACACTAAAGCCGATGTCCCAAGATCCAATTTTTTTGTCTAAATATCTACAAACCGTCAGATTGGATCGTGTGACATGGCCGACTGCCATTGTGTACAATTTCATCCTATAATTTCCATAAAATTATTTTCCATGCAACGGAATAGAAACGTTTCTACTTTTCCATCCAAAAATGTAAAATCAACCAATGAGCGTCATTCTATCCCCGCATGACCTGCATGACGTAGAAACATGGCTTCTTCCTCCATACAGCAGATACTCTCCGCTGCCAGCGCTTACTCGACCAGCAAATATAACCAAAAAGTTAAAATGATATAAAATTGAAGTAAAGAAGATTAACGGATGCTACAACAATAGAATTTACAACAATATTAACAATATCCATTATTACAACCGGCATAAACACTAAGGTACTCTGGAAATTACGATAAAGATCCTGTAAAAAAGTTACTTTTATCAAGTGCGTACATATCGACCGCCATGTCGATTGTAGTAGCTATTGAATTACGTCTCCGGAGAACGGCTAGCGTGGATATTGGACCAAAACGCACTCTCATGTGCACAACCAGAAAAAATTGTATAGAAATGCTACTTCATACAAAATTTTCATAACAACAAATTGGATCGTGGGACATTGGCTTAAAGGACATTTGACAAAAGTCTCTTAATGTTTGTAGCTTCTTTGCACTATTTTTCTGTTTGCTGCTATCCTAGACCACAACTGGCATCCTAGACAACTCTTAAAAATATCATAGCATCTCATCCTTTGTCTTCCCACTTTCCTGGTTCCTAACCTATGTTCCCATACACTTACAGCAAATGTATATTTTTGGGGTCCATTCTTAGCACATGACCTGCACAAATCCATTTTGAATTTATTGCTGTTCTCGCTGAGTCTTTCAACTTCGTTGTCTTACGTATGTCTTCGTTTCTTACCCGGTCTCTTCGCGTGATGTCAAGTAGCTTCCTTTCCATTTTCCTCTGGCAAACTTGTATGGTGGTTATTTCCTTTCTAGTTAGCGACCATGACTGCGATCCGTATAGTAGGCCTACCACCGGTAATATACACATATCCATAACATCTTTCTTAATCTTCTTATTAATGGATTTGTCTAATAAGATACATTTTTAACTACAGAATTTATTTAATGCCTGCGCGACTCTTATTTCTCAATTTGATTTTTAAATGAAACGTTTTGACCTAAATAGATATATTCCTTAATGTACTCAATTTTATTATTGTTGACCTATGTGGATATTTTCTCGCTGTTGGTCATTATTGCTTTCTCTGCCCGTACCATAAGTACAGAATGTATTGTTTTCGATCCAAAATTCTAAATTAAGTTCTTAACATAAATACATATTTGAGGTCCCGTGAACTCAAAAATACTATTTTTAAAACACATCTGTGTGTCTCTGTGTGCGGATATGTGTCTGTGAACAGCCTAGCTCCAGAACGAAAAATCGTATGTAAACTATGTTTTTTATCAGGTACCTTCTGAGGAGGTGACACTAAGAATGGCGATAAGTTTCTTTAATTTTTAACAGGACTTTACATGAAGAAATTTTCGTTTGTCGCAATTTTCTCGAAAAAGGCTCTAATGATTTTCTTTAAATTTTGCACATGGGTTGCTTACACCAAGAGCTAAAACGTTTATTTGAAATATGTTTTCGAAAAAAATTATCCGAATAAGCCATTCACTCTGAATAAGTGCTCGTTGCAATACGACCTCTTGCAACGGAAAATCGTACGAAGCAAAATGTTGTATTGGGTTAAGTCAGGTACCTTCTGGGGGATGTAACACGAAGATTGGTGACGTCTTTCTCTTATTTTTAAGGGGACTTTACACGAAGAAAATTTCGTTTGTCGCGATTTTCTCAGAAACAGCTCTTGCGATTTTGTTTAAATTTTACAGTGAGGTACTTATACTATGTATGGGGTGTTTATTTGAAACATTTTTTCCGAAAAAATTATCTGAAGGGTACTTATAAGCCACCCCTTTGAATACGTGCTCTTTGGATATGGCCTCTTGTTCTATACTAGAACTTGAAGTGAGGAGAATGTATTGGCCATGCTTAAATTGAAGAAAGTTACAAGAGGACATTAATCAGATTTTATTTGAGTTATGTGTCCTTCGGGGATGCGATGTGATATGGTAACGACATTCTCTTGATTTTTTCAACCAATTTATATGAAGAGAATGCCATATATAATAATTATATTATACTAAGAGGCTAACTTTTATTTGGGCAGAGGAAGTGATGTGAATTTCACATCAGATTTTGTAACTACTCTCCACACTGCTTGGAATTTATTTTTCGAGAGTGATATCAAATTACCGTTGTGGAGTGTTTTTAGCTGCATGTATTACATTATTACATATATTTTATACCGCTTGAAATTTAATCCCTATTTTCTTGTGGAGCGTTGGCACTCAACATTTTACTAAGTAATATTTCTTCACTATATATTCCCTTATTTCGCTAACATTTTCTTTCTTATGTTTACTATTAAACTTTCCAACGGATCTAGAATGTGCTGTTGTGATGAAATTTGTTGAGTATTTTTATCATCTTCTGCAATTAATCTTGCATGTTGTTATGTTTAAATTATCATTAACAACACCGTCATTGTTTTATGCATGATGATCTTCGAAGTTCGAAAGCAACGAAGTTATATTTAAAAATAGAACCTCAAAGATAGAACGAGAAGTGAAGAGTTCTTTTCCCCCTATAAATTATTAGCAGGTAACATTACTGACCTGTGGAACTGTTTGAAGTTTCTTTCTTCTCCAAGTGGTTTTCAATTTGTTATGATTTGGAAGCGAAAGGGAAAGAGAAACCACAGTTTCTAAATGTAAAAGGTCTGCAGTTGAAATCTCTGAAGAAAGCTAGTAAGAAAGGAAAGTCTTAATATTTTAAAGTTATACTACTATTAAAAAAGGAGGTCTATTTGACAGAATTCTACATTTTCCAATGTCTCCAATCGGAGGCTTGTATGTTTAATTGATGTTCAAAGCTCCTAGGGCTAATTTTTAGAAATACAATCAATTTTTAATGTGATGATGCTTTAAGAATATAATTCTGTAAATTTTACGGTCTGGGACAAAATACTGCAGTGTTGTGTGGAACCCTCATCAGATCAAATTTATAAATATATTAGAATTTACCCAAAAACTATTTTAAAAATGCGTATTTTTTTAGAAGTTTCGAATGTTATCGAGTGTTCCCTATTCTGGGTTATTGTCAATATCCAACATTGATTAACTAGTTGTTAGGCACAAAGCTATTAATTAATTTTTTGTATAGTTTAATCTGTGTTGGGGAACTGTATAAACTGATATCAAAATCACGTCTGTATACTCCTCTTATAAACCGTAGACATAATAAAACATTTTTGGTAAATTATGAACAAATAAATTATTACAGGAATTTCCCTTTTTTTTTCTACAGTTAGTCCCACGCCAATGACGCGGGTTTCTGCGTCGCGGCGGGCACAGCTCCAACTCCCGAGCTATCGGGTGAAATATGTACGCAAATAAAGCCGCGATCGGTGTAATGGTTCAGGTTCTCACAGTTAAAGTTGGAATTACGATGAAAATAACCACGCACCTCATCACGAGAGATGTTTTAAATGTTCTCCTCTTGCAACCACACAACACTGGCACCTTTTAAGGAAATTTTGTTTCACGCACATAAGTTCAGCTTCCGAGATAGAGTTCATATTTTCTCTTGTGATGTTGTCTTTAAGTTCTTCTAATGTATGGTAAATTGACATATACACTTTATTTTACACGTTTCCCCATAAATGATAGTCACATACTGTTGGAAGAACTTAAAGACAATATCACAAGAGACAATTATCTCTGTCTCGGAAGCTGAACTTAGGAGCGTGAAAGATAATTTCCTAAAAAGGTGACAGTGTTGTGTGGATGCAAGAGAAGGACATTTCCTACATCTGTTGTGATGAGGTACGTGGTTATTTTCATTTTAATTCCAACTGTAACTGTGTGAACCTGAATCATTACACCGATCGCGGTTTTATTTGCGTAGATATTTCATCCGATCGCTCGGGAGTTGGAGCAGAAACTCGCGCCATTGGCGAACTCTTGCGTGGGACTCACTGTATTATGCATTTTATGTAACTTATGTATTGAATCTGATATAGATCTGTTTTAAACCAAAATGGTAACAGGAATACTTGGAATATGTACAGCTTGCAGTCATAAAGTCATAAAGCCATTTAATTATTTATCTCTTATTTCTTGACTTTCTTTCATTTTTGTACTTTACTTCATACTGTAACTCGTGCTATTGTTTAATTGATTTGTTCTTAGTATTTTCTATATTGTTGTTCTTAATGTTCTTTACTTGATTGTGAAAGAGTCTACTAAGTAGTTTTCAATAAACATAATCTAACTGATGATAATGAATTGACTACTGGTCTAAGGAAATCTTTACTTTTTCCTGATGGATGTTTTCATTAATTTTACATAATTTGAGATCGCTAATTCAAAATATGTAGTTAGAAATAACCTATCACGCAACAACTTTCCACAAAGCACTAAACAATTTCCAACTTCCACGAGTTTCTGCTGAATGCCAACAAGTACTAATCTTTCTTAGACAATAAAAAATATTAGATACTGTTGTAATTGTAAATTCTAGTCTGAACGAGAAAAAGAGTATAAGCAAACAAATATATAACTTTTGAGTACAATCAGTTTAATGGTTTATAGACTTACTATTTGCTAATGTTACATACTTGAAGAATGATTTCTGTATAATTATTGTATGGAATTAAATTCGATAAACGTTTGTTGAATTACATGGAAATAAAGAAAAGCTAATCTGTACTGGCTGGACCACAATCTCATGCTGACTTAAAATAAACTGAGCCAGTCAGAAGTTCTAACTTAAGCATCATTTTGTAATACTCTTGTTTCTAACAACATTGAAGTAATTAACTTCCTTTCCAGGCCATGGATTTTTTGCACTTATAAAGAAAAATAAACATTTATCATAATTCAACAAAGTCTATAAACTGGGGGTTCCAAGAACAGTATTCATCCAGTAGCCTACCTATCACTCATCGGCGATTTGCGATCACTGGATCTTAATGTCGTGATATCAATTTAATGAAGCATCAGATAAATCAATCTCATCACAATTCTCATTTCTGGCCCTCTGACCTTTATTGTTTTGTAGAATTCATGGAACGCTGGAGTTATCAATGGCATAAAATCTACTTTTTCTCTTTTGACACAGGTAAAGTACTAAGACACAAACAATCTATATCAACTATATCAACTTCTCTCTGACTATTTCGCAAAACACAGCTGCTTCTGAATGGTTCTTCCTCATTTAGGGAAGTTTGAACAAAAAAAATGTTTCTTGTGTGTAACGTAGCGAAGCCATTTGATATGATGCCAAAGTAAGGCATTACCACTAGTGCCTTTTTCCCCCATCAGTAAATCAGTCTTTAGTAAATCAACAGAAAAGGTTACGAAATCAATATTTCTTCTATTTATTTTTATTTCTAACTCCATGCGCTTATTAGTACCAGTCTTATGGGTGTCCTATTGGAACGTCCAGAAGTTTCTATTGCTTCTCATGGTCAACACCGCATTCCATATGATTATGCCCACTAGCCATGAATTTGTGGTTAGTAAATTCAAGCTAGGATTTCTTTTCATTGATATACTCGTATGAAATATAGCAAACACACGCGGACTTTTATTTTGTCTTACTCAGTGGCAGGGAAGTAATTTCATTGAAGACATATTCATTCATTCATAGTTTTCTGCCCAGGGGCAGGTCTTTCACTGCAAACTCAGCATTCTCCACTCTTTCCTTCTCTCAGTCCTCCTTTTTGTGTCTGCATATAGTCCATTTATTTTAATGTTGTCTAACATCTAGTATTTTCTGATTTATATATAGCGTAGAGCTTTATCACTGGTACTCACTACTAAATTGCGGTATTTTTACCTGTTGGAGCGCTTTCAACCGCATGGAGCGGCCATCTTCAGCAACTCTTTTCTTCTGCCTCGAACCTTCTTCCCATTTACCATCCCTTCTATGGCATCCCTCAGCAGACAGGTTTTTCTTAGCCAATATCCCATGCAATTTCTTTTCCTCATTCTGATGATTTCCAATAAAACTCTTCTTTCTCCCACTCTGTCTAGCACATCTTTATTTTAACTTTATCTGTCCATGGTAATCGCTCCATTCTTCTCCATACCCACATCTCAAATGCTTCCAGTAGGCCCGCTTTGATTGTCCCCTCGTCCCAAGATCAGTAAACTATACAGGTTGCGTATTCCGGGATAGACCAATCTCAGCGCTTGAGTGCGTGACCTGGCTATTCCTGGAAAATGTTCACACTGTATGACTAAACTCATAACTTTTAATCAACCCTTGGTCGGATTCCTGTGAAATTTGTGCAGAAATAATCTACACACAACAGCCCTACTGATGGTTAGAACAGTAACCTGAAAAAGCAGACACAATCTTTTTATTTCAGTTTATAAATATAACCATTACACAAAATTCATGAAGGGAGAAGCGAATTTGACTATGTGGCAATATTTTTTTTTATTTCTGTCTCCCGCATAATCTTCAAGCGAGAAAGTATTAGCGAAATAATTGAATTTTATTATACATGAAGTACCACCTTTTTATCTCGAATGGTTTACGAATAGTTGAGTGGTAATTATTCCGGACGGTACAGATGTCGGAATGATTTGTGACACATCGTGAATTGTGGAGGATGAAGCAAATTTGACTATGAGACAATTTTTATTTATTTATGTGATTAGGAAAAGATTCAAGCGTGTAAGTTTTAGTGAAACATTGGAATTTCATTATAAATCAACTACCACTTTATATTTTGAATGGTTTACGAGTAATAGAGTGGTAATTACTTCAGATGCTAAAGCTATCGGAACGGTACTGAGGTATTAGCAAGGTTCTTTTCCATAAAATAAATATTTTAATCGTGTACTCAATAATAAAACGACATTAACTAGTTACTTATACCCATACCATAATGAATAGAATGAGAAAGTGTGATGACTTCGCCGCTAATACAATGGTAGGTATAGGGAGAGCGGCGGTCCACCGAAACACTGGCAGCACCTTCGTTTGCGTTTCAACTTCTCAATGCTGCGTCATGATAGTTTGGCATCTTATGATTAAACTCGCAATCTTTAATTAACCCTTGGTCCTATTTCTGTGAAATTTGTGCAGAAATAATCTGCACAACACAGTCCATCTGATGGTTAAAACAGAAACTTAAAAAATGCGGACATAAATGTTTTTATTTCATTATATAAACATCACCAATTACACAAAATTCATGGAGGGTGAAACGGAATTTGACTATGCGACAATTTTTTTCATTTTTGTGTCCCGTAAAAACTTCAAGCGAGAAAGTTTTAGGGAAATATTTCAACTTTATTTTAAATTCAGTACCACCTTTATATCTTGAATGGTTTACGAGTAATTGAGTGGTAATTATTCCGGGCGCTCAGCTCTCTGAATGATGTGGGACGATCGTGAAATGTTGAGGGTGAAGCAAATTTGACTATGCGACATTTATTATTTTATTTTTGTGTCCAGAAAGAGATTAAGGGTGTAAGGTTTAGTGAAATATTTGGATCTTATTATAAATTGAGTACCACCTATATATCTATAATGGTTAACGAGTAATAGTAAATACTCTAAAGCTAAAGCTATCAGAATGGTATTGAGGTATTAGCAGGCATCTTTTCCATAAAATACCAGCAATAACGTAAAAAAATTTACATAATTTATTCGTGGTCTCAATAATAATACCATATTAACTAACTACTTGTACCCATACTGCAAGATTGACCCGCTGAGGAAGGGAGTGAATGAAGCTTTTTTCTAACTTAGTAAGTCTGCACTACTTTTATTTATGCATTTATTGGATTATTTATTTATCATATTTTCTGTTCACTTATGTTAGTAATTTTTATGTATAATTATCGTAACAAATGTCTTATTAATTTAATATCTTGTTCCTTTTTTTAATAATATAATTTAACAACGTAAGATGCACATAATTTACAGCGAACGGCGAATGGTCGAGGGTTTGAGCAAATAGCGGGCTGTAGTTAAGGCAAGAGGATTTAATTTGTTTATGAAAAAATCAGGGAAAATGCTTTGAAATATTGTGTGATATATGTAGAATGCGTTGCAAAACAATTTTTGCGTATGTGCGTCTTTATCGGATGTTGAAACGCCAATTTTAAAGATCACGCGCCCTATTTTTGTAGTGCTGCTTATGAAATTTTCCGTGCCCTGCAATTCACAAACCACCCCTTAGTTTATATTATCTCTGTTCACATAATTTGTACACATATCTACACTTTTGACCGTGTTTCACCTACATAACTTACCCCATACAGCCAGGAGAAAATTAATATTATTATAAATAATATTTATATTAATACAATATTAATACAAATTAATACTCAGTAATATTCTATACAATGTAATATTAATATTAATTTATAAAATACCCCTTAGCTGTTTTCTACCCTAATTATACGTTGTTATTTCTATACAAATGTACATTCTTTAACAAATTCTCATCAAATTATACTAACATACCATCTACCCTATTTTCTAGGCAATAAAATATTAGATCAAATCATCCCTTAGCTGTTTCATACCTATATTATATAATTGTTCATTGCTTGTGAACATCTTCGATTTTTTGAAAGATGTGGAACGAAATGTTACGGTCAAGCTTCTTGGAATCTGAGAAATTACTGTTACACACGGCCATGTTTATTTTTGGAGATGAGATCTTCCAAGACGTGTAAAGCAGCCCGAAAATTGTCAGAAGTATCTAACAATTCAATTTAGATAAGGCGAGTCATTTTGAAATAGATTAATGTATTATTTTGTTTAATAATGTTTGCAATTTTTCCTATACCGCCCGTAGTAATCTTGCTCCCGCGACTCACAAGCAGAGTAACTGCTACCTAGCAGCGGAACCAGTGAACTACCTCAGTCATCACACTTTCTCCTCTATTCATTATGCCCATACTGAAAGATTGACCCGCTGGGGAAAAGGAACGAATCAAACTTTTTCCTAATCTCGTAAATCTGCTTTGTTAGATTATTTATTTTATTTTCTATTCCTTTATGCTAGTAACTTTTATGCCCAATTAACTTAGGAAATGCCTTATCAGTTTAATACTTTATTACGTCCTTTTCATATTTTAATATAATTTAACAACTTAAAAACGTACACCAGTTAAAGATGGAAGCGAATTGTTGAGGCTTTAGAACATGGGCCTACTATCGGGTTATAGTTAAAGCAAGACTTTTTAATGAAAAAAATCATGGAAAGATGCTTTGAATATTGTGTGATAGGTGTAGAATGCAATACAAAACAATTTGTGCGTATGTGTGTCCTTATCGGATGTTGTGATGCGTCTTTTTGCAGTGCTGCTTATGAAAGTTTCCCTGCCTTCCAATTCACAAACCACCCCTTAGTTTTTTTAGATTATTTCTGTCTCACAATTTGTATAAAGATCTACATTTTTGGCCGTGTTTCGCCAATCATTATCTACATAATTTACCCCATATAACCAGGAGAAATTATTATTAATTTAAATATATTACTATCAATACAAAATTAGTGCAAATTATTACTCTACAATACTCTTCACAATGAATATTAATGTATAAAAGAATCCCTTAGTTGTATTCTACCATTATTATACCATTTATACTGGGTGACTAGTTTTAAGCATAAAGAAGAGTCTTAGCAGAACATGCTTCACCATTTCGTGTTGTAAAACGTAAGAGAGGTAAGGCATCTGAATGTGGAAAAAACTATAGGATTAATTTGAAACGTATTTAATACTTCTTGTGAAAAGTTCGCTCAACTTTCAGTCCGTGAAATTGACATCAGAGTTCACGGGAGTGTCATAAATTAGCACGTACGGAATTCTTAAAGAGGTGGGGAAGTGTTGGATGTACAATGACGTGTTTGTGAAACCAGCAATTCGCAAAATTGTATTTTTTCCATGCGTCAGAAAAGATAATGTCAATAAATAAATAATGATCATGAGACAGAATGAAAGGTTAGTATTGCAGCCACTAGATGTATAGTGTGTATAGCGTACTTCGTGTTTCAATATTGGTAGTTCTGCCTACGGAATTAAACGAATCATACCGAATGAGGACTCGGGAGCCAAGCGCCCAAGAAATTGCGCGCGGGTAGTAGTTGAAATTGAGTACTACAGGAGTACTGTTATATACAGAAGGTACATTAGTGTGAAATAATTACTGAATTTTGTGAAATGTTGACATACTTTAAGAATTTCAAGTTGCAATACATTTGGATGAGAAAAAACACTATTCCTTCACATAGGCTATGCTTATCAAACTGACTGAGTTGGCCAAATGGTAACGTCTTGGATTCGTATTCTGGAGGTCCCTGTGTCAAACCGCGGAGCCGGCCGATTTAAGAAGGATTTTTTAAATTAATTTTTTTATTTTTATGTGAGTGCGCGAATGTCAATATATCACAAATCTGTAGTTCTGCTAACGCTGGTCGATTTTAAGCTGATTAAAAAAGTTATTTTCTGCATATCATAATTGCAATTATAATTGATTCAACAAAATAATTCTGGCACTTTGTTATGTCAGTTTACCCTATTTTATTATTAATTTCTATCGTAAAACACGGTGGTAAGCGGCCAAGATTAGTATACAAGCCTTGGTCAGCGGTTCCATGCTCTTTAATGTCAAGTCCTGCTCGAGCGCCAAATCATTCGGGCAGCTATAGCACCATTGAATTACACGTAAACCATTCAAGATTTTGCAAATATAAGGTGAATCAGCGTAATGCAAATTCTTATCTTTGTCCATTGGCGAAGACGGGGGTGTCACGCTTCAAGCACAGTAGTAGGCGGCTATCATGTACAATACAGGTATGTTCCATCTCTTCATTCCGTGGTTTTTATGCGAAGGTTGTCCAGAAAGTAAAGAACGATTTGGCATAACTAAATAATAATGAAAGATATCAAAACAGAACTTTATTTACAAAGTTGCAGTACCTTACTCTATTTCTCAGCATAATCGCCATTGCTGTCGAGGCTTATTGTAACGTGGTACCAATTTTTCAATGCCAATGCTATACTCTTCCACCGCCAAAGATCTGAGCCAGGATGTCACTATCGCTTGAGGTCTTCATCGGTTGGGAACTCTTTTCCACCCAAAAAGTCCTTTAGTTTCGGAAATTCATGTAGGGTGTCCAAAGTGAAATGCTTAAACATTTGCTTTCAACTCATCCGTAACTAGTATTGCCTCCCACTGCGGTCATCATCGTGCACACTGCTTCTTCCTTGGTTAAACATTATGCACCATTTCCTCACTGAAGACTCGTTCATTGCATTATCACCATACACTTGCTTTATTTTCCTATAAATTTCGATAGGCCGAACACTTTGTGCATTCCAAAAACGAAACTCACTGCACACTTCACATTTGGCGGGATTTTCAACTGGCGTCTTTATTTGGATACGTTGTAGAAAAGACAGCGTGATCTCACAGCAACGAAACTCGACTCACACTGAGGTGGCGTAAGGAGCTAATTAGCACGCATGCGATCGTGGTGGTGGGGGACAGGCGCCGAGTGTGATGCGCAATCGTTCTTTACTTTCTGGACGACCTTCGTATCTTACTGGAATCGCTTTCCTTGCTTCTCGTTAACTGCTCTAAGATTTCATAGAAAGAAAATGCTCCAGCTACTCATGTTTACTCCTAATCTCTGGTATACTCTCTACAAAGTTTCAACTAGAATAATTATAACATTTCACTTCTGCCTTAAGCTGCAACGATCAGATGAACTGCAGGAATCTTCTTTCTCGAAGATGTCCTTGGATTTGTATTTCATTACAAGCCTTATTTGAAAGCCATTCATAATGCCAACTTTCAGCTTCTCGTTGTGACAATGCTGGGAAATGAGAGCATATTATTGTTCCTAGCTGAACCAAGCACCATCATTATCCATAGCTTTCACGTGCTGCTTGATGAGGCCAAACTTTATACGTATTTGGGGTAATAACTCTTGCTTGAGACATTTAAATCGCCAACGTGGAAAAAAGTATTTAAGAACGGAATACTCTTGCATGAATTATGTGTAGAAACGCATGGTATTCAAGTCAGAAATAGACAAAATGTTGTGACGAAACGCGAAGTGATGTTCTTCAAATCAACACTTCACAGTCATCGAGATTAGAATCATTCACTATGCGGGAATATTTTAAATATTGTACAATATTTTCTAACGTCAAGAATACGTAATTTTCAATCCAGTATTTGTCTTGGCAAGTGGCGAATCACCGAAAACCAAACCAAAATGGCAGGTTTGACAACTACCGAATGTGAGCCTGCGTCGTGATTGCCTTGGACAACCCACTTATTAACAATGTAAGTGGTAAATAAACTTGCGTTGTAGAGACATAGAAGTGAACACAAAAAACAAAAATCTTTACAAATTGCTTATAATAAATAATTGAAATAATATAATCTAATAAATAATAATTAGATTATTAATAATAAAATACATCATAATTATGACAATTCCTGTATTCCCGAGTAAAGTATAGGCCTTTTTCAAGATTTCTTAACCACAAACATCTATAAGGTACAAAGGGAAGACCCCTATGCAATGTGGTTAGCACTATAGCAGGTCATCCTCTAGTCTTCAAGGAAAAAACGAACATAATATAACTAGAAGGGACGAAATCCTAATCTTGTATTTACCTATTTACCTTAAAAGTCATGGAAAACCATCAAAAACCATAGGAATTAGAACCTACCACCTCCCTCACGCTAGAACTTTGCCCACCTATTCATCTTGTAGGGGCACAGCAAAATAGTTTTAATAATGGTCTATGGGTCTGTGTGAATCCAGTTTATGTGGAACGCCAGACCACAGGCAATCTCGGAGAAGACGAGACGTACAAGTTATTGAAGGAGTTTGACCCAGTAATGGAGTAGGTGGAAGTTTATTTGTCAAACTTAAATTGGAAAGGTTCTCATATATTTTGCCTCTATTGTAAACATGGCGATGATTAGGCGGGATTGACAGATGCGACACCGATAGTGTAGGAATTTAATAAGAATCCTCGGTTCGACTCCAGCTTCTATAGAATGAAACGTCTTTGCTCCCTTCACCTCCTTCGCTCGTTTCTTTCTCTGTTTACCGATTGGAAGAAGCTGTTCATAGCTTAAGGGAGCGACTCTTCATTCTAATGAATTATTGAGTGTATGTTCAACCGGATAAATCTAGGCTTGCATGTAGGCCTCGGACATGAATGTAAATTAAATGTTGCTTAGAAAAAGGAAGTTGTGTTGTGTTGTTACTAATTTAGTTTTTTACTCAGGACTCAGAAAGGAGTATTATCCAAATAAAAATCCTACTCTTTAATCCTACATTATTTATGATATTATACGTTAGTGATAACTTTTGTGCCCGAGCGGCGTGGGTCGCTTAAATGTTCCTAAAAGAAAGAGGTAAAACTAAGGTAAATAAAGAAGATATAGCTTTTGTACTAAAATACTCATGAACAAATGTAAATGGCCTCCTTTATATTAATTTGTTTCATGGAATGGCAATGACTGGTATTATCTCCTTATAAATAAGGGAGCCCGCTGCTTTATAAACATGTGCCTTAACTGATGCAAAATATATCGAAAGTCAACTTATAGATATCCGCATCTGTCCGGAACGCGTACCGGTAAACCTTTTGGGTACATTTTAAAATGCACTTTTTTTTATTGCCATTCTACTGGTGAATATGAATGAGAATTTTCCCAAATAAACTTAATATTCCAACAGGAGCTTCTCGACATCTGAAAACCGTGATCAATAAGCTGGTCAACTCTCTGTTTTCTTCCGCCTTTACCTCGTTCCTGAAAGGTAGCCAATCAACACGAACAGCAAGGTAGTACACATGAAGAAACAACAGCGAGTTAATCTCCGTTTAGAAGCTTTTGTAATATAAGTAGCCTACTTAGGTTTACCAATAAAAAGGTGACATGCTAGAAAATCCTAATTCATGTCATTTCTCAAGCCCTGTGCAATAATCCTACGATCAGATTTAAAGCACGTGAAAGAAATTACTACCTTTACATGCAGGATTTAGGTTAATCTGAGTCAGTTTTCCGTATCGAGATCGTCATTTAAACGTGGATTCAGTCCTGAATGTATTTTCAATCAGATCCTCTAAAAAATGGAGGAACGGATCAGATTCAGATCGAATTCAATTCCATCCTGTGCGCGCACATACATTCGCACAGCTGTTCATTTGTTCTCTTAATTGATCTGCTAATTAGTCAAGAATCTTATACATTATTATTATTATCGCACTCTTTTATGACATAATTTATTTATAGTGACCACAAATTATTAATATAACACATACTTTTTAATTACAGAATAAGATATGGCGATGGATTAAACCAGTTATACACACAATAATCATACGCATCCTAGTTAACCAACAGTACAAAACTCAATGGCCTATATCTCTGTAAAAAAAAATAAAGCTTTGAGGGGATATAGAATGAATTTTGGGTCAAAAATTAATTTTTACTTTTTAAAGTTAAAAATAACTTTGAAGATTCATCATGAAAATCATGACTGTACTGTAAATGGAATTACAGAAATTATGGAAAGTCGCTGATAGCCATCACTGAAACACCTAGAAGTGTTGATGTATATAGTAAAAGCTCTTCACAGAAGAAGCTAGGGGGTTTGAAAAATATATGGTAATATAAACAAATGCAATGAATCCACTAAAATAAATGAGTTGTCTATATAGATCGATTTTGGAAATAGTAAAGGCAATTTTCATAGACATATCAGACCTCTATCTACTAAATAAATGTTAGCATGGACGGACCCGAAATTCTCACGAGTGTATCAATAATGTAATTTAAAACCGGATTCCCAATAGTGTGTTTGTGGGATGGAATACATTACACTTCAGTGTGTTTCTTCCAATGGTAATATTTAATGATAGAATGCAATAAAGAGTAAAGCGTTGGAAAACCTGGAGTTGTGTGCCGGGCATCGAACTGAGAACCGACAAGTAAATGGTAAAAAATCCAAAAACAAATTAAAAAATATATCCAAAGGGGAAAAAAGCAACAATAAAAGAGCTGTCAAAAAGAAATTGTTGGACCAACATGAACAGGGGGAAGGTGCTTGAAGCTATGACCTGACTTAGTTTGAACTTCTGAGGTCTTAATTTGAGTTTTTAATTACTTAAAATCCTTTTCTCAACGTCTACTATATGTAGAGGGCTAACATTTTCAGTTTGTTTAAAAATGCGTTATGCGTGTAGGCCTACTGAAGCTCTCGAATTTATATATTTCGAAATCTATATAATTTCCCTTTGGAATATGCCATTAGGAAAGTTCAGGAAAATAAGGTAGGCCTAGAATTAAATGACAGTCGCCCGATTTTAGCTTATGCAGATGACGTTTGCTTGCTGGGCAATGAGAGAAATGCTGAAAGTCTTTTCGCTGCTTGCAGAAATGATGGATTGGAAATTAATACAGAAAAAACTAAGTATATGGTCATGAAACGTCAAAATAATGCTCCACAAAATATTAGAATAGTCGGTAAATCGTTCGAACAAGTGGAGGAATACAAATATCTGGGAAGAATAATTACAGACACAAATAATATTAAAGCAGAAGCTAAGTGTCGATTAAAATCAGGAAATGCTTGTTTTTATGCTGTTCAGAAACTCTTATCTTCTCGTCTTCTGTCCAGAAATCTAAAAATTAAGATTTATAAGAGTATTATCCTGCCGGTTGTATTATATGGATGTGAGACATGTCCGCTTACTGATCGGGAAGAACATAATCTGAGAGTGTTTGAAAACAGGGCGCTTAGAAAATATTTGGGCCCAAGAGGGCTGAAAATGGGGACTGGAGAAAATTGCAAAACGATGAGCTTCATGACTTGTACGCTTCACCGGATATAGTAAGGGTAATTAAATCGCGAAGGATGAAATGGGCTGAATATGTTGCACGCATGGGGGAGGAAAGACTGGGAGACCCGAAGAGAAATGACGACGCGGAAGACCTAGACATAGGTGGGAGGACAATCTTAGAATGAATTTAATGGAAGTAGGATTTGCTATGGATGATAGGATGGAGTTAGCAGAGAATAGGGTTGAATGGCGGACTCAGGTAAGCGCGACAACGAACCTTCGGGTTCCATAAAAATAGATAATATTCCTATAGCTGGCTGAGGAATTGACTATTGCCATTGAGTAAGTAAGTACGTAAGTAAAAAAGTTAATTTTAAATATCTAAGTTTCAGTTGATACCAAGATATGTATCTATGGATACAAAAATTTCATTTGTCAATCATGGACAGTTTCTGAGAAAGGGGACCTTTTCACACTCATGATTCAACATTGTAGTGAGAGGGGATTCTGTTTACTCTTGAGTTGGGATCGGATTGAATCATTGAAAACGATTTCAGTTCCGTATTTAAGGGTGGAATTTGATATTAGGATTTTCCGATGACAGAGTACCGGGGTAAAGTTTTTTCTAGAAAAAGCTATTATTATTATTATTATTATTATTATTATTATTATTATTATTATTATTATTATTATTATATTTATTATTATTTTATTATTTTATTATAATTATTTATTATTATTATTATTATTATTATTATTATTATTATTATTGTTCCTTTATTTATTTCTCTGTTTAACTAAACAGGTATATATATGTAGGCCTACATACAGCTTTACACGCAGGTAAGTACACTGTAGCCTACTGTATTAATATTATTATTATTATTATTATTATTATTATTATTATTATTATTATTATTATTGACTTAGAGTCGGTTCAATCCCCCAAATATCAGTGCGTGTTACACATATTTCAAGTTTCCTTGTCAATTAGGATTAATAATTAGATTTTGTTTTTAGTTTTTTAATTTTTGTTTTCATTGATTAACTCATCCTATATTAAAGCATAATTATTTGTATACGCAGGGGTTATCATTGAGTTAATGGTTGGCAGGGTATTCATTTTATATGGGTGGTCTAAGTTTTCAGATAACCACTGTTTAATCGGTCCTTTTGAGGAGAGATAAGTAGGCCTACCTATTAGGCCTACACTTTGCAAAAGTCATTTCGTTACAGAGATACTAATATAACCAACTTTGGATATTTTGATATGACTAATTTCGAAACTGTTCTTGAAAATGTCCGATTGATTACGGTTTTTATGTACATGTGGATAATAGTTTTAATAAATTTTGCATTATAATTGTAATAAGTAATTAATACGCATAAATGATATGACAATAAAAATTTGTTTTTCTATGAGATATATGCTTTTTCTATAATTAAACTCCCCTGAACACGAATATTAGTCCAGTCATTAGGTGTTGAAGAAAGGTGTATTAAAACAAATTGTGGAGGAGTTCTAATTTTTTTTGTTCCTTTGTTTCTTGGGGTGCCGCTTACGAATCTGAAGTTTGCTAGCATAAATTGTTGCTGGAATTTTAGTTACAGCCAAATGAACTGAAAATATAGCTTTTTCTCTCTCTCTTTTTTTTGGGCTTATAACTCAAGAACTAACGACTCTGGGTAGAACACAACTATACACTAAAATAATTGGCATACCATTTCCTAAAACGTAGATTCGTATAACTTTTTAACCATGTGTACCGTTTAGGCGCAATTACTAGTTAAGTTAAACGAATGTTTTAGTTATAGCCAAAAACGCGAAAACAAAAGTGGGGTTTCCCCAGGGTATCAATGAGTTATTCTTTCTTGATGTCTTTTACGATGCTGATTACGAATCTGAAGTTTAAAAAATGCATTGGATTATAGCAACAAAAAAACAAACAGAAAACAAACAAACAAACAAAACGCGAAAAAGTTTTTTCGCGCAGTTTTTTGCTTATAACTCATGAACTATCAAGTTTGGTTAGAATAGAACCATATACTAAAATAACTGGCATTAAATATCCTAAAAGTTAGACTCTAATAACTCTTTTCGCCATGCGTACCGTTTAGGCGCAATTGCCAGTTTATGTTTGAAGAATGTTTTAGTTGTAGATAAAAACGTGAAAACAAAAGTGTTTTATCCCAGACAGCTCTGATTTTGTTCTCCTTTATGTTTTTTGGGATTACGAATCTGAGGTTTTCCTACAAAAAAATTCATTGGAGTTCTAGTTATAGAAAAAAACGTCGTTTTTGCTTATGATTCAAGAACTATTGACTTCGAGTAGAAGAAAACTACATACTAAAATAATCGTCATAGAATTTCCTAGAAGTTAGGATGTTATTTTTCATGCATACCATTTAGGAGCAATTGCAATTTTAAGTTTGACAGATTATTTATTTGGGAAAAAAACTTAAAAAGGAGTGGTTTTGCCCACGGTGGTTAGATTTTTGATGCTTTATTTTTAATGAAATGCTGGATCTGAGACTTAACAAAAATTTCATACGAATTTTAGTTATAGCAAACTTTTCCCCGGTTTTTTACTTGTCAATAACTATTGTCTTTGGATAGAATAGAAGTATAAACTAAAATAATTGGCATAAAATTCCTAAAAATTAGTTCCTTACAACATTTCTTGTAACATTGTACGGCTAGCCGACATCCACCTCGGATACACCATCGCTGAATGTTTCCTACAAACCCTGTGCATCAAATCTTCATTCAACAAGATTAGCAACATGGCCTCGATTCCTCCAACCGAAGCAGCTGCCCACCAACATTCCCTAAGAGCAGGCAAGGACAAAGGGCATGAAAGCTGGGGTTGAGAAAGAACAAAGTGTGGGCTCCAACATGCCATCATTCACCTGGTTCTATCCTGCACAAGATATCCTGCACAAGATATCCTGCAAGTGCAAGAAGGGGTGCATGGAAAATTACAACAGTTGGAAGGCTAGACGGCTTTTTAAAAATATTGTGCCTTCAATGCATTGTTATGAACACCTGCAGTGATATGAAGACGACAGCAGTTGTTGAAAGTGAAGATGTTGATGTTCGGAGAAAGACACCGATGATCTTCCAGAAGGTTACTGAACCATTTGATATTGGGCCATCACTCTCAAAACAATAGAAATTAAATGACTCATTGATTAATGTATGTAGATTATGTATCCTAATATGATTGCATAGGATTGAAAGTTGTATTATTGCTATTAGGTTGTTAAGATTAGTACAGTTTTGAATGATTATTAACTTTTCTCTTTTCATGACTTTTTTCCTTGGTTACTAATTACTACTTACCTAATTACTTAAGTTAAGTAATGGAAGCTAATAATTTTTAAATAAAAAGTACTGAGCTTGAACACTTTTTGTCGATTGTCAATAAATTATTATTGTTAAAGTTGCCTTACATATCAATCAACATGCCCTTTAGTCAAGGAATTTTATAACTAAAATATAAATTTATCAGTAAGATAGATAATTTTAGTGCATACAGACATGATGGTTTCTGATTGTTCAAGCAACGCTAATTGGTAAAGGAAACATTCCTCAAACTTAAACTGACATTTGCGCTTACACGCTATGCATGGTTAAGAAGTTGTAGGGACATAACTTTTAGGCAATTTTGTTCAGACTATTTTAGTATATAGTCGTGTTCTACCCCAAGTTGAGAGTTCTTGAATTATAAGTAAAAAACCGAGGGAAAACATATGTTTTCATGTTTTCTGGTTATAACTAACATTCCAACTAACATTTTTGTTGACAAACAGATTCCTAATCAGCATCCCAACATAACATTGTTACAGCAAGAAACATAAAGGAGCAAAAAGTCAGAACTCCTCCAACATGACTGGACGAATATGACAATAATAAAATTTGCTGCTTCCAGAATTCGAGAAAATTCCAATTTTACATTAATGTAAAATTCGAAATCCGGAACAAAATTTTTTTTATTGTCATATTAGTCTTCAGAAGCGTTGAACTCTATGGAAAACATGTACCTTATGTCCAATCGAATTTTTATTGCCGCATACTTTATATTTCTTTTATTGTTACTACTGTAACGCTGAAAATTGTTTTCTATTAATGTAAAATTAGAAATTTATTGAAATCCGGAACGAACAATTTTTTATTGTCATATATGTATTCAGTGATATCAAATTCATAAGAAAATGCAATTTTCGTCTCCATAATACACAAAAAGTAATTTTTTTTGTACACTGTTACACTGAACCTGTATAACAGTAGCAAGGATCTGCGATGGGTCACTTATGCTTCTGTTAACAGGAATGAATTGTAAGACATATAGTTATTTATAAAAATATTGTCTGGAGTTAAAGTTGTTGCTTGATAATGTCTAAGCACTAGTACAAGGTAGTCTGGTTATGCTGCTAAAACATAATTGCAGAAAATGTTGTCAGGAAATTTGTCTCTCCTCCAAAAATTGTTTTATTAACACACAAATTAATTCTGGCGTAAGCGCAATGATGTGCAGGCTTCATTGCCGGATTCACCTAGACAAAAATACCACGAAATAAGCCTTGGACAGGTCTCCCGATCCCCGAGATCATCACTAGCGGGATCAGCAATGCTATTTTAAATGTTTTGATTTAGGGAACTAAGGTGTCACCAGTAAGATATCTCCCTTCTAAGTATCGCGTCCGTTGTGCAACAAAGAGAAAATTTTATTTTATTTTATTTTAGTCTTCTTCAAAAAGCTGTCTGTAACAGAGGACGTTGCTATTGCTGTGGGCTGATATAATGAACTTCACAATAAGCTGATTTTACATAAAAAACACAAGCCTAAGCCCCAGACAACACCCGCTGCACGGTGTCCCCATTTTCGTTTTGATTTAATAATGTAGCCTTCGCGACGGATGTCAATTAGAAAAAGAAAGGAAGAAAAAAAGCAATTCAGCGAGCGCTTCATTAGCCCGCTTAAAAGGAACTTTGTAAGATTTACTTTCACATTATAACACTTTCTACAGTACTGAAACCTTTTGATATAACTCAGTGATTGCTCTTTATGGTAGGCTACTTTATACGAGAATTATTTATGGTGGCTAAGTGGTTGCGTACTTACTTCTGAACTCAAGGACACAGGTTCAAACCCAGCTGAGGCATATGCTTATAAGATTTTGGGTGAAAGCCTTCAGCAGGAGGAGCATAAAGGAGGATACCCATAATGTGTTTTTTAAAATGGAACAATTGAATTTTTCATTTGAAAAACTTCGACATTTCATAAAAAGCGGGACCGATAGAGAAATAAAAACACCATGCATACACCATAGTTCGCCACCAGGAGTGCTGCGTGTTTTAAATTCTATAAGCACTTATTTTTAGGAAGGATACTTACAAAAGAAAAAAAAAGGACATTTGGGAAAAGGGGGACTGTCTCATGAAAAACGGGACAACTTAAAGCCCTTGGTTCCTGGAATTTGGTTTGGATAATATTAATCATTTATGAATTAGAAATCTAAATTAGGGCAATCAAGTGAATTTAAGACTTCGCTCCAGTCAAGTTGCCATATGCCTGCACTACCTCATTCTTGTTTACTAGTCATACCATCCTTGGTGATAATGAATAACTTATAATTGAAGTAACACCTAAGTGGATGGCAATATCCGCTTGAGATTCTATCTAATCTTTACTGACACCCCTTACAAGGATAAAAACTGTAGCTTTGTAGGTCTACATCTTGTTCTCTATTTTAAAACTGAATGTTCCCAAAGGCAAACTTCCATAATATATCCAAATCCCATGTTTCATAAGAATCCAATACAAATTTAAAAGTATATTTGATGTGAAACACTCACGTACTCTATGACCTTCTATGCTCTAAGCTTAGTTCTTGTGAATTCATATTCCGATATAGAATAAGTGTTCGCATTCACATGTGACTAGCTGTGTTGGTTGCAAGAGAATAGAATTCCTAAGTTGTGGAAAGACAGTTAACGTATTAATAGGCCCTACCTGCTCTTAAAGACAATTTATACGAATAAAGTTGAAGCCGCTTGTTGGTTAAATTACAAAATTTCGTCTGATGCACTTGTATGTTTTCTAACTATGTTGTTTGCTGAAAATAATATTGTCTGACCCACGGGATTGAAAAAACTTTTACTAAAGCTGGAAGCTCTAAAACTGATTTCAAGGTCGAACACGACATTCCCTCACCTATGGTACTAGCGGAGGAAGAATAAAATAACTGTTTAAGGCGGGCCATACACGTTACGGTATACCGGTGAGGTTTACCTGTACAGGTGACCTGTACAGGTAAACCGGAGCGTGTGTGCCAGCCGCTGCAGGTCAAACTGCACAGGCGTAGCGACCTGCGCAGACGACCGGAGAAGAATCGAAATTCAATTCTTTCTACCTGCGCAGGCGTGTAGACCTGAGCGTGTGTGTGAGTCACTCCGGCACGCCTGTACAGTAAACTCAGTCGAGAGATGGCGAGCAAACAAGAAGACGCGATCGCTTTAGTCGGTTTGTTAGTGGCCATGAAGTGTAATGGTGCGTATACATATGCGCTCTGCTCCGCACGCGTGCCGCTCGCGTGCTGCTCGTTGAAATTATTTTCACAGCGCTCCTCCCGCGTTCCATAGGAAAGCGACAAACCTACTGCGAACCACTAGCTTTCATCATTAGGCCTAATATTTTGTGTGTTATCTTGCTAATATGTTCAACACTACCGTGCTAGGCAAAAAAGCCTTAATTCCAATTTTTGCCGAAAATGAGTTACATGCATATCCACCATGTACATGTTGTTCAAAATCTTCTGAAATAATAAAATCACAGATTTTACATCCCTAAGCCCTTTTTGAGGCCTATCTAAAATATCTCAACTCCAAAATTAGCTGCGTTAAGAAGGAAATCAGCCTTATGACCATTATGATAAAGGAAAATACCTTATTTCCTTCTCAACGTGGGTTTAAGGTAAATTTCCTTCCTATTAGTAACAAACAAACCCACAACCAGAAACAAAATTGCCCTAAGTACCGAGAAGCTTTGAGTTAAGGTAGAATGCCATCTTTATTTGAACTGAAAATTAACCTGATCCAACAATACATTTTGAGATCAAAGAAACAGATCAAGAGAAAAAAATCCCTTTAGGCAGCCTACAGGCTGAGGTAGATTTCAAAGCGCTTGTGGTTTAATTTACTGTCACTGCGTAGCACTCTTCTTCTTTAGCCTTGGCATGACAAACCCGCAATAATAATTGCAAAAAAGAGGAAAGAGCACTTTTTCAAACATTCAAATCTCGCCTTAAATGAGAGCTATCGAGAAACGAGTTATTGATTTGTAGAGTACTCATCAAGAACTTTTCAATGATACCCCACAAGACGTGGTTTCAAAAATTTCGAATTTCCACCCCCACCCCCACCTCCTCTCGTACCCCCAAAACCTCCGAATCGTTGATGTCACTGTGAACTCCATAGGGAGTACTCTAATTTCTTTGAACAAAGTTTCCCTCTATACTTCATAGGGGCCAAGATATAAAGTTTTCAAAATTTCAACCCCCTCCCGCGACATCCCCCTTGGGCAAATTTTGCTCATTAACGAATATGTTTGAACTATTGGACCTAGAAATAACATAATACAATTTGGTTCAAATACCTGCAAAATTACGGCCGCTAGAGTGTAAAGATATACTGTATATATATAACAATTTGAACGGGCGGTGGTTTCGTACTGAGGGAAGCATGAAACGTAAAGATAGGAAAGAATTTTTCTAAAATCATGACATGGTATCGATTGCAATAGGTAGCCTAAAAAACCATCCCATATCTGAAGGAAAAATATAAAGATCAGCAAAAACATCAAACATTTGTTGTCTAGCGTTTTATGCCCAGGGTATTATTTACAAGGATATTGTGCATTTCCTTTGTAGGTTTGTGAGAATATAGTTAACACTCCAATGTAAATTGTATTTAGAATTTTTAAATTTATAAAGAGATGATAGCATAAATGGGCTATTTTGATTGGATGTTAGCAGTTTATGATTTTTCAAGATCGGATGGATCCAATCAGTGATATTATCTTCATTGTTCGAATGTACTTTTAACCCTTCAAGTCTGACATTTAATTGTTGTTAAGGTGTTGTTGCAGGTGTTAAGTTTCATGAGCGCAGGAGGAGCGCGAGCGGCACGCGAGCGGAGCGGAGCGCAACTACCAAAAACACGTCCCAATGTGAAATCAGAAATCCTTTGTGTTCGTCGAAAAAACCGACAGGGGACGGATCGCGGCGAGCGGCACGCTAGCGGTTCGCGTGCACCTCAAAATGCCGTACCAATCTGCCTTCCGAGCGTCACGCGTGCGGAGCAGAGCGCAAGAGGAGCGCAGATGTATACGTACCCATAGACACAAATGTTATTTATTACATTTTCAAAAAACTAACAAGTATAATAATAATAATAATAATAATAATAATAATAATAATAATAATAATAATAATAATAATAACAACAACTTGGGGTTTGTATTTTTTCCTCAATCTCAAAGGCAAAAATGCAGGATACATTGAGATAGAGCCGAACAATAGAAGCAAATGCTGCACAAATGAGTTATTATAAGAGTTTACTGGTAAATTTGGGTGGCCACGAGGTTTGATTTGAACCCAGGATCTCTTCCCTATTACCCTATACCACCTCGCTCTAATTGATTTTGGTGTGTTCATTACGACTGTGGTAAACTGACTACATTTCACAACAATATCTAGATTATAGTATTCTTGTCACTATGGGCAACAAAATAATTTTTTTCATATTTTAATAAAAATGTATGTTCTGAAATTCACATTTCAGTCAAGTTATTTTGTTTTTATCTTGATACCTATTCATTTTATAAACTAGCATGTGCCCGCGACTTCGCCCGCGATAATTATTTCAAAAATTAAAAATTAAGAGCATAATAGTTAAATCATTATATTTATTAACACCTAAATCACGTGGACTACATACCACGATTAGATAGCGTCGCCTGGTAAAAGTGACCTCAGATTCGATTTCCTTGGCCCAGAATACCCCTGTACAGTGAATTTCGTCCAAATCGAACAATGTTTGACCATATTTAGGCCTATCCCTCTTCCGTGTAGGTTGAAAATTTCATATGTCTACGGGCCTTGACATTCTAAACAAATGAATCGACCAGCGTGGGCTTACAACAATCTAGCGATCGCGATGCTTTTATTACCACGGTATGACAAAAATAGCCAAAGCCAACTGCAATTGATTTGACATTGAAATGTATTACTGAAATCTGATGCTTCGACAGCGCTAAAATCACGTTTTCTGCCAGTTTTTCACTCACAACTCGCGAACGAAAGCTAAAATTAAAAACCGGCTTCGATGCGCATTCGCCCACCTTTCAGACCATCTATGTTTAAAATTTCAGATCTCTGCGTTCAGTAGATTTCGCTGGGCATCGTGGACAGACAGACAAACACGTCCTTTTATTATTTTAAGATAGCATGTGCCCGCGGCTTCGCCCGCGATAATTATTTCAAAAATTAAAAATTAAGAGCATAATAGTTAAATCATTATATTAACACCTAAATCATGTGGACTATATATCACGATTAGATAGCGTTACCTGGTAAAAGCGACCTCAGATTCGAGTTCCTTGGCCCAGAAAACCCCTGTATAGTGAGTTTCGTCCAAATCGAACAACGTTTGACCATATTTAGGCTAATATTGATTATCCCTATAATAATAATAATAATAATAATAATAATAATAATAATAATAATAATAATAATAATAATAATAATAATAATAATAATAATAATAATAATAATAATAATAATAATAATAATAATAATAATAATAATAATAATAATAATCCTCTTCGGTGTAGGTTGAAAATTTCACATTATGTTTGCGTGCCTTGACATTAAAAACAAATGAATCGACCAGCGTGAGCTACAACATTCAAGAGATCGCGATGCTTTTATGTCGAAGGTTTGACAAAAATAGCCAAAGCCTAGTGTAATTGATTTGTATTACTGAAAACTCATGCTTCGAAAAAGGAATAAATACACGTTTTCTGCCCGTTTTTCACTCATAACTCACGAACTAAAGCGAAAATTAAAATTCCGGCTTCGAGGTGCACATTCCGACCCTTTAGTCCGCCTATGTATAAAATTTCAGATCTCTGCGTTCAGTAGATTTCGCTGGGCATCGCGGACAGACAGACAGACAGACACTTCCTTTTATTAATCCTTTTATTAATATAGATAAACTAGCATGTGCCCGCGGCTTCGCCCGCGATAATTATTTCAAAAATTAAAAATTAAGAGCATAATAGTTAAATCATTATATTTATTAACACCTAAATCACGTGGACTACATACCACGATTAGATAGCGTCGCCTGGTAAAAGCGACCTCAGATTCGAGTTCCTTGGCCCAGAAAACCCCTGTACAGTGAGTTTCGTCCAAATCGAACAATGTTTGACCATATTTAGGCCTATATTGATTATCCCTCTTCCGTGTAGGTTGAAAATTTCATATGTCTTCGGGCCTTGATATTCTAAACAAATGAATCGTCCAGGATGGACTTACAAAATCAAGCGATCGCCCGCGATAATTATTTCAAGAATTAAAAATTAAGAGCATAATAGTTAAATCATTATTTTATTAACACCTAAATCACGTGAATTACATACCACGATTAGATATCGTTGCCTGGTAAAAGCTATCTCAGATTCGAGTTCCTTGGCCCAGAAAATCCCTGTATAGTGAGTTTCGTCCAAATCGAACGATGTTTAACCATATTTAGGTCTATGTTGATTATCCCTCTTCCGTGTAGGTTGAAAATTTCATATGTCTACGGGCCTTGACATTCTAAACAAATGAATCGACCAGCGTGGGCTTACAACATTCAAGCGATCGCGATGCTTTTATTTCCACGGTATGACAAAAATAGCCAAAGCCAACTGCAATTAATTTGACATTGAAATGTATTACTGAAATCTGATGCTTCGACAGCGCTAAAATCACGTTTTCTGACAGTTTTTCACTCATAACTCGCGAACGAAAGCTAAAATTAAAAATTCGGCTTCGAGGTGCATTCGCCCACCTTTCAGTCCATCTATCTTTAAATTTTCAGATCTTTGCGTTCAGTAGATTTCGATGGGCATCGTGGACAGACAGACAAACAGCATGTGCCCGCATGTGCCCGCGGCTTCCCCCGCGATAATTATTTCAAATTATAATTATTAACACCTAAATCACGTGGAGTGCATTCCACGATTAGGTAGCGTCCCCTGGTAAAAGCGACCTCAGATTCGAGTTCCTTGGCCCAGAAAACCCCTGTATAGTGAGTTTCGTTCAAATCGAACAATGTTTGACCATATTTAGGGTTGATTATCCTTCTTCCGTGTAGGTTGAAAATGTCATATGTCTGTGGGCCTTGACACTCTAAACAAATGAATCGTCTAGGATGGACTAACGAAATCAAGCGATCGCGTTGCTTTTATTTTCAAGGTAGGCTATGAGGTATGTTGACAAAAATAGCCAAAGCCATCTGTAAGTGATTTGATATTGAAATTTATTACTGAAACTGATGCTTCTAAAACGCAAAAAAATGCACGTTTTCTGCCAGTTTTTCACTCATAACTCACGAACGGAGGCGAAAATTAAAATTCCGGCTTCGAGGTGCACATTCCGACCCTTTAGTCCGCCTACTTATAAAATTTCAGATCTCTGTGTTGAGTAGATTTCGCTGGGCATCGCGGACAGACAGACGGAGGACAGACAGACAGACGGAGGACAGACACTTCCTTTTATTAATATAGATGTATTTAACAAAAAAAAGTTCTTTATAATCTTCTCTACAACTTTACTGTGGTAGGTTTTCATGTATCTACTGTAATGGAGATAATGTAGAAAAATTGAAAATCGATACGAGTAAAGTCATTTTTGCAGAGAAATGGATATAGCTATTTTATTATCCACAGATAAACGTTTCCAATTTTACATTTTTATTAAAATCGTTAGAGCCAATTTTTATAGAATCAAAAGTTTTAAAAAAGTTTTTATGAAAGTCCTCTTAGTATTTCAGTTATAAAACCGAAATTCTGGGCAGTTCGATAAAATTTCGAAAAATTCATTGATTCAAGAAATGAAGTAAATACAATAGACCGTTTATCCTCTGTGCTTGTCCACAGACGGACAGACGTCATTCCAAAAACACTTTTTTCGGTTTCGAGGCATCGTGAAACATGCTTTCCCGGTGTTATCTCGATTTCGATTTTGATTTTTTGTCACGATCACAATACTTGCTCTATACTACGTATATGCGAGAAAGTAAAACTGTACAGGCGTGCCGGAGTGACTCACACACACGCTCAGGTTTACACACATGCGCAGGTAGAAAGAATGGATTTTCAATTCTTCTCCGGTCGCCTGCGCAGGTCGCTACGCCTGTGCAGTTTGGTTGGCACACACGCTCCGGTTTACCTCTACAGGTCACCTATGCAGGTAAACCTCACCGGTATATCGTAACGTGTGTGCCCGGCCTATACATACCTGAAGATACACTTTTTTCAGCACATTGTAGATGGCTTCATAGGCGTACCGAGGGGGGTTTTGGGGGTTTGAACCCCCCCCATTGATTAAAAAAAGGAAAATTGTATCATTTTTTAAGTCTGCCCATAAATTACTTAATACAAGTATAAAGCGTGGGAAGCTTAAAACTCGTTATTTTGCGTCTAAATTTTTAAAATATTCCGGGGGGACCCATGGAAGCTTAAAACTCCCTGGGGGTATCATACCCCCCCAGACCCCGCGGATGTTATAACCCCCCCATATGGTCGGCCTGGTTACGCCTATGGATGGCTTCACATGTCTCCGGAATTATTTTGCCAAGAGCTTGGGGTGATATTATAGTAGAATACTTGAGACATTCGTACGATCGACCCGTTGCAAGAAACCTCAAAGTAGCTGTCAGTCTTTCATGGGGAGAAATAGAAGTTCTCATAACTGTATTTTTCTTCTGTATTAGAGTGACAACAGTGTTTGGTAGACTTCTTCATTTATCCGCAAATAATTACGGTAATCTGTAGGATCTGAACTTAACTGTTTTAGTAATCTTGTATGAGTGTATTCATTTCTCTTTGTAAGCCAATCTTTACACCAAGCTGTGCGTTTTCGCTTCTTTTTACACTTCATGGTCACTAACAAACCTACTAGAGCGATCGCGTCGTCTTCTTGTTTGCTTGCCATCTCTCGACTGAGTTAAAACCTTCCGGTTTACCGTAGCGTGTGTGTGCTCTAGCCTGCACAGGTATACCTTTCCGGTTTACCTGTGCAGGTAAACCTCACCGGTATACCGTAACGTATACGGGCCATACACGTTACGGTATACCGGTGAGGTTTACCTGCACAGGTAAACCGGAAAGGTATACCTGTGCAGGCTAGAGCACACACACGCTACGGTAAACCGGAAGGTTTTAACTCAGTCGAGAGATGGCGAGCAAACAAGAAGACGACGCGATCGCTCTAGTACAGCGTTTCTCAACCTTTTTGAACCCGAGGACCTCTAAAATGTCTAAAAAATTTTACGGACCCCTAATTTTACATCCCACTTTTAAAAGAAGGCCTATATTATTAATATTCTTAATATTTGGGGCATTAATTATAGGTCAACGAAATATGTGAAACAATTTTACTTCTTTACTTTACACTTGCTTTATGATTTTTAAAATTATGTCTGCGGACCATCTGCACCATCTTCGGACCATAGGTTGAGAAACACTGCTCTAGTAGGTTTGTTAGTGACCATGAAGTGTAAAAAGAAGCGAAAACGCACAGCCTGGTGTAATGATTGGCTTACAAAGAGAAATGAATACACTCATACAAGATTACTAAAACAGTTAAGTTCAGATCCTACAGATTACCGTAATTATTTGCGGATAAATGAAGAAGTCTACCAAACACTGTTGTCACTCTAATACAGAAGAAAAATACAGTTATGAGAAATTCTATTTCTCCCCATGAAAGACTGACAGCTACTTGGAGGTTTCTTGCAACGGGTCGATCGTACGAATGTCTCAAGTATTCTACTATAATACAGTATCACCTCAAGCTCTTGGCAAAATAATTCCGGAGACATGTGAAGCCATCTACAATCAGGGCCGTCGCGTGGGCAGGGCGACCGGGGCGATCGCCCCGGGCGCCGCGACCAGGGGGGCGCCGTGGCAACGGCAAAAATAAAACAACAAAATTTGAAATAATATGTTAGATGTAGGCCTACATAACGTATTTTTTAAAGTTAAGTATAACTGAATTTTGAATATTACGTCGTTTGTATTTATTGAACAAATAAATATTTGAAACCAATAACTTTATATTTTCTAAGTTACCCCAAAATAAATATTTGCTCAAAATTGAACAGCTGGATTTGCTTGTATACTGTTAATAATAATAACCTAATAATAACGCGTGTTTGACACCATTATGTTTATATGTATTTGATAGTGTCGCGTCACGTCGCTCGCTGTGTGTTTGTGTTTGAATCCTTACAGATAGGTGGAATGTCGGGTGGGTGCACGTGGGATTAAGTTTTTTTTTTTTGGGGGGGGGCGCCTGACGAAATCTTGCCCCGGGCGCCAAAAAATCACGCGACGGCCCTGTCTACAATGTGCTGAAAAAAGTGTATCTTCAGGTATGTATAGGCCGGGCACACACGTTACGATATACCGGTGAGGTTTACCTGCATAGGTGACCTGTACAGATAAACCGGAGCGTGTGTGCCAACCAAACTGCACAGGCGTAGCGACCTGCGCAGGCGACCGGAGAAGAATTGAAATTCCATTCTTTCTACCTGAGCAGGTGTGTAGACCTGAGCGTGTGTGTGAGTCACTCCGGCACGCCTGTACAGTTTCACTTTCTCGCATATACGTAGTATAGAGCAAGTATTGTGATCGTGACAAAAAATCGAAATCGAGATAACACCGGGAAAGCATGTTTCACGATGCCTCGAAACCGAAAAAAGTGTTTTTGGAATGACGTCTGTCCGTCTGTGGACACGCACAGAGGATAAACGGTCTATTGTATTTACTTCATTTCTTGAATCAATGCATTTTTCGAAATTTTATCGAACTGCCCAGAATTTCGGTTTTATAACTGAAATACTAAGGGGACTTTCATGAAAACTTTTTTTAAACTTTTGATTTTATAAAAATTGGCTCTAACGATTTTAAAAAAAATGTAGAATTGGAAACTCTTATCTGTGGCTAATAAAATAGCTAGATCCATTTCTCTGCAAAAATGACTTGACTCGTATCGATTTTCAATTTTTCTAGATTATCTCCATTACAGTAGGCGATACATGAAAACCTACCAGAGTAAAGTTGTAGAGAAGATTATAGAGAACTTTTTTTTGTTAAATACATTTCTTTATAAAATGAATAGGTATCAACATAAAAACAAAATAACTTGACTGAAATGTGAATTTCAGAACATACATTTTTATTATAATATGAATAATGTCCTTTTGTTGCCCATAGTGACAAGAATACTATAATCTAGATATTGTTGTGAAATGTAGTCAGTTTACCACAGTCGTAATGAACACACCAAAATCAATTAGAGCGAGGTGGTATAGGGTAATAGGGAAGAGATCCTGGGTTTAAATCAAACCTCGTGACCACCCAAATTTACCAGTAAACTCTTATAATAACTCATTCGTGCAGCATTTGCTTCTATTGTTCGGCTCTATCTCAATGTATCCTGCATTTTTGCCTTTGAGATTGAGGAAACAATACAAACCCCAAGTTATTATTATTATTATTTCACAGTAAAAGCATTGAACATAAAGATCGACCCTGATGCTTTCCGTTCTAGATGCTTGTTAGTTTTTTGAAAATGTAATAAATAACATTTGTGTCTATGGGTACGTATAGGGTACATCTGCGCTCCTCTTGCGCTCTGCTCCGCACGCGTGCCACTCGGAAAGCAGATTGGTATACGGCATTGTGAGGTGCACGCGAACCGCTCGCCGCGATCCGTCCCCTGTCGGTTTTTTCGACGAACACAAAGGATTACTGATTTCACATTGGGACGTGTTTTTGGTAGTTGCGCTCACGCTCCTCCTGCGCTCCTCAAGCTTAACACCTGCAACAACACCTTAACAACAATTAAATGTCAGACTTGAAGGGTTAAAAGTACATTCGAACAATGAAGATAATATCACTGATTGGATCCATCCGATCTTGAAAAATCATAAACTGCTAACATCCAATCAAAATAGCCCATTTATGCTATCATCTCTTTATAAATTTAAAAATTCTAAATACAATTTACATTGGAGTGTTAACTATATTCTCACAAACCTACAAAGGAAATGCACAATATCCTTGTAAATAATACCCTGGGCATAAAACACTAGACAACAAATGTTTTATGTTTTTGCTGATCTTTATATTTTTCCTTCAGATATGGGATGGTTTTTTAGGTAGATTTCGAAGAAAAATCTACCTATTGCAATCGATACCGAGTCATGATTTTAGAAAAATTCTTTCCTATCTTTACGTTTCATGCTTCTCTCAGTATGAAACCACCGCCCGCTCAAATTTTTATATACAGTATATATACAGTGTATCTTTACACGCAAGCGGCCGTAATTTTGCAGATATTTGAACCAAATTGTATTATGTTATTTCTAGGTCCAATAGTTCAAACATATTCGTTAATGAGCAAAATTTGCCCAAGGGGGATGTCGCGGGAGGGGGTTGAAATTTTGAAACTTTATTTCTTGGCCCCTATGAAGTATAGAGGGAAACTTTGTTCAAAGAAATTAGAGTACTCCCTATGGAGTTCACAGTGACATCAACGATTCGGGGGTTTTGGGGGTACGAGAGGGGGTGGGGTGGGGGTGGAAATTCGAAATTTTTGAAACCACGTCTTGTGGGGTATCATTGAAAAGCTCTTGATGAGTACTCTACAAATCAATAACTAGTTTCTCGATAGCTCTCATTTAAGGCGAGATTTGAATGTTTGAAAAAGTGCTCTTTCCTCTATTTTGCAATTATTATTGCGGGTTTGTCATGCCAAGGCTAAAGAAGAAGAGTGCTACGCAGTGACAGTAAATTAAACCACAAGCACTTTGAAATCTACCTCAGCCTGTAGGCTTGCCTAAAGGGATTTTTTTCTCTTGATCTGTTTCTTTGATCTCAAAATGTATTGTTGGATCAGGTTAATTTTCAGTTCGAATAAAGAAGACATTCTACCTTAATTCAAAGCTTCTCGGTACTTAGGGTAATTTTGTTTCTGATTGTGGGTTTGTTTGTTACTAATAGGAAGTAAATTTACCTTAAACCCACATTGAGAAGGAAATAAGGTATTTTCCTTTATCATAATGGACATAAGGCTGATTTCCTTCTTAACGCAGCTGATTTTAGGTAGATTTCGAAGAAAAATCTACCTATTGTAATGGATACCATGTCATGATTTCCGAAAAATTCTATCATATTTTTACGTTTCATGCTCCCCTAAGCACGAAACCACCGCCCATTAAAAAAAAAATTGTGATATATATATTTATATCTTTACACGATAGCGGCCGTAATTTTGAAGATATTTGAACCAAATTTTAATGTTATTTCTAGGCCCAATAGTTCGGACAAGTTCGTTAATGGGCAAAATTGGCCCAAGGGGTTGGTCGGGGGAGGGGGTTGAAATTTTAAAACATTTTTATCTCGGCTTCTATGAAGTATAGAGGGAAACTTTGTTTGGATAAATTAGAGTACTCCCTATGGAGTTCACCATGACACCAACGATTCGGGGGTTTTGGGGGTACGAGTGGGGGTGGGGGATGGAAATTCGAAATTTTTGAAACCACGTCTTGTGGGGTATCATTGAAAAGCTCTTGATGAGTACTCTACAAATCAATAACTAGTTTCTCGATAGCTCTCATTTAAGGCGAGATTTGAATGTTTGAAAAAGTGCTCTTTCCTCTATTTTGCAATTATTATTGCGGGTTTGTCATGCCAAGGTTAAAGAAGAAGAGTGCTACGCAGCGACAGTAAATTAAACCGAAAGCACTTTTTTTTTTTTTTTTTTTTTTTTTTTTTTTTTTTTTACAATTACAATTTATTAGTCCAAAGTACACGAAAAATATATACAAAAGTTGATACACCCCCCGAAGAAGCAGAGCTTGTGTTCGGGGGTGGTTCAGTTATATATTAGAAATACTTATACTAAACAATTACTTTTAAAAAAAAATGCATAATTTGGAGAAGTATGACAAGATGTTATGTATGAAAGGTTAGAACATGTTCTATTTACAATACAAAGGTACGAAGCAATACAACAATAATACATAACAATTTATTTGTTCAAATTTTAGTAAAAAATAAAGAAATTAAGTTCTATCCAAATTTTAAAGTTTAATATAAAAAATGTTATAACAGTAGGCTAATAGTCGATAACAGAAGTAATAATTATATAAATTTTCTAATTTTAGACCTAAATTGTTTGTTGTTTAAGCTATTTAGATCAGGATGGTTGGTAATAAATGAATTGAATAGTCTTGGGCCAAAACGTGAACAGTGCTTAGCTCCAGCAGTTGTAACATTTTTTGGTTCAAGTAATAAATTAAATTGATTCCTTCGCGTGTTATATACGTGAGATTCTGACTTGTAATTGTCACGATGTTTATGAAAATAATCCAGTATGACGTACTTGTAAATTTGGTCTATGGTGAAAACGTTAAATTCAGAAAATAATAATTTGGAAGAATAGTCAGGAGGCTTAAATAAACAAATCTTTATGATGCGTTTTTGAAGACAAAGCAAAGGGCTGAGGATCGTTTTTGCAACTCCTCCCCACCCAATTATGCCATATTGAAGAATAGAATGAATTAGGGCCAAATAAATCGTACGTAAAACATGAGCTGGTAAACATGAACGGAGAATAACGAATTTATAAATGACTTTACGTAGCCTATTGCATAAATATTCAATGTACTTGTCCCATCTTAAATGTCGATCAATTATGATGCCTAGATATTTCACTTGATTTGATTCACTTAAGGAGGGACAAGTGCAGCTATTAATACAGCAACCAGAATTGTGTATTTTTAAGCTTAAATTTTTACTTACTTTTAATTGTTGCATACCGGTAGCTGTTAAAGCGAAAGGAACTAGCGTAGTTTTCTTAACATTTAAGGAAAGTAAATTAAAATCCAGCCATGATTTAACAAGATTTATACCTTTGTTGGCATTTTCGTAAGTTTCAATCCATGAAGAACCACTAAATATTACAACGGTGTCATCAGCATATGAGTAAATGGAGCCATTAAATATATCTTTGAAATCTACCTCAGCCTGTAGGCTTGCCTAAAGGGATTTTTGGAGTTGATACATTTTAGATAGTCCTCAAAAAGGGCTTAGGGATGTAAAATCTGTGATTTTATTATTTCAGTAGATTTTGAACATCATGTAGAGTAAACCTGCCAAATATGGGCCCCGGCTTAATATGGGCCCCTATGATATTCGGCGTGATTCATATTGCCATCTTCAAATTCAAGTCAGATATCCTTCAACACGACTCAAACAGTGTCACGGTGTGTTAGTCTGTGTGAGAACCTACCGCGAGAGCTCACACAACATCATTTTTAATTTCGTTGGTTTTGAAGTTTTTGCAGCGTTTGACGTCACTCCATTTTATTCATCAGAGGTAAGATATATTAATATTTAAGTTAGTATTTCTTAAGAAGCTGTAACTGAGGTATAGAAACATTATGATACATAAAGATTTCAGACTAAAGTTGCTTGTAGAAAAATGGATGACCGCTGTACATTATACCTGCCTTTTATGGGCCAGTGAGTGAAATGGATCCATTCTGACTGTACACAAAATTCAGTCCAAGTGAATTTCATTTGTGAGAAATGCCTGAATGGCTAAAGAAAGCATTAGCAATATTGTGTCTTAATTTTTAATAATTTTTTGTAGGGGCCCATAATAGGACATATACCTTCCTAATATGGGCCCCTCTTACTATTTAAATAATATATTATATTTGCAATTACTGTGTAACAAAAACTCTTTTTTTGGTCTCATCATCTATAATAAATGCTATTGAATACATTTGGTGCTTTATAAAGTCTTGAAAAAATTATGAACCGGAATATCAGCAACTTAAAAAAAGGGGCCCATATTTGGCTGGTTTCCTCTACATGGTGGATATGCATGTAACTCATTTTCGGCAAAAATTGGAATTAAGGCTTTTTTGCCTAGCACGGTAGTGTTGAACATATTAGCAAGATAACACACAAAATATTAGGCCTAATGATGAAAGCTAGTGGTTCGCAGTAGGTTTGTCGCTTTCCTATGGAACGCGGGAGGAGCGCTGTGAAAATAATTTCAATGAGCAGCACGCGAGCGGCACGCGTGCGGAGCAGAGCGCATATCTATACGCAGCACACTTCATGGCCACTAACAAACCGACTAAAGCGATCGCGTCTTCTTGTTTGCTCGCCATCTCTCGACTGAGTTTACTGTACAGGCGAGCCGGAGTCAAGGCTTGTAAACTATAGTTTACTGATCTTGAGCCGGAGTGACTCAAACACACGCTCAGGTCTACACGCCTGCGCAGGTAGAAAGAATTTCGATTCTTCTCCGGTCGTCTGTGCAGGTCGCTACGCCTGTGCAGTTTGGCCTGCAGAGGCTGGCACACACGCTCCGGTTTACCTGTACAGGTCACCTGTACAGGTAAACCTCACCGGTATACCGTAACGTGTATGGCCCGCCTTAGAAACTGAGCTTAACGAATTTTATTGTCGTGGCATAACGAGAAACTTGAGCTGAAAAAAAAAAGATTAGCACTGAGAAGTCCATTCTGAGTATCTTTTAAAGCAAAGAATACAATATAATAGAGATGATATATGCATACCTATAACATGTCTGGTCTCCAAAATGAAGCCTATTGATTACATATTTGGTTCACAGATTAACATTATGATTGCATTCAGGCCCGACGAGAGGGAGGGGCAGCCAAGGCTACAGCCCCGGGGCCCGGGCCCCAAGGGGAGGCCCGGCCGACCAGGTTTTACTTTTTATTTTCTAAATTTACCCTAAAATAAAATTGGTTATAAGTCAATAAAGAGCTTAAGTTATGTTTTATGTGTTTATTTTATCTGCATTGTCCTGTCATATAACGGTGACACGGAATTAATCAGTTATCTGAAACTGATTATTCTTGAAGAAAAATTGCTATTTTTTTAAAGTAGGAGCAGAAATCCTTTTGGACTCAACAGTAGGCTCACTAATGTTCGGCATTTAAAATGATAATTTTCAAAAGATTAAACTGGTACATACAGATAAAATTGTTCCTAATTAGAACATTTAATGTATTTTTTCGTTTCGTGCCCGGCATCAGTTAACCGATTTGGTCCAAAATCAATAGGCTTCGTCCCGTGGGCGTTATAAATGGTATACCAAGTTTTATGAAAATCTGATAAAGCGTATTTGAGTTATCGCGCTCTCAGACACACAGACAGTCTGACAGTCCTGTCTACCATACGATCTCATAAAGTACCGGTACCATTCTGGCACTTAATATTTAGGCCTATGTAATATCATTACATAATCTTTTTGTTGCATACATTATAGGCCTTAAGGGCGAGTTGGGTAGTGAATTTAATATTTGAAGGGGGCCTGGGAAAATTTGTCCCTGGGGCCCTTGCTTTCTTTCCACGGCCCTGATTGTATTCCTAGGTCTCAAAGTAATAATTAGCATGTCAAGAAACATTAGCTTATCTTAATTAATTACCGAATCGAAACTCAACACACACTAGTGTTACTCGGCTAGACAAGAAGATAAAGAATTTAATTTTAAGATAAGCAAATATTATAATACAACAATGTAATACAGATACTGGAAACATGTCTAGTCTTTAATATGATGTTCTTTGCATTCTCGAAAGACGCGGCAAAATCTGCGCTTCGCAGCATGAAGTGAAGCTATCATATAAGTTACATGATATTACTGTCAGTACAGTGCGATTCTCATTGAAATTATGAGCTATTCTATTGGTAAAGAGAAATATTAAAGGTAATGCTACGAGTGATTTGGAAATCGTCGATACTAGAGGAGTTCCAAGTCACGATTTGCATTTACAATGACTATTAATAGAACAAATTTAAATTGAGCCATTTAAGCATAATTTTAAATTGAGATAATACTATTAAAAGGCATCCATGACTTACGTAAAATCAATGTGGCTGTTTTCTCTGAACAGCACACGGTCGTACACCCGATGAAATCCCAATAGTTATAGTCTACTCGTAAACATCCATTTATTCAAGTGTTGTTTGCTAATAGTAAATTGCGATACAAGTGCCGTAAGCGATGCATACGAATCGAGGAAATAGTTTGAAAAAACGAGGCGCTCTCGCCTCGTTTTTTCAAGTTTCCGAGATCCGTTATGCGCTTACGGCACGAGTATTGCATGCTATTTTTTGCACGATGATTAATTATATCAATTTAATTATATTAACTGTGATATTACCTGAAAATGTTATGTATATACATTCTTGAAGATAGATGTTTATTTCCGAAAGTGATTCGCATGTGTTTGTTGTTATGCGAACCGAATATTTGTCCTGGGGGGCCTTGTCCATCAAGGCTTATTATGAGGTGTGACGTAAGTAAATTCATAACAGCACTGGAACTCTTACCGCACATAGCAATAAGATTGTGTGTGGGAATGTCAACTTACGATCCACGGCAACAACATTTGTAAGTACCACTAATTAGTTAAGTCGTGCAAAAAATATAATTTATTGCGTAAAACATTATTTTGTTGTTACAGTTCCTAGACATATATTCTGATAAGTAGGCCTGCTTTTTTCTGAATGTTGTAGGAATATATGCATTTCATTAATACTTGTTGAGATCGTACCCAAAAGGAATTTAGGAAGTGCTTTGTGTAATCAAGATGTGCATACGAAATTCAGGAATACAAAAAATCATACTTGCCAAAATATCTATAGTAAAAACTTTTGTGTAGAGAAGATAACAGACTTTAAGCTAGGATTTCACCAGCCAGGTTTAGATAGATTTAAGACAATATTTAAGAAAGCTACAACTGAAAAAGCAAGATCTACCATAAGTAAATTTTTTTTACGAAGAACGCTATTATCAGATTTAAGATAAATCAACAAGTCTGAAAGGCAAATAGGGGTTTATCTGTGAACTAGTAAATGTCTCGCCACCTTGCTGCTATTGACTAACGCTATTCACTTTATTTAATATATTTTCATTGTACAACCTAAGAATGTTCCAAGAAACGTAGGGCTACCATAAATAACGAGTGAAAACCAGGACATCATTCCAGAAATCGATAATCGATAATAATGCCATAATTTAGTCTAAAATGAATTTAAATACACAATCTAAAATGATACGAGAATTTGTCATGTCCATTAGGTGTAACAGTTTCATTTGGAAATCCTTTCTTAAAATAAAAATGCTGGACTAGAACAGGAAATATTTTGACACATGATATGGCTAACAGGAATTTAGGTGGCCGATATTTAAAAAAAAATTGTAACATCAAACAGAATCGCGGATTATTAATCTTTTCGGCCTGAATATGTCCTTTTACTACAAAGTCGCGAATGTCCCTTGAAATCTGTTAAATACAGCAACCGTAATGAAATGGGATTTTGTGTCTGATGTGATAAATGAAAGCAGGGAGTGGAGGAAAAGGGATACATTAGTTTATTCCTTTCTTACAATAAGCTTAAAATCATAACTGGTAATGACTGAAAGGGCAAACTAGTATTTCACATTATGCCTATTATGGCGGTAATAGGAACTTTACACATTTCCGAAAAATTTACCCAGTGTGTACCTTTTATTAACTGAAATAAGGGAACAAAGAATAAATGAATTTCCATATCTAATATCTAATCACTCAAAAGAACAAAGCCTGTGCTATTCCATAGGCAGTTAAACTCTAAAACATAGTTTTAACAGGCATACATTTCTTCAATACCCTTACGGCCAACTTAGGAAGTAAGACTTAAAATTCTACAGCAACTAAATCTTGTCCGCACCTCTTTAGTGCAGATAATTCAGGATCAACTGAAGTTTATTCTGTGGTCTCCAAACCAGAGCCTTTTTTTAAAAGAATTGCTACATTCGAAGTCAGCGATAGCGTAATCGCTTAATGGACGTATAAGTTGCAAATTGACAGATAATGATAATGGAGTATAATGAGGTAGTATACAGTATAATGTTGTAGTTTATTTATTGTCTTTTGTTGATAATGTTTGATTTTTTTATTTCAATAGTAGTAAAAGAACTGGATTCTTTAAGGAAAACATTTTTCACGACCATGTTAATGATAGGAAATGTTGACATCTGTGTTTAGTGATGAAAATCAAACAATGGGTTCGAAATAATTAATTTATTGGATAAAATATTATATTTTTGAGTCAAAAATTTTAACATGAAATTTAATTGATTCTTGTGTCACTTTAGCTTGTGTAATAAATAGTTGAATAAAAACATTTTCTTTAACGCACTTTATTTACCTTGGTAAACTTCTGATGATGCAGGAATACCACCTGCGAAACGGCCGTCCAGAAGTTTACCAAGGTAAATAAATTGCGTTAAAGAAATTGTTTTTATTCAACTATGAAATTTAAAGTCAAAATTTTCATATCCGAAGAAAACTATGATAAGTCCAGTTCTACCCTCTTACAAGCACTTGAGGTTAATTTGACATTCTCAGCTAATGAAGTACTGCATTTGATTCCCTGTACCAAAAATAAAGCATTTTGTTTTTAACTTTACTATTTGTGAAAGTAAAACTAAAGAAAAAATTGATTTTCGCTTGTATCTAAAAACTAAGAAAATGGACTTTTCATACAATATTTCTAAGGTACTGAGATGAAAACCTGATTCATTTTTATTTCCAGAATAAATCCTAACGTACCGAGAAAATGGTGACGTATGCATAAGTACCTGCCTATAGAGTTTTCGATCTGATTACAATATAAACAAGGGGACGTGTCGTTTATCACTTTTGTAGAAGTTGATGAAACAAATGTCAATAAAGATGAGTGAATCATGTCTGCGATTGCCTGATTGCCTGATTGCCACATTCTTATAAAATGTTATTAGTCCAAATCGAATGTCCGGCAGTAATGCAATCTATTTAGGAACATGGGTTAATATTTTATTCGTGATAATATGTTCAATTTGTTCGTAACTTTGCTAACGTGATTCTTGCACAATTTTCCTCTGATCAATTCTGATCCGGTCACGCAAACTCTAAATGTGAATAATTTTTTTAATAAACCCCATTAACAAAGGTATCCTTTCGATTGATGACAACTTCTGAGTCTTCGCACGGAACTATTGTTATTTTTCCTTTAGAAAGTTTTACTAGAATGTATTAATTAAAAAATGAATTGACAGAGACAAATTACTATTTTAACTGAAGATTTACGATATTTCATTAAATAGTACTTCACACTATGTAGGTGTTTACCGCTGCCCACCTCAAGATAAGTATATACATGTTTAAGAATAGATATTTTAAAATTTATATTGCAACCAGATAGATGTATACAAAAGAATGCAAAAATATCAAACCGCTTGAGATTGAAGTATGAATTATTAGTGACTTGTCAAATTGCCATTCTGTTGTAACTTTGATCGGAAATATTATTCTAATAAAGTTTTCACATGTAACATTTTTAGTAAAATCAGCAGTAACAGAGATGGTATTACGTATTTATTTTACTTAGCGCGTCCCTCTCAAACCCTCAATACTTTAATGTTAAACTTTTTAAGAGAAATATAGTGTATCCTTTCCCAGGAGGAGGAATGTTATACTTTTTAAGAGAAATATAGTGTATCCTTTCCCGGGAGGAGGACGAATTCCGAATACGTACATCTGTTGACTTGGACATGATTATGGCAGTGACAGACAGGCACAACAGCTAATATACCCATTAATTGTGATTATCCACTACCGAGTGGATAATTATTTAATAATTAAATAAAGCAAACTAACAAGTGCACATCCCTACGATTTTATTAAAACAGAATATTATCCCAACTTTCTATTGTAATCCTAAAATTCTTAGAAGATTAACCATAGTAGTGACAAAATGCTAGACTAAACAATAAAGGAGCTAATTATTTCACGGTTTAACAGATAAGGGAGGCAACAACAATTTCCTACTCTGCAAGTTCGATTTCCCGTTCTGAAGTTCAAACCTTTGTTGAAGTGTTGTTCATAATACCTCCACTAGGTCGATAAAGTCTGGGAAGTATTGTCTTCCAGTTTTGAATCACACAGCTTCCTAGTTTGTATTTAACCAGCATATACTATATATCATGTGCTTGTCCAGTGCCTGTTTTCCTATTTGAATATTTCCTCATAGTCTCTGACCCGTGTACAGAAAGCATGTCACATGGAAAGCTTGCTTGACATATACCGTATTTGGTGCTTAGATCCGAAACTGCATAAAAAATTCTCTCTTAGATAAGGTGTTTCATTGATGTTTTCCTATCCACTTCCTGTTGTAGCCATACTTTTTAAATATGATTTATATGAATATAATTTTTCTGTAGTAGGCAAGATAGTGATCATGATCTAGCGGATTAAAATGAGTTCATGTTAGTTCAGACAGTAAATAATTCGGAATCTGGAGAGAATCTAAGAAAATCTTAAGTAAGAACGCAATAATGGGAGAATGTTTTAATTCTCTTCAGTGCTAGTAATTAATTACCTGTATGCGTTATTTCAACCTTAGTTTCCTGAGGAGGTTTGAACTGCGTTGGGCTAACCACTCTGTCCTCTCACGGAAAATACGCGTGGAAAATTAGTGTAGGTACTGAAACCTTGACTTGGAGGCATTATGCCCCACCGTAGGGGTTCCAGGAAAATTAGATCAGATGTGTTATTTGATGCTCATGTAAGAACGAATTAAGACTATTGTGTAGTATATCAAATGCATATAAATAGATAGATTGCTTTATTGCCATTAAGTATTTAAAATACAATATGCATTGTCAAGTTCCAGTTTTCGTGGAATGAGGATTTTCATTGGCAGAAATTGTTTATGTTAAAATAATCGTCTAAACTGCAAACTGGATTATTCATAAGCCATTCAAAAATTTTGATTTTGATTTTCCTAATGTCTAGGTTTCGATACTTGACAGGAACCTTTTTCATAAAGTTTAAAACTTATAATACGATTGAGTTTTGCCTAGTCTAACGTATGGTACATAAAATTGTTTAGCACATCTTCGTTCATAAGTGTGAATACTATTCCTTAATATGAAATCGTCACAGTTCTTTCTGACATACATCAGTGCCTCATAAATGTATGGGCTAACACTTTCGAAATATGCAAGGTACATGCATTTTATGTAACGTCTAGGTATTTTAAAGACTAAGTTTCTCAGTAAAAGTATAACGGATGGCAGCTTCTGTATCTCTGTATCTGTATCCCTATGATCCCCAGGTGGGGCGAAGGGGCCTCCAAGTGGAGGTTTCATTACCTACACTAATTTTGATATGCTTATTTTCCGAGAGAGGGTAGAGGGACAGGTGGAAACTAAGTATTTCTTGGACGTGAAAGGGCCGAGAAATTTTGTCCAGAGGCTCTAATTTAGGCTTGGAGTTCTTTTACGTGCCGTAAATCTACGACACGGGACCCCCAGCTTAAAGTCCCTCCCGGAGGACTCCGTGCCCAGGATTTTTACGTCCTGAAAAATCCATCGACCGCGGCCGAGTTTGATCCCGCGGGATGGCAGCTTACTGCAAACAAAATATCTATGCGTGTTCCAATTCAATTTTGAGCCTAAGTGCATACCCAAATATATGTCCGTAGATACACAATTGAGATGGGGTACGCCGTAGCGTAGTAGTTGAGGCGCTGCACTACAGACCGGAAGGTCGCGGGTTCGATCCCCGATGAAGTCGTTGGAGCTTGTCAATTGGCCTATTCTTTCTGGTGGCACTGTGGCCCTGGGGTCGACCCAGCCTCTAACAGAAATGAGTACCAGGAACAACTCTGGGGATAAAGGCGACCGGCGCGCAAGGCTCACAACCTTACCACCTTCACGTGCCGCATGTCTAAAATCTGAAAGACTCAACTTCCTGGAACCCTCTGGATCTCCATGGCCTGTAATAGGAAACACTTCTTCATATAATTGAGATCATTCTTCCTCAAACTGAAGATATGCTTAGTTTTTCATTATTAATCTCAAAACCGTTCTGTGAAAACCATATCTTACTTTCAACTAAAGCTGAGTTCCTAATGATTTCTAATGAATTTATTCCATTATAAGAGGAGATAAGAGTCGTATCATCGGCATATAAAATTATCTGTGTTGACACATTAAGACATAAATAATTTACCATAATTATAAACAAAGGGGCCCAGTATGGACCCTTGAGAAACGCCATAATTTACTGGTAAGAAATATAATTTTTTCCCCATTGATTTCAACAGTTTGATACCGATCAGTAAAATATGAAATAAAAAGAGTTGATTCACTGCCATGAATACCATAGTAATACAGATTTTTCAGCAAGGTATTGTGGTTGATCCAGTCAAAGGCTTTACTTAAATCCAATAAAGTAGCATCAGAATAATTTTTTTTTCAAAAGTTTCACAAATGGTGTACAAAATTGTATCTATTGCGTCCAGAGTGGATTTTCCCCTAGTAAAACTAAACTGAGAAGGCGTAATTAATTCATTTTCATGTAAATATTTGTTTAATTGATCCAGTATTAATTTTTCAAATATTTTGCGAATGATAGGAATAATTGAAATAGGTCGGTAAGTTTTAACCAAGTTACGACCCCATTCTTGAATATAGGAACAACTTTAATGATTTTCCTAGCACTGAGGAAAACCCCTTCATTGAGATACATGTTAAAGCATTTTACAAGTGGTGAAGAGATATGTATAATAATCGATTTGATTACGAAAATACCGTTACCGTACTTTAAGAATTCTTGAGTTGAATCACACGATTTTCAAAATCTTTGACAGTGTTTTCTTTCCATTTAAAAATATCTTTTTAATATTTTGCTTGCTGCAGATAATCCTCTTGATGTGCATTATCACCTCGAGAATTTATATTTTTAACAATTTGCTCAATTAAAAAATCGTCATTAAAAGACTAGGTCTACTATTTAATTTATGATAACAGGTAGACAACTGGATATAAAAAAAGAAAGGTTGTATTGTAGTAAGGTTGAGAAAAGCACCATTTTCCCCTGAAATTGTAAATTACACAGAACGCAGAACCGCTTGACCGATCTCTATTCTACCACTTTTTTTACATACTCCAATCCCATGACAGTAAATATTTTTTTCAAAACTAGATTTACAATTGAAGAATAACCATTGATTTTACGATGCACGATGCATTCATGTCGTCTTTATCTTGTCAAGGAGACTGCGCTAGGCAACCATTTAGGCTTTGAATTAAAAAAAGTTTTTATTGCCGATTTTAATTGTATTTACTTGAATAATTCTAATCATGTGTATTTTTTTATATAGGCTCACTGCCGGACTAATTGATCAAGGAATTATTATTGGAGAGAATGAGCTTCGCATTTAATATTGTCAAATATGTACTGTTACTATAGTTTACAGTGTAAGGAAACGTGTACACAATTCAGAAATGAATGTAACCCCTGTTGCTTCAAGAAACCTATTGATCTTTGGTAGTTATGGAAAGGATTTGTCCTAGACTGAATTGGAAACAGTAGCGGGCACCCTCAGTTAGTTACTCGCCCGATTTCCCCATTTCCTGGCTTGTACGTGACCCCCATTATGAGTAGTGCATATCCATACCTTACAAACTTTCCAATGAAACGAAATAGCCTATACGTTATAAATTAAGTGGAGGCCCTTAGGGTTCCAGGAGGTTGAGGCTCCCTGGTTTTAGACATTCGGGGTTTGAAGGTGAAGGTGGTAAGGTTCCTTATGCACCGGCCGACATTACCACAAGAATCGCTTCTTGTACTGAACTGTGTTAGACCCATCGGGCATAATGCCACCAGAAGGATTACGCCAATTGAAAAATCCCAACGACTTGATCGGAGACCCGCGACCTTCCGGTTTGGAATGCTGCTGGAAAAAAAAAACAGTTCTTTAAAAAGGGTTAAAAGGGTTAAAATAAGGATTTTATTTTGCGAGTTGGTATGCTTGCGGAACGAGTCCATAAGGGCGAGTGAAGCAAACCTGTATCATTCACTATTTTTAGACAGTCATCAATACCTATGGAAAAATAAATTATTACAGGTTAAGAATTGCCTATTTCGTATCTGTGATTCTCAACGGGGCTGTGATGGTCATGTGTTTCTTCTTAACATCAGTGATTTGTTATATTGTTTGGTCTTACAACGGTTGACTGTAAAAATGGCAGTTGTTGTGGTGTAGTAATAAAGGAAATTATGGTCACTACAATCAAGTTGTCTGTTGGTCGAATAATGTTTTAACGGCTTGTGTATTTTCACAAGGCTTGCGCAGGTTGCCTACTACAGGCTATGCTTTTACATCAGTTTTGAAAGCAGTCAACAGAGGTTGAGGTCAGGTGTCACAAATATTTGCAACGAACACGGCGATGTTGGTGATACACAATAGTCTAATATCAATGCTAAATTAAAATAAAAAATTATGTTTGCGTGTACGGAGATGAAACTCTCTGAAAATTTGGTAAAAAACAATAGTCATAAAATATTGAAAGTAGGCCTACATTAAGATGCTATTTCGGGATGGAGGAGTTTCGCAATTATCTTATTAGTACTGTTTCAACAAGTTTCGCTATGTTACTGTGTTTACAGAAGAGGTTGTCAAGTCCACATTTCAAGCTTGTGAATTCTCGTCCTGAAGTCACTTAAACACAATAAGGCTGTCCGCCTGCTCTTTTCATAAGTTAAAATGTTTCTCTAGCGTCTGTCACTCATTCCAGAGCCGTGCCATACCAGAGTCAATACGACTGTGAGGTTGCGAATTCTCAACAAGAGATTATAAAACATGGACTTTGACACTTCAGCACGAGAATATTCTGCAGTATACGCAGCTATATGCTACACATATATGGGTGTAATGTATGTATGTATGTATTTTTTAAAATTTATTTCCTGCATGTCCCAATACATTCGTAATACTACATGCAATGTCCAAACATATTTACATTCTATCTTATATTAAATCTAGAGTCGTAACATCTGAATCATTTAACAAATCAAGGCATCAATGTAGTTTCATGCATATAAGTAAAATTATACTTATAGTTTGTCAAATGGTATGAAGTTTGTGAATTTTAAGAAGTTCTTAAGGTATTTGTTTATAAGCTCGTGTTTCTCTATTGGCCTGTTTTCACTTTTTAACACTGCTGCTATTAATAAGTCTCTTTCCCTTTTCAAAATTTCGCACTGAAATAACAAATGTTCCACAGTTTGTTCACCTTTATTACACACACATTCAGAAACTTCTGAAATTTTAAACCTTTTAAGATATGTTCTTAATTTCCCGTGCCCAGTAAATATTGTTGTAAAATTTGGTGATACATTTATTTTCAGTTTTAACCGGTCTTGTATATTTGGGAAGAATGTCTTTTTGATTGCACCGTTGTTAGTTTGGTTCGATTCTATTTACCACTTCATTAAGCTCTCCTTTGTCAACTCTCTTGCTATAGCACTTTTTGGGATCTTCCTGTAGCTTACACTATCTGTGCTGGCTGCTCCATTCTTAGCAAGTTGGTCTGCTAATTCATTTCCTTGAATTCCGACGTGCGCCTTCACCCAATAAAATGCTATGTCGTAATTAGCTTCTCTTGTCATTTTCTAATTTCCTCGATTAGATGTGTGTGTGATTCTTTCTGTTTTTTAAAGCGTCCAAAGTTACTCGGCTGTCTGTATGAATTAAAATTTTTCTTTCATTGGTTCTTTGTGATTTTATTTTCTTTAGGGTAATTAATATTGCATATTGCTCGGCCTGATTGTTGGATCACTTATCATTTAGTTTAAAGCTGAGCACTTCTATAAGGTTTCCTGCCGTGTATATGGCAATTCCTGATTCTACACCTTGTTCATTCTTGCTACCGTCTGTGTATACTTGTAGTGACTGCATCGGATCCTCGCTTACATCATCTTCACTCACTTTAACAGTTTCTGCTGGGTGAGGCCAGTGATTGACTTCCATGTCGTGATCAAACATATGCTGGTTTTCTTTGCTTCTTATAGTATGAAAAAGTTTGACTGATTCTTCTATTTTTATGATTATAGGTGTTAGTCTACTAATCACACAGAGGGCTTCATTCGACACTGTTCTATAAGATTTTGTGATGTTTATGTTAATTAATCTCTGCACTCTGATACGTTTCAGGTGATTGCATCTTTTGTCCAGCGCTCTTATTCAAACTGGTGCTCCATATGGTATGAGTGGTAGTATTCCTCCTTTATGTATTGTTTTTAGAGCCTCGTGCTTTAGTCCCCAGTTAAGTTTAGCTGACTTTGATAGAGTGAATATCAATTTTGAGCATTTTTCAACTATATGTTTGATATGATTTTTGAAGGTAAGTTTACTGTCAAATATTATTCCCAGATATTTTATCATGGTAGCTTGTACTAGTACTTTATTGTTTATGTATGTATGTATGTACATATGTATATATTTATTAATTTATTAGGCCAGTCTTCCATCGACTTGAAATACCTATTATATGCAACAGTAATTTTCTACTAGCCTATCTCGACTACTGCATGAACGTTTTTCAAGGAATGAATAGATTTCAGCCAAATAAAGTTGGAAAATTTGAAAATATTAGTGTATATTCTATAGTCTACAAATAATTAATACATAATAGCTGTTCATTTGTTATTGCTCAAAATTATTATTAAATATCTTTGGTTAATAATGTACATAGGAAGTGGCACTTCGTAGTGCATTTGTTTATAGAATTGGGGACCGGTCATATCTCCTTACAGAAACATGCGATAGTATACAGGCATAAGTACCAACAGGAGGATCCCTCCCGGAATGGCTAACCGGGATCGCTAAAACCAAGCCACCTCTCTCAGGAGAGAGGCCCGTGCCCCACGGGGACCCTATGGGCTAACACTAATGGCCAAGTGCACCGACCCCGATTAGTGTAATCAGCGTTTATAATTTCTTCCTAACCTATGATTAGGGAAAGTTATGGAGCATCAACCTCGATTAGTGTCGAAATCACCGATTACCGTTGATTAAACTTAAACAGTCAAAATCGGGCGGTTACTGAAGCTAAACAATGATTAGCAGTTTGCTGAAATGGCGGGGGTCGACTGCAAACAATAGATGAGACTCTCTTCTTCTCATATTTCTCTTTTCAGACGAATTAGGTCTCGATATTAATGTCATCAGTATCATAATACCATTTTTCCGAACTGTAAGGTACAATAAATATTATATAAACACATCTCATAGACCTACAAAGACGGTTTTAAGTCTCGAAGCACGACACAAGAGAAGCCGTACCGGTTCACATTGCCCATATTCAAGCAGTGTTCCTAACGTCGTTCTTGGCTGAGTGGTTATAGTACTGAGCTGTGGTGCAGGAGGTCGCAGGTTCAAATCCCGGTCGCCGCAAATGTTTTTTATCATAATATTTTTAAGTTTAATTAGTGTACCGGTACTGTATGAAATGTTAAGAATTCACTGTCAGTAATAAGTAATAATAATAATAATTTTATTTCGTCCCTGTATCAAATACAGACATGATGTTGGACATGTCCGAAACTTACAATCTGAATTATACAATAGTTATACAATAGATATACAATAGAGATACATGCTAAGGCTCTCCATTTCATAGTTCTTCTATCCTGTAGAGTGCTTTTGCATAGGTATTATTTAAATTTATTGGCGAATTTTGTCCCGATACACTGTTTTATACTGTCTGGTAGTTTGTTATAAAATTTTACCCTGATTACGTATGGATCCCTTTCCGATGCTTTTTTATTGTGCCCTATTGTGTATAAGTTCTTTCTTGATCTTGTGTCGTACTGATGTATCTCTTTTATTGTGACATTCATTTTTTATTTTTATTTTACAAGAAAAACTACCCTGAATATATATAAGGATATTACAGTTATTACTGCCCTGTATAATTCTTGGTGAATAATTATATGAGGTATTGACAGATAATTCATGAAGTTTTATTCAGTAGACTGCAGTCTGAATCATTATGACAGTTTATTATATTATATAAAGACAGTGGGCGTGAATTTTTAAAATATTATACGGTAAACTGTATTTTCGTTTTTAAAATATTACAAAAGAAAAAAAATACAGACACAAAGCAGTAGCAGCGCATTCTATAAAGTCTTATATGGAACACTGTATTTCAGTTTTTAAAATATTCTGAAAGCAAAATATATATATTAGGCAGTGAAGTCTTAACATGTTAAACGGTACAGTGTATTTATTTTTTTTAAATATATGAAAGCAAAACAAAAGAAAAAACAAGGATATGACAGTGTATTTTTGAAATGCAAGTATGCATGACATAAAAGCCAAAGAAAACACAATGTACAGACGGTGACTATGAAGAGAGTTATTATATCTGGAATATCTTGAACGGAATGAAAACGAGCGAAGAAATTTTATAGTGCAGCGAGGAAATCCTTTCGAAGAACTTTCCTAACTGTATTGAGGTACTCGTATTATGCTACCTGATCATTCAATATAGTTGTAGGGGACATTGGAAATATGCTCAGAACTGCAGCTCGAATTATACATGATGAAAGCAATGCAATAACCTCACTGACTCGCCGATACATAATAATATGCTTCCCTACATCACAGGCAGAGCAGAGAATATCCTCGCTCCTCCATGGTGTCTTCTAGTTGTTAACTTCTTCTTCTTCTTCCTCTAGGTAATGGCCTCGTGAACAGAAGAATGCGTTCATTATACTCCGCTCGCTTTCCGATTTTATGCTCTGTGTTTAAACAAGCCGCCAGCTAAACACAGTTCCGTAAACAGAGATTAGGAATGGTGCTCCACACTTCTTTTTAATCATGTTTAAAATCTTAAACGTGTGTAGGTAAACACTGTTTAACCAAATCTTAATCACTGTTGATGCACTTGGCCATAACACTAACATATCTCCTTAGCCACACAGTTCCGATTTTTACTAAACGGAACAACGTTTCAATGTGTTCCTAGGTGCAAGAATTATAATTAGGTGCGAAATTTGGTAATATATAAGAATACATCCTGTAATTATCTTACCATAAAATACGTAATTCATGATAATAACATATAATTGACGGCCATCTTATCTGGGTACACAGGTTGACCAACACGACAAACATCACGGGATATAATATGGCACATATTCGAAACGCGTGAATTCGGTATGCCCTACAAAACTTATATTACTCTTCATAACCTCACAAACCTAACCTAACATAACCCGAGATCAGTAAACTATACAGGTTGCGTATTCCGGGATAGACCAATCGCAGCACTTGAGTGCGTGACGTCAACAGGTTTCCAAATCTCGCAATTCCCAGCTTTTTCTCACTCTAGAAAATCCTTACACCGCGTGATTAAACTCGTAACCTTTAATTAACCCTTGGTCGGATTCCTGTGAAATTCATGCAGGAATAATCTACACACATCAGCCCTACTGATGGTTAAGACAGAACCTTAAAAAAGCGGACACAAATGTTTTTATTTTATTTTATAACCATCACCCGTTACACAAAATTCATGGAGGGAGAAGCGAATTTCACTATGCGACCATTTTTTTAATTTTTGTGTCCCGAAAAAACTCCCACCGAGAAAGTTTTAGTGAAATAATTGAATTTGAATACAAATGAAGTTCCAGCTCTATATCTCGAATGGTTTACGAGTAATTGAGTGGTAATTATTCCGGGCGCTTCAGTTGTCGGAATGATTTGTGACGACCGTGAAATGTTCAGGAAGAAACATATTTGACTATGCGACAATTTTTTGTACTTCTGTGACCAGAAAATGATTCAAGCATGTAAGCTTTAGGGAAATATTTGAATTTTATTATACATCAGTTACCACGTTTATATCTTGAATGGTTTACGTGTAATAGAGTGGTAATTACTCCAGGCGCTAAAGCTATCGGCAAAGAGGTTTTTTTTGTTCTATAAAATAGGCCTCCTAGCAATTACGTAAAAATCCTTAAATATTTTAGTCTTGGACTCAATAATAAAGGATATTAACTGGATGCTTGTACCAATACTGAAAGATTGACCCGCTGGGGAAAAGGAAAGAATCAAACTTTTTCCTAATCTTGTAAATCTGCACTACTTTTGTTTACATATTTGTTGAATTATTTATTTTATTTTTGATCCCTTATGCTAGTAATTTTTATGTCTAATTACCTTAGCAAATGCCTTGTTAGTTTTATATCTTGTTACGCCCTTTTCATATTTTAGTATTATTTATCAACATGAAAACGTATCCCAGCTAAAACGGGCGGTGAATTGCCGAAGCTTTAAGAGCATGCTATCGGGTTATAGTTAGGGCAAGATGATGGTACTTTTTAATGAAAAATTCATGGAAAAATTCTTCGAAATATTGTGTGATTTATGTTGAATGCATTGCAAAGCAATTTGTGCGTATATGTGTCCTTTTTTGATGTTGAGACGCCGATTTAAAGATCCTGCGCCTCTTTTCGTTGTGCTGCTCATGAAAGTTTCCCTGCCCTGCAATTCACAAAACATCCCTTAGTTTTTTAAGCCTATATTATCTTGTCATCACATAATTTATATACAGATATACACTTTTGGCCGTGTTTCACGAATTATTACCTACATAACTTACCCCATATAACCAGGAGAAAATTATTATTAATATAAATGTATTGCTATGATTACAATATTACCGGTAATACAAATTAATACTCTACAATAGTCTACACAATGTAATAATAATATTAGTACTGTACATGTTAATATTAATATATAAAAATTCCCGTAGTTGTTTTTTACCCTTATTATAAGGTGTAATTTCTATACAAATATACATTCTTTAACAAATTTTCATCAAATTATACTAACATAACCTCTAGAATGAGGAATATTTTCTAGGCATGATTGTTCAGTTACTTGTACTTTCTAAAGCACTCTCTAATTGACTATCCTGTACTATTAAAACAATATGTATTAGTAATTTCTATCCTATAAGACTGTGGTCAGCGGCCAAGATCAGTATACAAGCCTTGGTCAGCGGCACCATGCTCTCTAGTGTCAAGCCGTGGGTCAAATCATTCAGACAGCTAAAGCGGCCGAAATAATTACCACTCAATTACTCGTAAACCATTCCAGCTATAAAGATGGTACTTCATTTACAACGAAATTCAATTATCTCTCTAAAACTTACTCGCTTGAAGATTTTTCGGGACATAAAAATACAAAAAACCGTCGCATAGTGAAGTTTGCTTCTCCCTCCATGAATTTTGTGTAACGGGTGATATTTAGAAATGAAATAAAAACACTTGTGTCCGCTTTTTTAAGGCACTGTTTTAACCATGAGTAGGGTTGATGTGTGCAGATCATTTATGTACAAATTTAACAGGAATCCGACCAAAGGTTCATTAAAGGTTACGAGTTTAATCATAAGGTGTGACCATTTTCTAGACTGAGTAGAAGACGGGAATTGCGAGATTTGGAAACTGGCGACGTCACACATCTCGCCTGCTCACCTCAACCCTCTGTCCTATAAACTCGCCGGAATACGCTTAGTTTACGACCCTTGAACATAACCAACCTAACCTAACCTAACATAACCAACCTAACGTAACCTAACCTAACTTCCACTAAAGTAGAAACTACCTGCTATTACTTACCTTAATGCAAGATGGCCATCCTGCTTCGTAGTTGGTCTTTCTTCTTCGCTCAGAACCATAATATGGCTGGCGTGTTTTAAGCGTAATAAAATGAATTGATTGAAATGGGTAAAAAATAAGGCCAAGTTCTAAAAATTACTAATTTCACCCCTTAATCAATTCCTTGAACAAAAGTAGGTACATTGAAAGAAGTTTCCAGTTCCAGAAAGGGAAACTGGATGGCTCTACCCATAGAATTGGATCCAGCTAAGTAGGAAGATTTTATTCTGAATAAATTAATGTTGAAAAGTAATTATAATATTTTTTTGCGAAACATTCTGTGTTTTTTGTTAGATATAAATGGATGCATTACAAATAAATGCTCATGTGCAATCCAAAAATTCTTCAAAAATTTCCTGTAAACCTTAATTGGCCTATGCTTTCAGCCTGTGAACATTTTGGGAATACAGAATAGATTTAGACTATTATAGATTAAAGTGTGGAATAAAATCTTCAGATCAATGCGGGATGACCTCACAGGTAAATTGAAGGAGTTCCTATAGCCATCTTTGATTTTATAATTACCTAATTTTCTAGCGATTTGTTTGTCTATTCTAAGAATTGTTCAGATGAAAAGATAGCAAATTTAATTATCTATATAATTATATTATTCCCATTAGGAAAGGATGAAGGGAATCATTTAACATTCTTTTTTAAATATTTGTGACCATTAAAGGAAAATTCTGATAAAAGGCGCCACAGAAGTTCACAAAAGTTCCCATAATCCTAGATGTTGGGTACAAGAGCGGCATATGACCCTGCCGTAGAGGGAAAGATGGGAAGGGATATTAGTAGGAATCTCTGATAACTAGGAGGACCAGTCTGTTTAATGGTACAGACAACCAGGGTAGAGCGAGTGGACTTATAGATCTCAGGTGCTGGAAAACAGGGATCCTCGGCATGTAATGTTGGAAACAAACCTGTATCATGTAATAAACTATGGACTTTATTCTCACAACATATAGGTAACGAATGCACTTGAAATAGTAATAGAAACACTGAAATAAGAGATATAATGAATCTGAAATAGGTGCACTTGCACTGAACAAAGGAATGTGCGTTGGCGCGAACTTGGTACACACGTGGCGGATAATTTCTCTAATTATGCCAGCAATATAATTTATATCTTAATATGAGCGTAATGATAGCTGAATTAATTCTAATATGATTTCACACTGAAATCTTTACTCTACTGAACTTTATAGACGAGCTATTGCGAACGCTTGGTTGCGCAACGTTGCCGCACTGAAACACGAACTTTTAGACTGATCTAAGAAGCCGATAACACTGAATCTACTGTAATTAGTGTAGATCAATTAATATCACACGATAATACTTGTAAATGGAAGTATTATGTGTTTATTCGTTAATTAATAGAAAACCTCTGATATATTGTCTGAAATTGTCGGTAAATCTCGAGAGCGATCCAGCACGTCTCTCTCGTGTGGATGCTACTAGCTGACTGACTAACTAACATGACGCTGTGATGTCATGCTGCCTCTACATCTGCACCTGTCGATGAAAGGGGATTCACAGAAATAGGAGGGCTTATACTAATATCAATGCGCTGAGAGAGCTGATTCAGCGATATTACATTGAGCGGAACATTTGAATAGACACTCATACTAGACACGTAGAAAATGCTAGTAGAACCTATAGCTTTCTCCAACATAACTCCCCGCGTTAAAGTACTAACTTTAAGAAAAATAACTAGGGAGAAAGCTATGATAAAGAAGATACACTTGTATATACACGAAAGCACTGGCAACACACGTAAGGTTGTGAAGGTCTAGGTGAATGATGGCTGGAATCCAAACTGTTGTTGTAGCATCCATAAGTGAAGATTTCGACTTGTGCACAACAGCTGACTCAGGAATATGTAGTGTAGATTAGGTGGCTTGTTGAAATACAATCTGTAGAAACTTGTTGAAGAAATGCGTGTTGATTTCTGTATATCAGTCAGGGCACAGCTGATGATCTTATATTAATAACATGGTATCTTGACATAATGGAGAAAGACCATTGGATAACCATTAAGTGAGTTTTTAACACAAACAGTGCTGAAAAGTTGCTTTCTTACATATATCACAGTGTAACGGTTTGGCTATCTTTTCATAGTTCTTACAGACATAATAGCTCTCTAACTGGATATATGCAGATGATGCAAGTAAATGGCTTTTCACTATTTTGAAGAGGGTAAACACTGCTTGGTATTGGTTTTAGATGATGACAGATACTGTTGAGTGTTGTTTCTCTCTGAAGACAGACACTGCGGAGTACTGTTTTTCGATGAATGCAGACACTGCGGAGTGTTGTTTCGCTCTGAAGACAGACACTGAGTGTTGCTTTTCGAATGTAAAGATCGGTAGAAAGGATCTGATTTACATCTTGTATTTCCACTATCACTTGTTTTAAATCTTCCTTGACTGTTGAAAGATTTATTGTGAATGGATGGGTGCAAATGTTCGTTCCTGTGTTTGAAGGAAGCGAAGCTATTGCGAACTGGTTTGACCGCTGCACTGGGTCCATTTGTCTCGAAGCGTTTGCTCTGCATGTGATGAGAGGCTTTGCTTGAATTGTTTTGAATTCTAGCTTGCTTAGAATTGCTATGTAGTGAAGTGCTCTGTTGACTTCGATTGATGTCAAAGCATGTAAAAGCGTATGCTTTGGACTGAACTTTCTTAGTTGTAAAGTGTAATAGCTTGCGGTGATTTAAGCCACACTTACAATAAGCCTGAAGAGAACACATTTGTACCTTGTGTTCAGAAGAGAAGCAGTTGAAACAAAGCTTCTTGGATCGCACGAAATTCCATCGTTGTTGTATGCTTAATCTGCTAAACTTGTGGCACTTGTGTAAAGCGTGATTTAGTTTACACAGAGGACAAATTTGCTGATGTGTAGATTTGCTCGTGACAACGAAACAATGCATTTCTGGCATTTCATCTGTCGTAGAGATCGAATCATCCTGGAGCGAAACCGTATTCATGTCACGATGCAGGAGTTGACTGTGTACTGATTCTTCGCACTCACAGAATGATTTTAAGTTGCACTGGCGTAACTGATGACTCGATGAGAAACAGTTTACACACAGGTGCTGTGACTTGACGAAATTCCATCGCTCATTGACTGGAATTTGCCGAAATTCATCACAATGGTACAGTTTGTGATTTCGTTGACAATAGGTACAAAATAATCTGTTTGTACCTCCGTACGACTGTCGCGACTCATGGACAGTGTGTTGTGTTGATCGCAGCTCAACCTTTCTTGCAGGTGATGGGCTGGACACGTTGTTGGAAGTTGCTAAAATTTCTAAAGTATGTGCTTTAGATTCTAGGAACTGTATTAAATCTTGTAGAGAGGTAAAATGCTGAGAATCGATTTTACTCTCGAATTCTTTGCGCGTGCTATCTGTTAAGCTGTTTAACAGAAGCTGAGTTAATAGCACTTCTTGTAGCGGAACTTCTAGAGAGAGAACTTCCACTGCGTTTAAATTACTCTGAAAACTGCTCAGAAGATTTCTCAAGTCTGTTACATTGTCTGTTCTCATTTCTGGCAATGATAACAGTTGTTGCACATGTGATGTTGCTATTAATCGTGTATTTTCATAGCGATCACAAATCAATTTCCAGGCTACTGGGAAATTGTCATTGGTGACAGGAAGATTTTCTATTAGGGCGTGAGCTTGCTGCTGAAGCGCCGCTAGCAGATAATGAAATTTCTGTATTGGATCTAGAGATTCATTGTTTACAATTAGGCTAGTAAACGTATCATGGAAGTGTTTGAATTTTGTGACATCTCCATTGAATGTGGGTAAATCTAGAGTTGGTAATGGTATAACTCTGCTCTGTGCATTGCAAGAATGCACTGTGTGATGTGATGTAACACTGCATTGTGATTGTTCACTGTTCACTGGATTTGCACTACGAACTGGCTGTTCATGATGACATATAAGAGCACTAAGTTTTGCTTTAATCTCCTTGTAGCAAGTTCTTGTAACCTCTTTATGTTCAAAATGTGAGTCTAAATCTTCTTCTGCTTCCACAATAGATTCAATTTGAGTTTGAATACCAATGTATCTGTCCCAGATTTCGTTTAAACTGTCGAAATGCACTTTTAACATGAAAACATCTGTATCTTCATTAAGATCAGCACAAACCTTTTGAAGATAAGTGAGTTCTCGCTTGATTATTCCTCTTCTTTTAGTTAAAGCTTTTACCTGTTGTTCCATGTTTAATGGATGACAATACTTGCGAATGTAGAATGCTCTGAAGTCTTCGCTCTGAAGAATCTTTCTCTGCTGTTCTGCTAGTCACCGCTGTAGAGATGATAGCCTTTTCTCACTGCACATCTGTAGCTTTATCTGAACTTGTAGGACTGGAACCTTGTAGCTTCTGCTTGGAGTGGCTTGGGCACTGCACACTTGATGTCCGCTGGAGCATGAATTCAATGTATGAAGTTCTGACGTCCGATACGCGGTTGCTATGATCTATTGGGCGTACCCGAGAAACCGATTGGAATCTGAATTCCGTTCCGATGGTAGACCAATACCGAAATGAAACCGTATATGTGTGAGATGTCGAGATTTGTCCAAATTACATCCGGCCCGCGGAGCGACCAAAATGTTGGGTACAAGAGCGGCATATGACCCTGCCGTAGAGGGAAAGATGGGAAGGGATATCAGTAGGAATCGCTGATAACTAGGAGGACCAGTCTGTTTAATGGTACAGACAACCAGGGTAGAGCGAGTGGACTTATAGATCTCAGGTGCTGGAAAACAGGGATCCTCGGCATGTAATGTTGGAAACAAACCTGTATCATGTAATAAACTATGGACTTTATTCTCACAACATATAGGTAACGAATGCACTTGAAATAGTAATAGAAACACTGAAATAAGAGATATAATGAATCTGAAATAGGTGCACTTGCACTGAACAAAGGAATGTGCGTTGGCGCGAACTTGGTACACACGTGGCGGATAATTTCTCTAATTATGCCAGCAATATAATTTATATCTTAATATGAGCGTAATGATAGCTGAATTAATTCTAATATGATTTCACACTGAAATCTTTACTCTACTGAACTTTATAGACGAGCTATTGCGAACGCTTGGTTGCGCAACGTTGCCGCACTGAAACACGAACTTTTAGACTGATCTAAGAAGCCGATAACACTGAATCTACTGTAATTATTGTAGATCAATTAATATCACACGATAATACTTGTAAATGGAAGTATTATGTGTTTATTCGCTAATTAATAGAAAACCTCTGTTATATTGTCTGAAATTGGCGGTAAATCTCGAGAGCGATCCAGCACGTCTCTCTCGTGTGGATGCTACTAGCTGACTGACTAACTAACATGACGCTGTGATGTCATGCTGCCTCTACATCTGCACCTGTCGATGAAAGGGGATTCACAGAAATAGGAGGGCTTATACTAATATCAATGCGCTGAGAGAGCTGATTCAGCGATATTACATTGAGCGGAACATTTGAATAGACACTCATACTAGACACGTAGAAAATGCTAGTAGAACCTATAGCTTTCTCCAACACTAGAAGTGTTTAATTATAACCAATAAGATCCTTGTGTCTAAATTACCTTGTTACATTTAATTACGTATGTGAACCCCGTTTTGCTTTGACGTCATATTGTCTGTATAAGCGATTGCACGGAGACACTCACTCTCATTCATTCCGTTCTCAGTCGCTTAATGATCATCCACTGCTCATCACGTGAAAGGTGTGTCCATATTATAACCTACAGATCCGGCAGGAAGTGAGTAGGATGGCTACAGGGAAGGGTCATGAGCCTCGTAACCAATAACTGCCAGCTAATTCATGCAGTTGCATAATCCAGTAAGTTTGAATTTACTTTTAATTAACTTGGTCACTGTTTAATTCTGGCAATGTGAATAATAAAAGCAGCTAAGTTACTATAATATGCATACGAAGTGAATATTGTCCTGCGTTTGAATTTGGCTAATAGAATGAAAGAATAATTCCAACTAAAACTATTTTATTTACGGTCAGATCACGTTAAACTCTGACATTGGAATTCTTGCTTAACACTGACTGAAGGGAAAGCAAGATGTTAAGGGGTAAGCCCACAATTTTCAGCTGTTGCTGCATACATGGCATTGGAACAAACCATTAATAGATCCGAAAATAGTTCATCTGACAATGTAGGGCGTACTAAACAAAACAGTTTGGAGCAGACTGGGAGGTAACACATCATGAGCGTCTGATGATATCAAATCTATTTCCATTACTTTTGTCAAAGCTTTGAACATTCACCATGAGTTTTCTAAGAAGCAAACCCAGAGCAAAGGTGATGCAAAGGTGAACTTTTTGAAATATATTTTACAAAAAGGTAACTCGTTTTATATGCTTCCTAATCCAATACACAACTGTACTGGTTTCACAGTATACAAAGGAAAATATATTAAACGTATTTAAGACCGGTGACAAGTTGTATTCTACACTGCGCAAAACACGGTACAAAGACAAAACAATAAGAATCTCAAGTACCATCCACACTTTAGAACACTTTGGCATATCATCTCACTGAGATGACATAGAAGCAAGCCTTAAATCCACAGAAGAATACTTAGAGCTGTTATTACGAAAAGGGCCATCTTTAAATGAACTTAGATTGTAGCTGTGTCATCACGCGAAGAATTCAGACATTGAAGATCTTCCGCCAACAAGCAGAAGTGCTAAAGGCTATTCGTTGAGATCATATTTCTACACATACCTTCAGTGACACTGCATTGATGATGTGCTCGTTGGCTTAGATCCACGTAAATTTGGTTTTGCAGTGATAGAAGATGATTTGATGCAAGAAAAGAAGTTACAGAAATATTCCACTGACTTGATTGGAGCATGCAATTTTTTAAAATGTGCAAAATCCTCTTGCATTTGTAGGGAAAATTAGGTTACCTGTTGTGCCTACCATAGGTGTGGTGGTAACCTGTAAGAATTCTTTTCAAATAATCTGAACACGGTTTAATATAATCACTGTTTGTATTCGTGACAATATGTATTTACGTAGTAATAGGAAATAATAATAAGGAATTAACAAAATTAATTGTTTTAAAGGTTGTTGTTTATTGACTTATTGTGACAATTAAAACGCAATTACTAATAGTAATTACAACCTACTGACTCAATTTTCATGAAAATCGATCAAGTATTAACGTAGATATGAGTACTTCTGTGACCGAGCGGCCGCCATTTTTGATGACGTCATAGCTGGAAATGTACCAGGTGGCGGATGTCCACCCAAGCTCAAAGTACTTACTAGGACACCTACTAAACATTCCTGTAAAAAATCTATCTACTCAAATTTTCCTACAGGAATGCGGTCAGGTTCAGGACTATTTCCATTGCTCACTGTGATTGAATGATTTACTCAATATTTATCGAATTTGGTTTATCACCTCCTACGAAAGTGATAAAGGCCCGTCCTCGGGAAATGTAAGTCGCACCTTGGATGAATGTTCCCACCCACCACTCCCTCGCGATGCACTTTCTTTTATACCACTTCTTCTGTCCTCATATTACGTAGGAACTCGTGATTGGACGATGGTAGTGTGACGTCATACCCCTAAACAAAAGTTGACAGGCTTACTAACCTCTGAAAGATATAATATGCCACATTTTCGAAACCTACAAACAGTGTACCGTACATTATTCGAAATTGCAAGGGCGTTTCGCTTCGGCTGCCGCCTCCGCTCGCGCACTTAACTATGTGGATAGTGTTATGCATTATTTAGACTATATGCAGAAGTCATTGTGGTCTGATCGGGAGTGCCGAGTGAGCTAGCGGGTTATCATTTTGGTGAAAGGGTTGGTAGCTGGTATTTGGTACGATCGGGAGTTTGGAGAGAAGGAACGGTCGGGAGTGCCGAGATAACAAGCGTGTGGTCGCCAATAGCAACGCATTGTTCGGAGCATAAGGGGCGACTTACTCTTATCTTTCGCCCCGTCCTCTTTTCTTTATATTTTAATCAGGTCGGAGACTTTGTAGGCAGTGTCTTATGTACACATCATCAGTCTTGATACATTAAGATTTATTCTAGAAATACCGTGAATATTGCTCCTATATCTGTTCAGCAATCAGTATTGTAATATTATAAATAAGTTAAGCATCGTTGTCATTTAATAATAGTAATCACCTCCTATAAACTTTATAGCCTAAACACATAACCTCAACAGCATGAATGTACACTGGTGACACGCGACTGCTGCCTGCTCTGTCGCTCTGGTACATTCACAGGCAAACTTGGGAGATCGGTGAGTGCGGTCACACCTCTTCTTGTCTCTGAGATGAGTGTTGAACAAATTATTCCTGGCTCTCCGCCAGCGATCCTTAATATCAGAGACACCAGAATCATCAGGTAGTAATTCATCCAATGACCACAAATTTGATAACGGACAATTGGGAGAATAACCAAAATGCAATTTGAATTGCACAAAACCATGAGCAGAATGACGTGACAGATTAAATGCAAGTTGCAACCAATCAAGCTGACTGTTCCATTGGGTATGACTTGAAGAATGAAAGGCAATCAAAGCAGATTTGAGGTTTCTGTTTACTCTTTCCGATTGATTGGCATTCGGGTAATATGGGACAGTAGTGACATGTTGAATGCCAGAGTTTAAGCAAAAATTCTTGAAACTATGGGAAGTGAATTGAGTAGCATTGTCCGATACCAGAATTTTAGGATAGGCAAAGGAACCGAAAATGGAACATAAGACAGCTATGGTAGTTTTGGAGGTAGCCTCTTTTACAGCACGCAACCAAACAAACTTGGTAAAAGCATCTATAAGGACCAATATATATGTATTACCGGAAGTAGAACGTGGAAGTTTGCCCACATAATCAACAAAAACCTTTTCCATAGGCCTTGAAGCTATGTTTGAAGAAAGTTGGCCCCATAACCTAGTTTGAGCAGGTTTGCTGAGACCACACACCTTACAGGCACGAATTCCGGCTTTAATGTCAGCAAACATGCCCAACCAAACAAACTTTTCTCTAATCTTTGAAATGGTTTTATGAATACCAAGATGGGCACCTACAGGTGAACAATGAAAGTATTGAAATACAACATCTATAAGACTATTTGGCAATACAATTTTAGGAGAGGCAGCTCGCCTAGTTTGACAACAAAGCATCCTATTGCGGAGCACATAAGGGTAAATTGCTTCACCAGACTCGATCCGTTGCTTGAGTGCAACAATATTAGGATCTCGGTCCTGTGCCGACAACAAACCTTCATGAGCCCATGGCAAATCAGATAGAATGGCTGTCAAAATAGGAGGGTGAACATTAGGAGAAGAATTTTCCTGAACATCAGAATAACCATCATACATTCTAGATAATGTGTCAGCAATAACATTCTGAGAACTACGAATATGAGTAACAGTAAATGAAATGGCAGAAATGCGAAGAGCCCAACGAGCCAAACGACCAGATTTCCTCGGCCGAGCAAGAACCCAGGAAAGTGCCTGATTATCCGTCTCTAGTTGAAAAGGCACATGCTCTAGATACATGCGAAACTTTTCAATTCCAAAGAGGACGGCAAGCGCCTCAAGCTCAAAGATGGAATATTTACTTTCCTGTTTGCTCAAAGTGCGGGACGCATAAGCAATAGGCTTTCTGCCCGCATCAGACTCTTGAAGAAGAACAGCAGCTACCGCAGAGCCACAAGCATCAGTTTGCAAAATGAAGGAGCGAGTGAAGTCCGCAGCAGCTAAAACAGGTGGATTAGAAATGGCAAGTTTAAGGTGTTCAAAAGCCGACAGCTGCTCAGAGCCCCAAACAAAAGGTTCATCCTTCCTACGGAGTTTGTTGAGAGGAAATGCAACCTCCGCCAACTTAGGAACGAATTTACCAAAAAAATTTATCATCCCCATATACCTGGCGGTCCCCTTCACATCTTTGGGAGGTGGAAAATCTCTGATCGACTTAGTACGTTCGGGATCGATTCGAAGACCATTTGGAGTCAAAATATGCCCAAGAAATTTCAATTGAGAGGTGGCGACTCGCATTTTCGAAGGCTTGACAGTCAGGCCAGCAAGTCTCAAACGAGTTAACACTTCCTGAATATGCCCGACGTGTTCTTCGAAGGAATTTGAATAGATGACTAAATCGTCCAAAAAATTGAACACATAGTGAAACTTTATGTCAGAAAATACAGTATCGAGCAATCTAGTTAACACCTGAGCACCAATGGCGATCCCGAATGGAATTCGAGTGTTCTCGAGCAAATTCCAGTCGATAGAGAAGGTAGTGTACTGGCAAGAATCCTCAGAAAGGGGAATCTGGTGGTAGGCACTGTTCAGATCAAAAGTGGTGAAAAATTTCGCCTTCGCAAACCAATGAAAACAGGAATGTATATCGGGTAATGGTACTGACTCAACAAGGAGCTTGCTGTTCAGCACCCGATAATCAACCACAGGCCTAAAATCATCAGAACCCTTGGGGACCAGAAAAATAGGGCTGGAATAAGTGGAGGTGGATTGACGAATAATTCCCTGCTCAAGCATAGAGTCAATATGTTTGCGTAGAATGGCCATCCGAGGAGGAGCAAGACGGTATGGTGGGAGTTTAACTGGAGAGTGATCTTTCATTTGAATACGGTATGACAAAACATTAGTCAATCCCAATTTGTCAGTTAAAACTCCAGGAAACTGATCAAAAACTTCACATAAAGCATGACGTTGTTCAATAGAAAGGTGAGACAGATCTAAGGTCTCAGAGGACTGTTCCTGATCTTCCTCAACCAAAAAATCTTGAAGGTTATGGGCTTTAGCAGCCCAAGACTCTATAGGCCTATAACCAGGGACCAAAATCTGTTTAGAGACAAAAGAAAGCTTAGTGTTGGGAGAAAATTTGAATAAAGCACAAGAATTCTGTAAATCGAGCATCATACCAGATTTAGATAAGAAGTCAACTCCAAGAATGGCAGGAATGACAAGTTTTTTTACAACCAAGAATTCAAAATACCAGGAAAAATCTAGAATGCGAATTTTCATTTTAGCACGTCCCAGAACTTGGAGAGGATCTTTAGTGGCAGAAGAAATAGAAAGCTGACATGGAGTTAAAGTGAGATTAAGTTTCAAAAATAATTGAGCACTAATTAATGTGCTTAGAAAAAAATAAACTATTAGCGGAATCACAATTTGGTTTTAGGAATAATATGAGTACAGATGATGCTATAATGGCCGTTACATCCACAATTATTAAAGCAGTAGATGAAGGAAAAAAATGCTTAGGTGTTTTTCTGGACCTAAGAAAGGCCTTTGACACTATAAGTCACAACATTTTGCTAAATAAATTAGAAAATATTGGTGTTAGAGGTATTGCCTTAGACCTATTTCGATCATATTTATCAAATAGATACCAAATCACTAAAGTTAACAACGAAAAAAGTGAAAACGTAGTGCTAAATATTGGCGTCCCACAAGGAACTGTGTTAGGTCCTTTGCTCTTCTTAATATATATCAATGATCTTCTTAAATTAGATATAAGTCTCATCAAAGGCAATGTCTATTCCTTCGCTGATGACACAGTAATCATATTTTCTGGAAACAGTTGGGAGCACGTTTTTAGTAATGCTAACATTGGAACAAACAAAATAAAAAAATGGCTCGATGAAAACCTTCTATCTTTAAACATTGATAAAACAACATATTTAACATTTTCACTAAACTCTAAAGGACTTTCCTCGATAAATGCACAACACAATATAATCTTACATGAAATCTCTTGTTCTATCCCTTTTAATTGTAAATGTCCAAAATTAAGTTCATCAACACAAGTAAAATACTTAGGTGTTATCATTGATCAAAATTTACGGTGGGAAAAACATGTTCAATATCTGTGTCTTAAACTACGGAAAACTATATATAAATTTGTTATATTAAGAAACATTATGCCACAGAGTACTTTAAGACTAATATATCTAAGTTTAGTCCAATCAGTTATACAATATGGAATAATAGGATGGGGTGGGATATGTCAGACTGCACTTCGCCCATTGTCGTTGTTGCAGAAAAGAATAATCAAGATATGTTTAAAAAAATCAATGGACTATCCATCTGAAAGTTTATATAAAGATTTTGACGTATTGAATATTAAACAATTATACTCCTACACTTTATTAAATTATTTCCATAAACATCATGAAAAGTTCTTAACACGAAATCACTACTATAATACAAGGAGGTATAATATCTCTTGTCCTCTTTTCGAACCAAAGTGTGCTACAGAAGTAGGTCTAAGGCATAGTATAAATTTCGGACCAAGGCTGTACAACAATTTTACTAGAAGAAACCCTAATATGATACCACTAAACAATAAATTGTTTAAAAAAAGAGTACTCGATTTGATTAAATCTAACTTGTAATTGTACTTTTACCACTTTTTTATGTTAATCATTCTCAACTGTAAATTTTTTATTTTTAACAATGGGTATTTGTTGGTAACTCTGTTATGTTACTGTAATTTATTTTTTCGTATCTTTGTTCATGCATTTATTTCATATAAGCAATCTTATTTATTTTTATTCTTATTTTTTACCTAAAACTATAATATGTATGTTTTTTTTATATAATTTTAAAAATATAATTTTAGTATGACTGAACTGACCCCGAACACGAGCTATGCTCATGCGGGGCAAGTAATACTCTTTTCAAATTGTACAAATTGTGTGTATATTATTTGTATTTGTAATAATTTTGTATCAATTTGTATTTTTTAATTTGTAATAAACTGTAAAAAAAAAAAAAAAAAAAAAAAAAAAAATGAAAAACTACTGCCAGAATCTAATAAAGCAGATACATGCTGGTTATGTAATATCAAAGAAATGTAGGGAAGTGAAGCTGTAGCAGTAGCACAGATAATCGGAGAATCAGGGACGTGAAGCGAGTCTAGTCATAAATTATTACGAGTAGGCCTATGCGAAGTAGATTGAGCACGGGCTTTCTGAAAACATTGGGTTTCGTTATGACCTTGTTTATGACAATAATTACAGGAAGGCCGCTGTCTAATCACAGAATCAGTAGAAAAATTCTGAACTGGATGAGAGCGAGAATTATTACGCTGTCTAGAATAACAAAATTGTACAAGATGGCCCAATTTGCCACAATAGCTACACTGCGTAGTACGACGAACAGGCTGTACATGAAGAGGGGGTGGTAAAGTAGGTAAATTCATTGAAACAGGAACTGGCTCCAGACAAGCTAAATTCATTTCATTGAGACTAGAAATAATTTGTTCCAAATGCAAAAAAGTAGTGGGTGGCGTTATACTAAGACAAAGGGAACGAATCTCAACATGTCTAGAACTCAAACCAATCGTTCTCACAATATAACTTTCTGGATAAGTCAACTTCAACAAATTGGCATAAAGTCTAATATCCTGGGAAAATTCAGCAAAACCTTCATTGGGACGTTGAGGTCTATAGAAAAACTTCTGCTCCAAAACACCAAGTAAGCGTCTAGGAACACAATCATTCAAAAGCAAAATATGAAATTGTTAAATAGAAATAGCTTCATTAATAGCTTTCAAAACATATTGAGTAAGCTGACCACTTACATATGGAAAAATAATCTGCAATAACTGAGCATCCGACATCAATAATGCCCTACCATGCTGTGACAAGTAGAACAGGAATTTTAAAAATTCCAAAATTTTATCTGAAGTATCAATAGAAAATTGGGGATTACCATTAAGTAACATCGCTACTGGGTGCGGTAGTTTTGAAAAAATAGAAGACTGCCCACTAGCACTAACACTCTGAACAACATTAGAATTAGGCCTAGCAACATCCTGATTCAATTCGCTACACTGATGTGCATTGGTAGAATTAATAATAGGTTGCACAACAGTGGACACATTAGGCAATGACAAGCCAGACTGATTCACAGAAGGCGAATAGTCCGGTGCAATAATATTTGGTAATTTAGGCAATGTAAAACCGGATTGAATCACTGAGGGTGAAACATCCGAAACAGGTTCCTCCATAGAATTAGAATTGAGAGCTTTAATCTGCAAAATTCTTGCTTTACTTTTATTAAACAAGTCAAGAAGTTGCTTGTAAACAGTTACTTTAGATGAATCTGTTTCAAGGTTTAAGTAATCAGTAGTTTTATTCAAAAAATGGAGGAGACGATAATAAATTCTTTTGTACCTTTTTACTGAGAAGTCGTCCTGCAGTTCGGTTATAGCCTCGTCCAGTTGAGCGAGAGCAGAATGGAGCTGATGATACAGAAGCTCATAATCCGCTTCCGGTATAGAATAAGTGGAGGTAGCTGTTTCAGCCTGAACAGCATCCCGAATAGCAGTTAAGAGTGCCTCAACACCCATAGACTGGACTCCTTGAATACGACGTACAGTGGCTTCATACTGCAGCTCTTCCTTGTGCAAGAGATCGAAAGAAATTTTCTCTCGAGCCGCCATAGTAACATGAAAAGCAAAGGTAAAGAATATTAACAAAAGAAGGTAAAAACCTCCCCTCCACAAAGCACAATGTTCCGAAGCAAGTTGCAAACCAGCATACACACAAAGCATTCAACGAAAAATATGGAATGGAAAAAATATGGTGAGAAGTTTGCTCATAAAAGGATATACATGCCAAATGCTGGGTCGGATTTGGCTACCAGGCGAAGATAGACTGGTCCACAACATCTAAAAAATATCCAGGCAGATGGATCCACAGAAAAGTTGTAGCAGTCCACATAGGACTGGGCGGCACCGGGCGACTGGGTCCAAGAACAGATCATACGGAGCTCCTGCTACCACTGCTGCCTGCTCTGTCGCTCTGGTACATTCACAGGCTGCTTTAGTCCCCGCACTGTAGATAATAGTGGGTTTTCCCACTCGAAGACACAACCGGAGTACCCTTCCATATAGGTTATGTCATAGGATAGGACAACAGTGCAATACTAGGGAATGGGAAGTGACTAGTTAAGAACATAAATGTATATAATTATATACTACTTTGATGCTAGAAAAAGATTTAACTTTCTTACTCAAAAATTTATTTACAATGTGAATACACTTATTCTGATAAACAAAACTTTCTATTATGAGAAAAAAAAAGAAACTATATTACAAACTGTTCAAGAAATATATTGAAGATTCTTAACATTGAAAGTTAAACTACTTGTAAAAAGAAAAATGTCTGCTAATATTTATATGTACAAAAAAAAGATCTAGATCTTTACAAACCAAAACTGAATAACACTTTTATATATAAAAAAAGAGAAGATGCCTGAAGGGTAGAAGAAAGAAAAGAATAAGAGAAGGAAGGGAGTTGGGCAGAAACACACGACATTCATACAAACAGTTGTAATATCTTAAAAATTTGGAAACCAGACCCTCTAAATGGATCGCAAACAGGCCAGTCATTGGGCTGGGTAAACCAGGAAATATAAGTGTCAACTTAGCGTTGCACAAGGTATTCATAACTTGTTGATGATTTGCGGAATTGCATTTCAAAGGTGGTTGACAGTCTAGTAATTGCGAAATACGAAATAAGTATTTTAAAGTAGTAAAGTTAAGAAATACGCGGAAAAGGAAATTGCAAGTAAGGAGTTTTGGTTTGAAATGTCACGGGTGCCAATGGACAGACGTATTGACGCACGATGTTATAAAACGGGCGGACTGACCAGTTCGGCTCTTGCTACTCCACATTCTTCACGACTGGATCGACAGCACCCCGGTGCCAGTTTATTTTAAATTGTGAACATTTCGTCATGAAGACACTATGTAAGTAATCTATGTAATTCCATTTAATTTTATATCTAAATAAACTAGTCATTTTATTATGTTTTTTGGGAAAACTAGCTTTTGTAATTTGTACATGGAGATGTACCCTTCCTTGCCCTTGTCCTCGTGGTTAAGATGCAAATATATATTTTGAGCCATCCTGATAAATCGTGTCCCGGGGTAAAAGGTGTCAGAATAAATATAGGGCCCTTTGAATCGACAACTGGTGATCAGAAGCGGGCGAACTTAACCCAATACGACAACTGGTGTTTAAAAATGGGCGAATTTAACCCAGAACACAACTGGTGATCATTACGATAAATAATATCAGAAGCGAGTGAATTTAATAAAGCTGAAATGGATCGCCATACGCAGAAGTAATTATTAAAATGGGTAAACCACATGGAATTAAGTGAAATTAAATAAAAGTAAATAACCACAGAGATTTAAAGCAAGGGAAGGAAGCTAGTTTAGTTATTACGGTGCATCTCATGTTCATATTGCAAAGGTTATTAACACTGAAACGTAGGAAGAATGAAACAGCTGACAGAAAGTAATGAGTTAGCATAGACAGATAGCGAATGTAGCAAATAACTTAAATCCTGTAAGAATAACTACAACTGTTGAAACACAGATTCTAGTGTAAGATAATAAACTCACCAATTTTTTTTTTTCTTTTTCTTTGTATACCATTGTTGTGTCCTTTTGCTAAATAAAAATTCAATATGTCGATCAACGAAGAAACTAGGAGGGCTATATAAGACCTCAACAACAGGTTAGCGGCTCTAATTCTAGCAAACCAAGCATTACAGCAGGCAAACCAAGTAGTTAGACATAAGGACTTAACTGTATGTACTACTGTTAAAGAATGGAACGGCATGTCGGGATCCTTGCCTGTTAAGGAATTTTTTAACAATATTGAAGCTGCTGCTTCCATGGGAAACCTAGAAGCAGAGGATAAAAAACAAATGGTCAAGTTAAAGGTTGTAGGGCCAGCCGCAGAATTTTTGTACGGTAGACCCGACCTAACTAACAAGGAAGCGACGTACGACCAGCTTAGGGCTGCGTTCGAGGATCGCTTCAGGGAAAAATTGCCAGACAGTTATTATTATACGCAGTTACAAATGGCGGTACAGGGAAAGAACGAAACGCCAGAAGCGTTTGCTGACAGATTAAAGGCCCTTAGTTTAAAAACGCTGAAGGTTACGGGAGATGCAAATGAAAAGAAAGTTCTTGAGGAGGAGGCAGAAAGAAGGCTTCTTGCTGCTTTCACCGCGGGATTAAAGGGAGAGATAGGTAGACAGGTTCAATTAAGAATGCCTAAAAGTCTAAAGGAGGCAGTACAAATTGCTGTAACTGCTTATAACATCGTGCATGCAGACCAGACAAATAAAAGGGAACCGGAGGCACAGCCTAGGTCTGTGTTCAATATGTTAACGCAGTTAAAATGTTTTAATTGCGGGAAAACTGGACACAAGGCACGAGACTGTCGTTCGAAACGTCAGTTGAATCAACAAGGGTCCCCGGAACAGAATCAAAAAGTGTACCGTGGAAATTTTCAAAATCAAAATAGGGAACAGTCTACATATGTAGGGAAACCACCGATAGAATGTTTTTTCTGTAAAAAGAGAGGACACATTCAGAGTAAATGTTGGATTAAAAATCCACAGCTAGCACCTAGTAGGGGAAACTACAACAGGAATGAAAGGAATAGCTTGGCAAATTCGAATTATAGGACGGATTTTCAAGGAGCCTCCGCAAGCACCCCTACGTGGAGGCCGAGGCAGCAAAACCAGCAGTAATAACTACAATAGTAGAAACTTCCCCAGAAATGTTAATGGTCTATGTCATGATTGAAGGCCGGAGGACACAGTTTATTATAGATACAGGAGCAACAATTTCTGTAATTAAGCCAGGAATCTCAGGGGCAAGTTGGGAAAATACTGAGGTGATAGCAAAAGGGGTCACGGGAATTGGACTGGACATTAAAGGGTCACAGACGGTAGAAGTTCAATTTGAAAACAGAGAAAAATATATTCACTCATTTATAATATGTCCGTTAGGAATAAACCAGGATGGAATTCTTGGCCTAGATTTTTTGAGTAAGAACAGGATAAATATTAACATTGTACATCGCATGTTACTGACAGAAGGTGGGGCAATAAATCTCGGAGTACCAACCAATGACAACGAAACCAGGAAGGAAGAATTCGGTCTGATCAACCGAAAAGTTCTGCATTTTTCTCAGAAAAAATCAGACACCTCCAAAGAAGTTTCAAGTACAGAGGTTGTGACAGAGAGAGGACCTAAGGGATTCCACCCCACGAGTCAGTTACAAATGCAAACAGGATGTCCAGTGTATAATACTAGAATTGTGAAGGTTCCCCCAAAGAGCGAAATAATAATATTAGGGAAATTAAGTAAAAAGGGATGCGCATCCAGAGCACTTAATAGAGAACTTAATAGAGAACTTAATAGAGAAGTTAACAGAGAAGTTAATAGAGAAGTTAATATGGAAGACAGAGACAAACTTTTTGAACCAGAAAGCTTGGGTATATATGGAATATACACAGCTAGGTCGCTGAATAATAACGAACAGTTAAAGAAAGGGAGGATTCCTATAAAAGTTGTAAATTGTACGGGAGAGGAAATTGAAATAGTGAGAAACAGACGTTTAGGGCATGTTTACCCTGTATTAACAAGTAGTGAGAGTAAAACTAATAAAGTAGAGGGAGTGAATATATTAACGCCAATGACAGGAAAAGAAGTAGAAACAAATATTGCAGACACTGTGAATTTAGAGCAGTTAGCAGCTGAGGACCAACATAAAATAAGAGAAATAATAAGGAGATATGCTGACGTATTTCAAGACCCCAGAGACAATGAAATAGGTTGCACTAGTGTAATTAAACATCGTATTGAAACAGGCAATGCACCTCCTGTTAAGAAAAAACCTTACCCAATACCGTATAAATACAAGGAAAAAGTTAAAGATATGCTGGACGACATGTTACAAAAAAACGTTATACGTCCCTCAACTTCCCCGTGGAATGCACCAATTGTTCTAGTGCCAAAAAAGAGCCCAGACGAGACAGATAAATTAAGGTTCTGTATTGACTATAGAGGGTTAAATTCGGTCACTCATGGAGACACATACCCTTTGCCTAACATTACAGAAACTTTGGAAGGCTTAGCAGGTACCAGATATTTTAGCAAACTAGATTTACAATCAGGATATTGGCAAGTGGAAATTGAGGAAAAAGATAAAGAAAAGACAAGTTTCCAGACTCAATTTGGATCGTTCGAGTTCCAGAGAATGCCATTTGGTCTATCAGGGGCGCCTTTGACATTTTGTAGGCTCATGGACACTGTATTGACAGGACTAAAAGGCCTATCGTGCTACTGTTACTTAGACGACATAATCATTCATGGATCTTCAATAGAAGATCATGCAGAAAGACTGTCCGAAATTTTAGAGAGGTTAAGAGAAGCCAATCTAAAAGCGCACCCACGTAAATGTAAATTTGCGGTGGAACAAGTTGAATATCTTGGGCACATTGTAAACCAGCAAGGCATACTTCCAGACCCGGTAAAAATTCAAGCTATCGAAAAGTACCCTATTCCAAAGACACAGAAACAGGTTAGATCATTTTTGGGCCTAGCCGGTTATTATAGAAGACATATACCAAGTTTCGCACACATTGCAAAACCCCTCTCAGACTTAACAAGAAAGGAGGAAAAATTTAAGTGGGGAAAACCACAACAAGACGTATTTGACAAGCTTAGAAAGGCATTATGCAAAGATCCGATATTAAGGTACCCGAATTTCAATAAATCCTTTATTTTGAGTACTGATAGCTCAAGTTTTGCACTAGGAGCTGTATTGGCACAAAAAGAAGGAGATATAGAACACCCGGTAGCTTATGCATCACGAGTTTTGTCTAAAAGTGAACAAAATTTTTCCACTACGGAACGGGAATTATTAGCATTGGTTTGGGCTACTAAACATTTTAGATGTTACCTGTATGGAAATGAATTTATTGCTGTCACAGATCACGCCGCACTGAAATGGTTATTTTCATTGCAAGATCCAAATTCAAGGCTAGTAAGATGGGCTATAAGGTTGTCAGAATTTAAGTTCACGGTACAATACAAGCCAGGAAAATCACTGACTAATGCAGACTGTCTTAGCAGAATAATGGTAAACACAGTACAAACTGCTAAAGAAGCCAAATCAGTAAGAAATTTACAATTAGCGGAACCAAAATATACAGAATGGGTACAAGACACAAAGAAATTTAGATTAGATGAAAATGGGATTTTACTTTACAAGGAAGGGAAATCAGAACCTCGGTTAGTTGTACCAAAGCCTATGAGAAAGTCCATTTTGGAAAATTTTCATGATACACCGTTTGCTGCTCACCAAGGTCAAGTTAAAACATATGACTTAATTAAGTCAAGATTTTACTGGCCAGGCATGAAACAAGAAATTCAAACACACGTTGCCGAATGCATGTCGTGTAATTCTAGAAAACCAGGCAAAAGCAACGTAGCTCCATTACAATCATTTGAACCAGCATTAAAACCATTCCAAAGAGTACATATGGATATCGTTGGACCTTTACCCACCTTAATTCGAGGAAATGTGTATTTGCTAACTTTTGTTGACGCATTTTCCAAGTATACAGAAGCTATACCAATTCCGGACCAAACAGCGGAAACGGTAGCTAAAGCATTTGTTTATAATATTATAGCACGTCACGGAACGCCTCAGAATTTGATTACGGACAAAGGGCGTAACTTCACGTCAAAATTGTTCAAGGAAGTTTGCAAGTTGTTACATATAAATAAACTTCAAACTAGTGCGTATCATCCCATGTGTAATGGCGCAGTCGAAAGAACGCATCATTCAATGGCAGACATGCTGTCGCACTTTGTAAGAAAGGACCAAAGAGACTGGGATTCGTATGTTCCAATAATACAGTTAGCTTTGCGAAGTACACCACACACAACAACGGGATATTCCCCTTATTTTTTGCTGCATGGGAGGGAAATGGAGTTACCATTTGCAGAAAATGTCATACCGAAATTTCAGATAGAGGAATTGGAACAAGCCGACGTAAAAGAATTAGCAAGGAAGTTGGAAGAAGTTTATGGGAAAGTACGGGAAAATTTGGAAGAAGCAACCCACAAACAGGTGACGCAGTACAATGCAAAGAATAAAACACAAAACAGTGAAATAAAAGTCGGAGATGAAGTATTGCTACACTCCACGGCTTTGAAAAAAGGTGTTTCCAAGAAACTTTCAAAAAAATTTGTCGGACCATTTTATGTGATAGAAAGAATCAATCCAGTGAATTATAAAATCAGAGCGCAAGACGGCACAATGTCTGTAGTTCATGTGAACAGATTGAAATTGTATAAGACACAGCACTCTAATAATCAAGAGGGCAGAGAAATGCATGACACATCGGAAAGCGGAGCGTTACTGAGTCGCGACGGACATAGCAATAAAGAGGAGAAAGAGGAAGAGACCGTAAACGTACAGTGCGCAGGCGCAGGGCAGTACAGAAATAGGGAGAAGCAAGGACAAGCAGAGAAGGAAGATAATAACTGTACATATGACTTGCATATCGTCCCGGGAGCATGGGAATCCGACACTATGACTGATAACCAGACAGACAAAACAAACATGCACCAGGAACATGTACAGACAAAGACAGAAAATGATGACGAAGACGAAATGCCATTAAGTTTGCTAAAAGAGAAATTGAAAAAAGGAGAAGACATTCCTCCGTCTGCCAATCTTGATAAACTGATATTAACACGCGAAAATGACGTACTACCTACAGAATACCCGGAAGTTCAAACTAGATATAATTTTAGGCCTAGGAACATAAGTCAGGCTTCAACTTCGAGAGAAATAGTAGAAAAATCAAGGGAGGAAGGAAATAATACAAAGTATAATTTACGACCAAGATAAAAATAAATGTTTTGTTTTACAGGTTTCATCTGTATATGGATCGTCGCCTTATCAACAATACCAGGGAAGGGAGTGAACTTCCAACAACAGCAGGAATTAAATAAGGGACTTGTTTTTTTAAAACAACAAGAAATCTTGTTGTCCGCGAATAAATGGTCGATTGTTTTAGATTTTTCGTTAGAACAATATTACGAAATTTTAGAGAATATGACAGAACAAATAAATATTGTCAAACATACGGTAAATAAACCAGAGTTTATGGAATTTGAAACTTATAAAGTTTTAACAGAAATGTCGAAAAAAACAGTTCAAATTTCATTGTGAAGGTTGGAGCACGAATTACAAAGATTGCAGATAAAAGTAGTAGAAATTGATGACGAATTATTTTATTCGGAGGGTAGAACAAAAAGAGGACTTATAAATTTGGGTGGATTAACTTTAAAAATATTGTTCGGTGTATTAGATTCAACAGACAGGCACAGAATAAATCACCAGATAGAGTCATTAACCCAAACAAATGAAAAAATAATCGACTTAATGAAACAGCAAATTACATATGTAAACAAGACTGCAGATAGAGTAGAACAAAATTGCATTAATTTAAATAAGTTTTCCAAAATACTAAATACAACACTGCATGTGTTAGATAACGTTACAGAAGACGTATTTTTCGAAATAAATTTAGTCATGAAAAATATGGATTTGTTAACAAATTTGCAGATTATGGCGGATACGTTAAAACAAGTTCAACACGATTTGATTCAATTTAGAATGATAGTTGATTTAACAACAGCCGGAATATTAAGCTCATACTTATTACCCCCAATATTGTAAGTTATTTGTCATTTTACTAATAGTCATTTTTTTGTATGTTATACAGTTCTTCAGTACAGCTGGCAGAAGACACATAACATTGAGAATCAAGGTCGCTGACGTTGCAAATTCCGTACCAACCACACAATCTACACAGCCGAGAGTGAAAACTGCAAAGTCCACACTTCCAAACGTTGTCATACAAGAAACAAGCCAAGAACCAAGTAATATTAAGGTGAAGCCAGTCTTCACGGGCGCAGGAATTATATAAAAGGGATTTTTTTTAAAGGGAATTTTTTAAAAGGGATTTTTTTTATTAGAATTAAACTGAATTTTGCATTAGGCAGGTTATGGGAAATAGAATTAGAATGAACTAGTAACAAAATTAATTGAGAAAAAAAAAGAAAGAAAGAAAGAAAGAAAGAAACAGTATGTTTAAATAAAATAAAATGTGTAGGCGTCAATTCGTTCCCATGGTAACCGTGACGTTGTAAAGAAAGGAAAAAAAAATATTAATGGAGAAAAGTAATCGTAGTAAATTTTAATGTGTTAGCTACTCTCAACCATCTCTGTTGCAATCAACGCAGCAACAGACAGCATCCCAGATATGCAACAACGAGCACAATATTAAAAATAAGAAATAAATAAAGAAATAAATAAATGGAAAGTATCAACGAATCGACGAACGGATACACACGCACCCGTTCGAATCCAGCTAAGGTGGATACGAGCTAGGGGGGAGAGATGTAATATCTTAAAAATTTGGAAACCAGACCCTCTAAATGGATCGCAAACAGGCCAGACATTGGGCTGGGTAAACCAGGAAATATAAGTGTCAACTTAGCGTTGCACAAGGTATTCATAACTTGTTGATGATTTGCGGAATTGCATTTCAAAGGTGGTTGACAGTCTAGTAATTGCGAAATACGAAATAAGTATTTTAAAGTAGTAAAGTTAAGAAATACGCGGAAAAGGAAATTCCAAGTAAGGAGTTTTGGTTTGAAATGTCACGGGTGCCAATGGACAGACGTATTGACGCACGATGTTATAAAACGGGCGGACTGACCAGTTCGGCTCTTGCTACTCCACATTCTTCACGACTGGATCGACAGCACCCCGGTGCCAGTTTATTTTAAATTGTGAACATTTCGTCATGAAGACACTATGTAAGTAATCTATGTAATTCCATTTAATTTTATATCTAAATAAACTAGTCATTTTATTATGTTTTTTGGGAAAACTAGCTTTTGTAATTTGTACATGGAGATGTACCCTTCCTTGCCCTTGTCCTCGTGGTTAAGATGCAAATATATATTTTGAGCCATCCTGATAAATCGTGTCCCGGGGTAAAAGGTGTCAGAATAAATATAGGGCCCTGGGATACGACACAGTCATTCCGATACCACTAGAATATAATCTGGCGAAAGCCAGGCGAGCGAGTGAAATAAGTTACATATTATGCAAATGAACAATGAACAACAAAAAATAAAATAAATGAACTAATATGATAAATGTACTACATGAAAAATGAAAATAACTCGCTCACCTGTACTTTCAGATCATTCCAGTAGTATCGCAGACAAACAAGATTCGCTCAGAAGTTCACAAGCAGCCCAACTCAGGAAAAGACAGACGTAGAATTAGCACGCACGGCTAGTTCACAGCCATAAGGAAGAAGTCAGATAAGAGAAGAAGGGGGAGGGCATGCGCATAAAACAACAGGTGTGCGCCCCTGGGACTAGAGCATAGAGAAAGATAAACGCAGACTAGAATTTACAAAGAGAATATAAACAAAGAACCTAACTACCAGCGCCTAGCGGTATTCAGACAGAACTATATAAGCTTTAACAAAAACAACACATCAATGAAAATACCAGTTCGTGTGCTTAAAAATGGAGTGCAAACTAATAATAATAATGTTCTAAACATCGCAGAAACTATGCACCGAACACGACAGAACAACGAAGGGGTGACCTTTGAGAGTTGGGGGATGAACTCTTGAGATCATTCGCCTCCTATTCGATAATAAGGCTCTCCCAAAGCACGTCCAGGTAGCTGACCATCTTACAATACTCTTAAATGTGCATAATTCTTTAAGATACTTTACTTAACAGTATGCAGTCGGTAGGAACTATAATAATAATATAATTTCGTTTCACGCAAGATATCTTCAATATCAAATTTCAGCAAACAATACTTGAATAAATGGATGTGTATTAACTGATCGTGTTTTGTTCACAAAAACAGCCTCATTGATTATATGTTATGAATGCCATTTAATATTACTGTTGTACATAATCGATACTTGGAAATTTATTTCCATCTACGTATAAATAAAATGATGTACGTTTACATTAACGTTGTAGAGAAATGATAGTTTCAGCACGTTGTTTAGCTACTAACATTATCTTTTGATATTATATCCTTAGAGCAATGAAAGATTGTTGTATTTTACAGGAAAGCTGGCAAAGATTGAAAAAACAGTTGGAGTTCAATGAATCTGCAGGAGGAAGTTTCCAGACGCTTGTAAGTTATCTGTAAAATTTCATTTAGTCGATTGTTTTTACTTTTTATTTGTTGAGAAAATGACCACAAAGTGACCACAAAGTTTAAAATATATTACGATCAATCGGATAGGCTCTTTACATTCCCTTAAGTGCATTGAACATCCTTTAGCAGTTCAAAGAGGTAAGGGATATTTTGCTTGCTTGTTGTACATTATAAGTCTGTACATTAGTAAAGTTTGCAATAGTTAGCTGTTCGGTGTGCTTTTTAATTTAAAATCTGTTCCGTATATTGTACTGTAATGGTTATGGAGAAATTATGGGATAGCAATAAGACATAAAAAATAGCTAAGCGCATAAAACCCTACCCACGATCATTGTTTTCCTCTTTAAAGATTCTAGCCCGATAGACAAAGTTATTGAAATGGAGGAGGGGTACGGTATAACAATATTTCAAATATAGCTTGGTTAACTACAACATAGTTAGTGGTCTGCTAATGGTATAGAGGGAGGAAAATCACGCATAAACTTGTAAATTATTGAGTCCTCATCTATTATTCTTTACTGCTGAATTTCAGACTCTGTACCTATTCAGGAGAACTAATGTGAATTTCTCGAAAACCTCGTGTGACCATTATGATGGAAAATGTCGAATTACATTTGTATGAGTACGAACGCTTTCATGTTGTTCTTTACTCTGCTGCCAACATCGCGAAATGACCTGGAATATCAGATCTAATGAAAGAAGCCTTATATTAAACAAAAGAATATCGATGAAACGTGCCGCTATTGTATCAATATTATTTTTGTTCTCGAAAATTAGATTCTACGCATTAAATACGAAGAAAATGACATGAATGGAACCTACAGATACAGTGGCACAGCCACGATTTTAATCTGGGGGTGTTAAAACTTATAAAATACATGCAAATAAAATTTAAAAAATAATTTGTTATAAGCTGTTGCAATTCATTTTTTTAACATTCTTTACAACTTACTCAATGAAGTTATTATTCTTTTACGAACATCACTAACATTATTATCATTATCATCGTCATAATCATCACCTACTGTTTATAAAAAGTTTGATATTCCATTTTTAACACATCACAGTACAAAGCATTTTAATTAAATTTTGGAATTAACAGTTTTCGTAAAAGTAGGCCTAATCAGAACTGAATCTGCTTGCCGATAGTATTGGGTTCGGAGTGTTTTTAATGCGATCGTGTGAATCGCTGTAGCAAACGACAGTTAAACAATTGACGATTGAATGACGGATTGACGGAGAAATTAACATGGGTTGTTGTTATTGCAGTAACATAACACAACTAAAGCTACTGAATTGTTTGGACTTTCGTGATGACTTGCAATTATTGCTATTACAGACGAATCTATCATATTCTGCCATTATGAATACTGCAGCAAAATTTGTACAGCGGGATTTGGACTCGATTCGGCGAATCTAAAGCGACGCTGAAAACTAATATATTTGAAATCATTAACGAAATTCTGTTATGTACGGCGAAAACTAATTATTAACCCAATCAACAATTTCACACATTGTATGTGAAATATTTAAAACAATCTTACATTCTCAATTAAAAAGTCCGAATGACTTCATTGGGCATCAAATCCCCGTCCTTCCGGTTTGTAGTTTGCTATTTCCAACCAACAACATTATACTATATGTTTCACTTAATATGAACTATCTTAGGTGAAGGCAGAGGCCACGCATGTGGGCATGTGGTGTGATCCCTTGTCTATAGGCCTATTGGTTAATTTTCATTTAAATTACAAATATGGTGGTGTAAGAATAGATTTAAAACATGTGAGATATCTAACAAACAAAGAATAATAGGCCTACTAAACTTTCGTTTAGATCCAGCTTCTATATTTGTCCATACCTGAAAATAGACTTCAGATAGTATTTCTCTCTCTGTCCGTCCTTCTCCTTGCATTCCTCTCCTTGTATATTCGTTCATTTGAAACATAGACGTCTTTTGACATTTTAAGTTAACAGAGGAAACCGCATTTCTATACTTACAACTTAGGGTAACATTTAAATCCACTCATTAGTGAAGACTTAAGAAGCTTACATTGGACTTCTAACATCTGTGATGTCACTAACATAGCCTAGTTAATAACTTTGATTTCCGTCAAGTTACCAAACAGAAAATTATAAAAAAATACTAAGATAGACGTCCACTACGTCAAGAGTTCACAAAGTAGCTTAGCCTATTTACTAAAATTTACACCTACACCTACACCTACTACTGAACATGTTAAGAACGGCGCCCTTTTTAGGCAGTATGAAAATATTGAACTTCATGATAAGCGGAGGGTTGCATTTTGAAAATACAATAATTAGCGATAAGCGCGACATTTTACAATACAGCTTTCCTTAGCTAAATTTAGCTTTGTACATGCATAAAATAACAATATTAAGCAAACTTAATCCACAAAATATCACAAAATTTAACTGTGCGAAATGTCAAAATAAGCGCGAAATAGGCTCATTCCGTAGGAAAATTGAGAAATGTGTTAAAAAATTTGTGTTCATTTCTTAAGCTATGGTTTGTTGCGGCGATCATCGTCCTGACACTGACGCTACCCAAACTTTATAGTTGGCCATGCCTATCAATTGAAAAGAAGGCGGTCTATAGATGGGAATAAGAAAAAGTGTTTTGCACTACTTCTACTTTTCCAATAAGATGATCGTATATCTGTATGAAACATCATTTTTAAAAGAAAAGATGGCTTCAAGCGAATGTAATTTTTAGAAGCAGATACATTAAAAGATGTTTCAATACAATGAATATGCAATACTTGCAGAATGATCTAATAAAAGTTTAATATATTTAACACTTTCATACGAGCAATTTAATTATGTTTTGAGTCTAGTAGAAAATCACATTGCATAGGCTAATTACCTACCAAAACTGTAAAGCATCCAATATAACCAATCAAGACTAGCAGTAAATTTAATGTAGTGAAATATTTATTACCCTTTATTTCTAATGTGACAGAGAACTTGAAGAACCTGTTCCCAGTTTAATTTGATTCTTATTTTTGTGATATTGTGTGTCTCTCAGACACTTCCAACGAATTTTACACTCGTTCACTGAAAGTGAACAATATTTTGGTTATAAGAAGTTTTCAAGGCGCTGATTATTTATGAGGCTATGGCTCCTCAGTTAAATCAAATTCAACGGTCTTGAGGGAATAATTTGGACCTACTGCTTAATGTATCTCTTATCTAGGCAATTAAAAGATTGTGAACTAGTAAGACAAATATTAATTAATACTGTTCCTTATTCCAGATATATGGTTGCAGAAGAATCTTTCCGATCTTTGTCTTTTGCATTCCGAATTTATCACTGTCATATAAGACGAATCGTTTGACATGTTCTAATCTGTCCTTGTGAGAAACTGGTGCAATTTGTTTATCAACTGTGACAAAAGAAAGAAGGAAAAATATCGCTTCCGACTTCTATGACTTTCGGAATTTTCCAAATTGTTGTGGTGCAATTGACGGTAAACACTGTCGTATCGTGTGTCCAGATAATAGTGGCTCTTATTCTTCAACTATAAATCGTACTATTCAATAGTAATTATGGCACTAGTTCAGGCCAAATACAGGTTTGTTGCTAAGATGTTGAGGCATATGGAAAAGAAGGCGATAGTGGTATATAGGCCTACCAGAAATGTAACCTGACAAGGTAATTCCCAGTGTAATGCCAGAATATTCTCCAGTCCCTGGAACAAATATTATACAGTGAACGCCGCATAATGTAATCGCGGATAATGTTATAAATCGGGTAATGTTATCATTTTTATGAAGACCCGTACGGATTAATACTGATACATTGAAATAGTGCTGTTTAGTGTGATGAAAGATTCGGTTTTTGTTATCACATTTTCCTTTTACGGCTTTATTTCCAAGTATTGTACGTCATTCAAAACTTTGTTTTTAAGGGTTTCGTTTCTATCTTAACTGAATTGTGTTGTACTAGACTACTAGAGGTAGCAATACTATTCCCAGCTTACATGATGACCAGTTAGAGGGGCTGACATTACCTAACTTTCTCTTTTAAGCAATAAAACATGTTTCACCCCACAGTTAAGCTGCATTTGATTTATGAAGATAACAGTGTTGATATGCAGTGATGGCTAGTGTAAAATTAAAAGACTTGAACAGACAGCCGTTAGATGTTTTGCTAGGCGGTGCTCACCACCGATCAGTAGACTTCCAAAAACACTCGTAACTGAGTAAGTTATGAACAGGCTTTAAAACTTAGTGCCCGATCGAATATGTTAACAGCAACCGTACTGTATAGACTTTGCTCGGCGTATGCCCTAGCTACCATATGCTAGTTCACGTGATAGTAAACAAACCGCAATACAGATATAGGAAGACCACAAAATAACTTCTCATTATCTAAACTCACATTACAAGCATGCAAAACGATACTTTCTCCTGTTTGTGTATAATAGTCCCTCCCACATGTTTCAATATATGTTTGCGTTTTAGAATACTTTACTTTCGGCATGCCGAACACGTATTATAAATTTAAACACGCACAATGACAAGGTACTCTGTTGACCAATTTGTGAGGCACCGTACTACGAGCGAATTCACTTCTCGGTACTACTATCAATGACTGCCTTATCAGCCTACGCAATCACCCTCCACCCCCTATACTCAGGTTGTTGGTAACCGGAATCAACTCCCTCTGTGGGTTCGGGCACTAAGTTTTAAAGCCTGGTTATGAAGTATTGGTTAACAGTCTCCTAAAGGAAAATAAAAACAGTTAAAAAATGTTACTGGTTGAAAACATAGTCGCTTGCAGTATATTACTTTATTAGCCTATGAGTAGTTCAATGATTCACAGTTACGTATTATTTTATGAATAAATAGTTTTTAATAGCTTTTAATTCAGATAAAGAGGGAAACTGCCCGTAGCATAAGTGTGCAACATTTCATCAAGATCGGAATAAAACTGTAAAATGGTGAAGTGCAGAAGCATTAGGCTAATTGAAAAATCCGAATATTAATGGCTTAGTGCATATATAGCTTATGATAAGTACAATTCTATAGTTTAGTAAATCTAATTATCACGAATGTGAACCTAGGAAAAATAAATAACACATTTTGCCTCTTACTTACTTACTTACTTACTTACTTACTTACTTACTTACTTACTTACTTACTTACTTACTTACTTACTTACTTACTTACTTACTTACTTACTTACTTACTTACTTACTTACTTACTTACTTACTTACTTACTTACTTACTTACTTACTTACTTACTTACTTACTTACTTACTTACTTACTTACTTACTTACCTACTTACTTACTTAATGGCAATACACAATTCCTAAGCAAGCTGAAGGAATATTATCCAGTTTATGGAATCCGAAGGTTTACTGCCGCTCTTACCTGATCCCGCCATTCAACCCTATTCGTGCTAGCTCCATCCAACCATCCCTCTCAAACCTATTTATTTTAAATCTATCCTAATATTGTCCTCCTCTTTCAAGTGGTATTTTACCTTCAGGTCTCCCAGTCAATATTTTTTAGGTATGTCTTTCCTCCCCCATGCGCGCAACATGTTCAGCCCTTTTCATCCTCCGTGATTTAATTACCCTTACTATATCCGGTATGATTACAGGTTATGAAAGTTCGTCGTTTTGTAGTTTTCTCCAGTCCCCATTTGCATCTCTCTTAGGGTGCTGTCACACTAAACCGATCGAGCGACATCAACCAACCAACTGCTATAACGAACCAATAGACAGCAGTGGTACCAGTCACATCGATCAACAACGAGCGAGTTGAATCAACTGGTCTGAGAAATCAAACCTGTCCGTTTTTTTCAAGCGATAGTCGATGACAAATGGTGGGTGAAGAAGACGGTAGCACTCCGGCAGCACTCCACCTGGATTTCAGAATGGATGTTGGAAGATTTAACTTACACAATAATGTCGTTTTAGGCTCATATTTGAATGAAATAGAATTGCACAAATCAATGAAGGCACTTAAAACTATATGTTCTTATGTAATTTAATTGCACGAATGCAAATATAATTACGATCGAGTTGTCGCACCTAGCGGTAGCCGATCGAACTACAACAAACACGACCGGCGGGTGAAGCTTGAATTAAACAGATGTAGCCTGAGAAAGTAGGCCTAACATTAAACCCTACATCCCAACACATGTAGCATGACGTGCAGGAGATAAGCAGACGTAGGTCTAATAAGGTAATATACTTTACTTCTAATATACAGTGATGAGTAGACCTAGTAAAACAATACAGGTACATAACCTATAATATTTCCGTTGATCGGTGACGCTCGATGGTGTGTGACAAGGAACAGAAATGTAGCCCAGAGCTTTTGATGGCACTCGATTGGTCTTGATCAATCGAAGCTCTGTGTGACAGGCCGCTTAGGCCCAAATATGTTTCTAAGCACCCTGTTTTCGAATACTCTCAGATTATGTTTTTCCTGATGAGTAAAGCACCATCCACAATGTGCAGTCGGCAGTCGGTAATCGGTAGTCGGTAGTTGGTAGTCGGTAGTCTGTAGTCTAAGTATAACGTGTGGTGAGTAATGGACGCCATTCACAATGTGCAGTTGCAGTCGGCACTTGGTAGTCGGTAGTCGGCAGTCGGGAAATTCATCTTCTACTACCGACTGCACGACTGCAAGTAACATATTACGAGATTGAAAATGATTTACTAGTGCAAATAAACATATGAGCATACTACGAGAAAGCAAGAAGTGTTTATTATATAAAGGCCTATTATGCAATTATACAGCGATTCCTCTTTTTTTTATGCTGTAAAATGTATCCCTAACCTCAATGTCGACTGCATATTGTAGACGGTTCGAGTGCTGCTCCCAAGCGGCCGACTGCAACTGCCAACTGCCGACGACTGACTACCAACTGCCGACTGCATATTTTGGATAGAGCTTAAGCGACCATGTCTCACATCCATATAATACAACCGGCAGTAAGTATATTAAGTTACTGTTTTTTCACTTGTCACATTTGTATAAGAGTGACGACATGCCTCAGGAGCTTCCAAATGTCCACTTAACCCAAATTGCACTAACACATGCGTGCTCTAAGTCATCTTAATGCTCAATTTAAAATACATACCTACGAGGGCCATTCAATAATTAAAGAGACAAATTGCTCTGGGGAAAAGACGGTTGGTAATACAAGTTTGATACATTAAGGATTTTAATTTGGCACCACTGGGATGAGATCTAATCAGCTGATTGATCAACATTGCTCTGTTTATAACCTCAAAATTAAGTTTAACGATTTCGGGTCTTCTTGAAAATTCCACATTGGTTGAACAACGTTTTGTGATGCGTTTTTTGATTGCTGAAGGTGATAAACAGCTAATATATACTCTAGAATGATTCGTTTTTGATTGCTGAAGGTGAAAACCCAGCTAATATATACTCTAGAATAACTAAAGTGTATGGTGAAATTTGTATGATCCGTGGAAATTTTTACAAGTGGGTAGAACAGTTCAAAAGTATTCGAGAATCAGTGACTGACGAACGCCGTTCTGGCCGGCCTGTTGAAGTTGCAACTTCCTCACTTGAAACTCGAATTGTTTGGTCCACTGAAGGAGGCATTACGTGGAAAGAAGTTCCAGGATAATGAGGATGCCAAGAAATTTGTGGGAAATTGGCTCCGACACGAAGATATAGAGTTCTTTGTAGCCGGTATAAAAAAAGCTAGTAACCCGTTGGGACAAGTGCATAAATGTTGATGAAGATTATTTGAAAAGTAGGAAAAGTCTTGTTTTGTAAAACTAAACAGTTTTTTCTCCAGGTCAGTTTGTCTCTTTAATTATTGAATGGCCCTCGGAAATTCAAAAATATCTGGTGTAAAGCGCAATGAAATCAGGATCGGAAAAAAATTTTACATTAAAAAATTCTTGAAGTTAAGAGGAAAAAGGAAACTAATTTCAGCTGATATTTATTTCATAAACAATTAATCACTTACTCTAATATTTATTTCGAACAATGGCGATGGTTTATGCACTGCCATTTGTTCACGCATAGGGCTTTGGCCTATAGCCTACATTATGATATGTAACATTAAGGGCCTTGAATAAGGGCATATTAATTGTTTTTTTAATTAAATGTCGACAATGTCAGAGTTTTGGCATGACACATAGGTAGGCCTAGTTACAATCCGAACGGAACATTGACAAATTCACGGTTCACAAGTCCGGTTTTTTAAAATTCAGCTGTGTTTATACCCCTTTTAGCTGTGAGGCCATATCCGAAGTTCAAAATGTACGTCTATACAGTAGGGTAGGCCACGGAAATATTGTCAATTGTTTCTATTATTGGTGTTTTTCTTTTATGGAGTATGGCGTAATACAGGATGAAATGGTGAGGATGATTCATGGTATGTAATTATGCGATTCGGCATTTGCCTTCACGACTGGGGAAACCATGAAAAAACCAAAATTGGCCGGCCACGGGATTTGAACCGGGAAAAATTAATTTAAGTCGCACCTTGCTTGGGATGAATGTTCCCGCCCACCACACCCTCGCGATGAACTTTCTTTTATACGACGATTTAGCGAATTCTTCTTTCCTCATATTACGAAGAAACTCCTGATTGGACGTTGGTGGTGTGACGTCATACAGCTAAACAAAAGGTGACCGGCTGACAAATCTCTGGGAGATATATGCTACATTTTCGAAACCTACAAACAGTGTATCGGCTCCGCCTCCGCTTCGCGCACTTAAATATGTGGTTAGTGTTATGCATTATTTAGACTATATGCAGAGGTGATTGTGGTACGGTCGGGAGTGCCGAGTGAGCTAGCGGGTTGTCATTTTGGTACAAGGGCTGGTAGCTGGTATTTGGTACGGTCGGGAGTGTCGATTGAGAGCACGGTCGGGAGTTCCGAGGTGGTCGCCATAGCGGAGCATAAGGGGCGACTTACGTTTGATTTATGCCTTTGAACCCGAATACGAGTCCAAGACGTTACCATTTCGGCCACCTCGCTCGATCTTTTTTGCCACAGGGATCAAAACTACATTTTCTTAATTACTATGAACAGTTAATTGATTTTGCAATTTATGTCCATGGCACGTGGCTCGAGTTCCGACATGCCTACTTTGGCCTTATATGCCAAATCTGGAGGAATTCATGACTGTTTAGGCCATACTGAGGAAAAATGTTTTAACAGGATGTTCATCACCCGGTGATAATAGCTTCTCCATTAACTTTGACCTCTTGCGTTCTCTCTCCCAGAGCAAATCATCTTTAGTCTTCCTTTTCTGTTCTTCAGACCTTCTATTTCTTGTGCTACCTGTACTCTGAGGTCTGCCTAGCGTTATATATTCAAGTTCTATAGCTTCTTGATCAAATTCAGACTCCAAATATTCGTAGTCAGTATATTCAATCAACCATTCTTCATCTATGTTAGGTACACTTCTAACTTCTGGTGCAACAACGTTTGAAATGGTTTCTCTATTTTCGGACACAGAATCCAGGAACTTCATGTTTTCTAAATATGGCCACGTGAATATCATACTGCTTGAAGAACCTATTTTCAGTTTAATTTGTTTCTTTTTTGTGTGGTATGTGTCTCTCAGACTTTTCCAGCGAATTTTGCAGTCATTCACTGAAACGATAAACATTATATTGGTTATACTGCTTGAAGTTTTCAAAGCGCTGATAATATCTTATTAGGCTATGGCTTCTTAGGTCAATCTAATCAAATTCAAGCTTTCTGGTCACCTATCTCTGTGGGTGAAAGCTTGATTTTGATTAAATTGACTTAGTTGATAACCCAAATAATCTGGATTTACTACATTTATCACTACAAGATCCTACTAGAAGGAGATCATGTTATACTTTGTTCGTACTGAGAGAAGTGTTGCCTGTGCTAATGAATGTCTGTATTAATTTATCCTCATTTTAAGTAACAATATATATTCTTCACAATCTGTACAAAATGTAAGGGATGGAAACTATACATAATTTCAGTTTGTTCGCGAAACGTGTGAAATACAATTAAAATCAGGTAAACTGATATAACAAAATGCCAGAATGCTTTTATTTAATCAGTGATAATTGCAAATATGATATATACAGAAAATAAGTTATTTTTGCTATCGATTTCCGAGTTAAGCTCCAGATCGATTCATTAAGCACGGCTTACGGAAGGACAAAGGTCTAGTTCGATAAGCATAATTGAATACGTGGCTAACTACATTGAAACTTCCAAATCCCTATACGAACACTGTAAAACAATATGTTCTCATGAGAACTGATTTGCATTTGATAAATTCTTTCTAATATATTGCCATAAAATAGGCACTAAATTGGGTACTCCAGTACCAGTCAACCGATTTAGTCCAATACCAATAGGTTTCTTGCCATGGACGATAAATGCGTGTACCAAGTTTCATGAAAATCCGATAAAGCGTATTTGAGTTATCGCGCATACAGACAAACGGACGGACAGACATACAGACATTTCCCGTCCACCACACAATCTCATAGAGTACCAACCTTTGCACTTCATAACAGGATATATCTGATACCTTTCATAATTTCTAACACATTTTATAATATAATCACTCACGATAATCTCTCTCTCTCTCTTTCTCTCTCTCTTTCTCTCTCGAATCCTATGCCCCCATGTTGGGGCGAAGGGCCTCCAAGTGGAGGTTTCTGTTTACCGATGTGAATTTTGTTACGGTTATTTTCCTAGACAGGGCAGAGGGACAGGTGGTAAGCCCATTGCCCCTTAACCCCCCTCCGGAAACTAAGGTATTACTTGGATGTGAAACAGCCGAGAAATTTTGTCCAGAGGCGAGTTTTTTAACGTGCCGTAGATCTACGACACGCCCCCCCCCAGCTTAAAGTCTCTCCCGGAGGACTCCGTGCCCAGGATTTGTACGTCCTGAAAAACCCATCGGCTGCAGCCGGGTTTGATCCCGCGACCTTCGGATCTGGAGGCGGGCACGCTACCTCCAGACCACCGGACCACTGCAGCCGACACTCACGAGAATAAAGGAATGTTACTGATGGTAACGTAAATGTTAAATGGTTCAATAAATAACTTCATATTTTACCGGTAGTGATATAATTTATGTATCGTAATTTTTAATAAATGTATTGATAATTTTACTGTATAATTTTATAGACTATACTTTAGGCCTACCATTCCAAATTTGTTAAAACACTTAGGGTTCTACCTGCTTTAAAAAAAACCGGCAATTTCTTGCCATGTCTTTTCTTTGAAAATCTATCCTTTTAGCCCTTTGCTCATGTCATAAAGGGCATTGTGCCTTGATATAAAATCTATTAGGATTTCGTCCTCTAAATTGGAGAAATTGCAACAACTCCTTGCTTTTCTCGCCACAATGAAGAGGAAACAAACAGCAAATCACAGAAACCAATATTATTACTACCAAATGTCTAGTAGCCTAGTGCTTTTTTAAATTAGAAAGCAGACTGCAATTAATTTTCTGTACAAATAACAAGTTGTTGAACAAAATAAGCAATAAAATGTAAAAAATTTATGCCACGGTGGAAGAGGCCCCATTTCCAGGGTGAATTGCTAGAGTTAAACTTAGTTTTAGAAATAACTTTGACCTTTGTTCTCATGTCACTGTTTGTAGCAGGTTTCCTAATAATTCAATAAAATTCACAACTTCAGTGCACCAAGGACCTAAAGTTTCGACTGCAAAAGGAACAAATTTGTAGTTGTGTTCTATTAGATTCCTATATTTTGCGGATTTTCTGTTTGCCGCTCTTGAAGCCACTGCTCCAGCGTGACGAGAAGAATACTCCAAGTAAGAAGAGGCAAGGGTAACTGCGCAGATTGCGTCCCACACTAGATGTTGACCCCTGCACCAAGGAATGAGGGTCATCCCATCAACATGTGTTCCGTCGCCCTTGCTCAAACCAACTGCCTCCAAAACTGAAGGAATCTTAGTTGTAATATCCGGCATATAATGTTGTTCAATTCCTGGTACCTTGAGTGCCTGCGTGCACTTTTAGAGCAGCTCAAAGGATGAGTCCCTTCCTCATGAACTTTTTCACCACACACACAGGTGTGAGAGGAACATATATTACACCCATAACGGAGTTCATAAAGGTGTTGTTCTCCAAGAGGGTACAGAGGGTTTTTGAAGGAAGTACTGTGAGTCAAACATTTTATTCTGGTTCCATGGCAGCTATGAGCCTCGCCTTTTGCTTAGGACAACTAAGGGTCAAATTATGCCGAATCATTTAAATAATAACTTCATCCTAATTTTGTTGAGAACACCTGAGAATTGGAATATCGCGTCCATGCCTGCTCCATCCTCCAATGTTTCAGTATAATCAGGGACAGAGATCTCCGTCTGAAGAAAGGGATAACATAAAACTGACGAGATTTGTCGCCAAAACCACTGAACTTAAAAAATCAGGCAGAGCAATATCCTCCACTTTCCGGATTCCATTCCCCCAAAACGTATGGGTAGAGATGCAATGGTCCACTGTTGATCATTTTATTGGTAATTCACGATGTTTTCAAGTGCTTACTTTATGTCTGTATCTATCCTGGCAATTATGTCTCTCTACATCCAGCAAGAAGGGGTACGCCGTAGCGTAGTGGTTGAGGCGCTGCGCTAAAAACTGGAAGGTCGCGGGTTCGATTCCCGATGAGGTCGTTGGAGTTTTTAAATTGGCCTAATCCTTCTGGTGGCACTATGACCCTAGGGTCGACTCAGCCTCTAACAGAAATGAGTACCAGGAGCAATCCTGGGGGTGCGTAAGGCTGACAACCTTACCACCTTCATGTGCCGAATGTCTAAAAATCTGGAAGCCTTAACCTCCTGGAACCCTGTGGGCCTCCATGGCCTGTAATACGGAACACATTTACTTCCAGCAAGAAGCCGTTCTGAGAAAGTATGTTAACTTGGGTATTGCAAAGCAATGATTTACTAAGTAGTATGCAACATGGTAGTTTAGATACTTGATCCCAGGGACATGGTACCACAAGAAGGATTAGTTCAGAATCGAAGTCGAGCATTCAGTTAGATGATCTAGTTAACATGTTCATAAATACGAAATAATCAAAACAAAATATGGTAACAATTTTTTAGAACTTGTATGACAAGAAGTAACTGGTGTAAATGCAGAACTATATTCTCAAAAATATTGTAGGAGAGCATGGTATTCAGGAAAAAATATTTGGATCATGTTACATTCTATAACATGTTCTTAGCCTAGTCTATCGTTACATGTAAAAGCTATTGAAGTGAAATTTTTAGCGACGGAAACGGATTCATTTATGAGCATGTTCTTTATTTTCTTTAAAGGTGAATATTTAACTGATTAATAATATAAGTTAGGGAATTTTAGACCATAAGAAGGGTAACTAAGGTAGAAAGACAAAAAATTCCTTAGGACAAATAACTATATATATTAAGAAATAATGCATTCTACAATAAAAACTACAACATCAGAGAACTGTTTTAAAGGATAATCTCAATTCTGGCAAATTACGCATTGTATAAATTTCGTTACATAATGTTAGTCTCATAAGTCTCTTAATAATATGCTATACATACACTTGTATGTAATATATATTACTTCGGAATATGTTTTGAAAAATGTTCAACAAAAATTAAAAGAAACAAATATTTTAGGCCCAATTTTGAAAATTATGCTTGACATGACGTTCTGTTGAAATTGGTGATGTTGCCATTGATTATAAATACGGTATAACGATAACAATAGAGCTAAAACCTACATGTAATCATTACAACATTGTGGTTTTTAGTGAACAGATTATTGCTTCGTAAAGAGGGTGATGTGTACTCACAGAAAGCCTTACTCAGATTTCCTTCTGGGAATTTCATTTAATTTCGGACTCATGTACAATGCAACTGAGAGAATGCCTTATGACTTGAGAATGGTTATAGCTGTTACTGTGCTAATTAATTCCATTGATACGCACAAGGGAAATACAACAGATTAACTTACCTTCGTGACGAATGGAACTATTCTGTTAACTATACCTCATTGTAACTATAACTGATTGTTATATAGGTAATTTATTATTTATCTATTCACAGAGGGATGTAGCGAATAGCGGCTATATCTGAGCACAGTATATTAATTACATATTGACGAAGTGATACGAGAGCACTCTACAGTGCCATGTGAACTTATCAAAGCCACATACACTCCATCCTAAACCCCACTGGATCATTTTGCCGAGGTATCAGTCTCACCTCATTTTTCAGCGATTTAGTAAATTCTGTTTGATTTTGAGGTCAGATCGCTGGTTGTGCAATAGTCGAAGTAGATAACTTGTTAACTCTTCCGGCAGACGGGTGATGGTCATAGGCCTGAAACTAATCCTTTCTTAAATACTTAAAAATGTGAATGATCACTTTTCGTCATGTACTGCGTGTACAATCTCGGCAGACGATATATGCAAGACGTTTGTCTTAAACAAGTAGTATACCAAGAACTGAAACAATTATTCATATTGAAAGCTTTACAAAAGTCAGAATAATAAGGCTTTAGTCCCCTCAATGTTCTATTTATTAGAATATCTCTAGTGTATAACTATTTTCCAAATATGACTATGTCTACGAGCTCACCAGTCAATCAGTCCGATCACTTAATAATCCATCCGACCATCTAATCATCCATCCGTCTGTCCGTCCATCCATCCATCCACCCATCCACCCATCCACCCATCCTTCCACCCAACCGTGGATCTGTCAGTCCCGTCCGCACGACCACTTAAGGAGGAAGAACACTGCCTCCGTTCCGTTCAGTTGAATTTGGATATTATTTCAACAGTGTAAGCATAGGAAATGCTAAAGCATGCGAAACTGAAGCAGTGGGCGGCCGGACTTAAAACGTTTACACTGTCGACATAATATGCAAGATCAAGGGAAGAGAACGGAGACTGTGTGCTTCCTCATTTATCGATATTGTAAGTTATAAGCGGCCTGTCACATAGAGTATCGATCGATCAAGACCAATCGACTGCCATCAAGCGCTCGCGACTACATTTCTGTTCCTTGTCACATTAACCATCAAGCGTTATGGAACAATCATTGCCGAACTGCTATCGGAAAGAATGCAGCAAAATTTTGCTCGCTGAGCGAAGAGGTGTGTATGTTGCAGTTCGATTGGCCACCGCTAGGTGCGACAACTCGATCGTATAATATATTTGTATTGGTACAATTAAATAAAATAAGAACTAAGTGCATTAATCGATTTGTGCAATTGTATTTCATTCAAATGTGGTCCTAAAACAGCATTATTGTGTAAGTTCCAGCATTAATTCTGAAATTCAGTTAGCTACAAAGCTTCAGAGTGCTACCATCTTCTTCACCCGCCATTTGCCATCGATTGTCGTTTGAAAAACGAACAGGTTTGATTTCACAGACCAGTTGATCCCTCATGCTCGTTGTTGATCACTGACGATCGATGCTATGCGAATGCTACCACTGCTGTCTATTGGTTCGTGATATCGGTCGGTTGATTGCTATCGCTCGATCGGTTTAGTGTGACATTTCCCTAAGGAATGCTGACGTGCGAGGAACTGAAGCAGTGGGTGGCCGGACATATCTTTACACTGTCGACATAATATCCAAAGTCAACGGAACGGAACGGAGGCAGTGTGCTTCCTCCTTTACCCATCCATCCGACCGTCCTCCCGTCCAATTAGCAATCCGTCCGATCGTTCAGCCATTCATCCTGTTGACTATCAAGCCATTCTGCCAACAATCCATCCTTCAATTCATCCGTACACCGGCCTACTTATCAATGTATCCATTCTTCCTCCTTTAATTTGTATAGCCTTCCTACAGCTCGCCCTTCTGTCTTATGTTTAATGGCTGTCTATCTTGATCTATATTCCTATTTTCAATCCTTCTTCATTATTTCCTGTTTTGTGTCTGTATTATTTATCTGTATATTTATACATTTATTTTATTTCCTTTTTAATTTATTTAAATCTACATTTGATTCAATAACATTTACTTACAGTTCGTCTTTGTTTCAGTTTCTCTAATCTGTTCCCCTTAAAATGTATGTATATAAGTGACGTTTACTCATACCTGGTGATAATAAGGGGATCAATGGAGCGCTGAAAGACATTGTATCAGCAGATCATAAAGATGTATAGTCCTTGACCTGAATACCGCGGAAGTGTGCCAGCACAAAGAAGACAGCGTTCCCCTCCAGGCGCGCCTTCCGTGTCTTCAAGAAGTCGCTTAGTTGTGTGAGTTTCGTCATACCTATCGCAGAGATCGATTCATAATCGGCACTCAGTATAACGCGATTTTTTCAATTCTTCCTACTAGAAAAAATAGCAAATTAGTTTGACGACGATTAGAGTCCTAGATGTTCACTTCCACTTCACTTAATCTTTCGCGTAAGGTAAAACATTGAAACTACACTCTACATGGTCATATGTCTGTAGTCATTTTCACACGTACATCTAGAGAATTGACTTAAGAGGACGATGATTGTTCAGAACTTCCTATGTGAAGGTCTTTTTATTCTCTCTTGTATGGGAACAAGTTTAAAACTTAGTGATGATGAATTGGTGAAGTAATATAATTATTATGATACTAGCAACTCGTGCTACCTAAAATTTAGCTAGATTCATAATGTTGGCATGTCTCTTTTTTTTTTAACGATTTTTCATTGTGGTATGAAGTGCATCTACAAAGACACAAAACTGCAACACGGATTATATTGCGTTTCGGTGGCATAAAGAATTTTATTTAAATGACATTTACAAACTTGTGTAAAAATATATTCATAGTAATTATAATAATGATTTTATTTATCTATATAAACTTGTTTTTAGTATAATATTAGTACATGTCAGCGCAATGTATAGAACAGCTCACATAGTTAATATAGAGATTCTTTACTTAACCTTAATTCATATAAGTTACACTCGTAGGCCTATAAACTGATAAAAGTCTCTTAAAGTATGTGAAGATTTCATAAAATGCGCTGGCAATAATATTAATGATTTAAGTGTAGGTCTGCGATTCGGTGACATCTTTGTTCCAGGTTTAAAGCAGCCGTACAGGTCATGAATTAAATTCAATCTAAAAACAATCTGTCAGGAATTACATTAGGTCCATTACTTGCTCTGGAGCGTTTAAACCTAAAAATACTCGCATTAAAGAATAATGCAAATATCGGTAGTGTACATTTCAAAAGAATGCAGGATATTGTATAAATAGCAGCTGCGTTTAATTATCTAATTGCTAGATTTTTTAAACCTTTTATTAAGTGCCAGTATGGTACTTTATGAGATTGTGTGGGGGACGAAAAAATGTCTGTCCGTGCGTCTGTACGCACCATAACTCAAGTACGCTTTTTCGGATTTTCATGAAACTTGGTATAAACATTCATAATGTCGATGGGAAGAACCCTATTGTTATTGAACCAAATCGGTTCACCGGTACCGGAGTAATGCCCAATTTAGTGCCTATTTTAATAGTATTATATTAGAAAGGCACCATAACTGAAATACGCTGTATCGGATTTTCATGGAACTTCGTATACGCATTTATGACGTCCAAGAGAAGTATCCTATTGAATTTGAACCTAATCTGTTGACCGGTACCGGAGTAAAACACAATTTAGTGTCTATTTTAAAGACGCGGTAACTCAAACATGCTTTACCGGATTTCCATGAAACTTGGTGTACACATTTATAATGTCCATGGGAACATGTCTATTGATATTGGATAAAATCGGTTGAACGGTTTCGGAGTAATTCCCAATTTAGTGCCTATTTTATGTAAATATACATATTCGAAAGAATTTATGAAAGTCAAATCAGTTATCATGACAACATAGTCAATTGTTTTACTGTGATCTTATAAGGATTTGGAGATTAAAATGCAGTTGGCTATGACAAATAACATTGTTGCTTTACATACGCTTATCCAACTAGACTGTTAATCTGACCCTGGTGGACAAGATGTTAACGTCTTGGACTCACATTCACGTTCAATGGTTCAAATCCCGAGCCGACAAATTTGACTTTTTTATTTTTTATTTTTATGTGAGTGTGCGATTGTCAAGATATCACAAATCTGTACAGTACAGCTGATGCTGGACGATTTTAATCTGATTTATAAAAAACTAGTCCTTTGTTCTTCCGTAAGCCCTGCTTAATGAATAAATCTGAAGCTTAACTTGGAAATCAATTAAAAAAATACATATTGTGCATATCATAATTGCAATGATAACTGATTAAACAAAAACATACTGGCACTTTGTTACATCAGTTTACCTGATTTTATTTATATTAAGAATGATATCGTTATAAGGAAATAAATCAACGAAAGGCAGGCTTATATCAAAGCGTTCGACAATTTGATACGTTATGTTAAGGATATAGTGATCCATGCACCATGCGTTATAAACTATACTCCGTGGCGCTACATCCCTGAAGGGACAAGGCCTACCACCCGACCGCTGCGTCATCCACCTTAGGCAGATGGCAGGACTGGGGGCATGTGGTCAGCATGCCGACACCCACGGCACCATGCGTTATGCTCATTGTAATAAATAGTAATAAATGGCTATAAGCTGTTCATGCAGACTCATGAGACTGTTTGCATTAGAATTTGTAAAAAGATAATTACAATAATAAACACTTATAATACTACTACTAGAATCGTTGAAAGAAGTTCATCAATGCATGAAAAGGAACCAGTAAAACCATCTTAGACGGAATTAAGGAATAAAAATCATTACTCATAAGCTTTTTTTTTTCAATTTCTTCGAGGAACACTAAAGCCAAATTGGAAGGAAATCGAATAATGCGTTTTGTCGTGACTGCATAACAAACATTTACAGACGGAAACAGAATACCGAACGGTCGAGTTAAAATAGGACCACGCTTCACTCGGCCAATATTAAAGTTGTTCTCATAGTCACTAGTATAATCAGTGGAGTAACATGGCAGGTAAGACCTATTGCTAAAAGCTGAATGTACAATATTCTTCGTAAAGCACTTTTTCTTCAATATGGTATAACTTTATTACGTCAGATAATATCTAATAATGCAACTTATAGGCTACAGAAGAAAATTACAGACAAAAAATACAATTAACTTACATTAAATTACAGCAGATACACCAGATAAATAATATGGGAGATCAAAAAAGATATACTTCCTCCAGGCCAGAGGATTCAGTAAAGTTGTCCTTGATGCTGGCAGTATTTCCACGCTGCAGGGCGATATCAATTCGCTGCCTCAGAAACTCAGTTGATGGAGGTTCCCCGGTTAGCGAACACAGCCTTCCCCTCTGCCGTTAATCATTTAAAATTTTGAATAATTGATTCTGATTGGAGAAATTCGAATTAGCTTCTGGATTCTTAAATAGGTGGGCCAAAGGGGTAGGAGGCCTCGGGGGTATATGGTCTGCTGATGGCCATATACCACATACCATCTAAAAGCCCGAGTAATGCCTATTATACCTACCAAGTCCTATGCATGCACGTCCTCGTCGTGGCCCCTGGATAGCGCGAAGCATGCAAGGGCGGAAAGCGAACTCCCGACGCTATAATTGCGACCCATCAGCTAAGGGAGAAAACCCCGACAGAAAATCATCGCCCACTCGGGATTGCCGGGTGGTTGGCGTGGTGCTGACAACTCCATCTTGAAAAAAAGACCTTGTTACGAAATCCAAAGAAGAATTAGCCGGACGGACCTACAGGCGAAGACTTGGCAAATGTAATAAGGACATGAGAATTGGAACGTGGAATGTACTATCATTGTATCGACCGCAAGCATTGACAATGCTCCTGGACCAACTGGAGCAGTATAAAATGGACATAGTCTGTTTACAGGAAGTCAGATGGATCGGTGAGGGTATTATAGAAAGGAAAAACTGGACTATGTTTTATAGCTGCCATAAAAAAGAACATATGCTTGGGGTGGGCTTTGTTATTGGTAACCAGATGAAACAAAATGTAATACAGTTTGAGGCAGTCAATGAGAGGGTCTGTAAGCTGAGAATCAAGGGAAAATTCTTTAACTATAGCATTATTAATATACATGCTCCCACGGAGGATAAGGATGATCAGGAAAAGGAGAGCTTCTACCAAAAACTACTGGACCTCTATGATAAATGCCCTAGGCATGACATTAAAATTGTCATAGGCGACGCTAACGCTCAAGTAGGAAAGGAGGAGATATATGATGATGTGGCTGGTAAGAATGGACTACATAGTGCCACCAACGACAATGGAGAGAGACTCATTAACTTTGCTGCATCTAGAAACATGGTGATAGGATCTACCTTATTCGAGCATAAAAATATACACCTAGCAACATGGTGTTCGCCGGATAAGACACATTTCAACCAGATCGACCATGTCTTGACAGATAGAAGACATGCCTCGAATTTGATGGATGTGAGAGCCCTCAGAGGAGCGAATGTAGACTCTGACCATTATCTGGTACTAGCCAAGATTAGGGCAAGAGTCTCTAATGTCAAGAGAGATAGAGGTATCAGAATCGAAAAAAGATATAACTGTGACAAGCTGAAGGATAAGGACACTGCATCTCAGTATGCAAATGAACTGGATAAGTGCCTGGCGAACCCAGAACTGAGTGAGAATTTAACAGCAGAGGGTAGATGGGCTTCCATGTCGATAAAGATTAAAAACACAGCCGAAATAGTATTGGGGAAACGAACTGATAATATCTATAAGAATGACGATTGGTTCGATGAAGAATGCAGGGCGGTAACAGATGGAAAAAATAGTAGGTATAACAGCATGCATAGTAAAAGATTTACAAGAGCGGCTGTGGAGGGGTATCGAGAGGCTAGGAGAAAGGAAAAGAAGATACATAGAAAGAAAAAGAGGGAGCATGCTAATCGTAAGGTGGAGGAGTTAGAGCACCACAGATCAAAGAATGAAATTAGACTTTTTTACGGAGAAATTAATCGTAATAGAAGTGATTTTAAACCTGGGACAATAATCTGTAAGGATGAAAAAGGAGATTTACTTATGACGAAAGAGGATATTTTAAACAGATGGCAGAGACATTTTAGTGACCTTTTAACTAACAAAGAAGGTGTCAATGGTGATGATGGTCTTAGAGTTGAGAACCATGGAGACAGTATGGAGGACAGACCACCAACAATGGAAGAAACACAGGAAGCAATCACAAAATTAAAGAATAACAAGGCCCCTGGCCTGGATAATCTGCAGGCGGAATTACTCAAGCAAGGAGGCCAGGAATGTACTAACCAAATCCACTTATTAATGACAAAAGTTTGGGAAAGTGAAAACATGCCCAACTCCTGGAATAGCAGCATCATATGTCCCATCTTTAAAAAGGGAGACCCTCTGGTCTGTTCTAACTATAGAGGGATCAGTTTGCTGAACACCTTCTATAAAGTATTTTCTACCATCTTATTCTGCCGGCTAATGAAGCACACGGAAAAAGAGATAGGTAACTATCAGAGTGGGTTTCGACCGAATAGATCAACGGTGGAGCAGATATTCACTCTCAGGCAGATTCTACAACAGGGGAAGACAGAAGCTTGCTCTGTGACGTCACTGCTTTCTGCTCTGACTGCTCGCGTTATATCTCTGCGAGGAGCATGTGAAATGTAGGCATCAGTGAACAGGGGGGAAGAGAGGGGCATTAGTATTGCGGGCAGCGGGAATTTAGGGGGTTAGAACTTACGTAATACGTGTTTCCGAGTTAATGAAACATCAATCGATTTTTTTGATAGTTTATCGGTTAATTACAGCGCAGCAGTTTAACATATTATAAATAATTCTATTTTTCTATTCTGTGAGAACAATTGCCTTTCCACAAAAGCTATGTTCTTTGACAAAAATAGACAATAGGCTACTATCATTTGAATTAACATAATTCACTACAGTAAAAATGATAAAAAAAAAATGAACTGAATTAATTACCATACAAGCTCGTCTGCACCTTAGATGATACAAGATTACAGTAACAATTTTCTGACTTTCCTGTCTCTTTTTTCTTTAACAAGTTTATCAATGTTGGGACGTAATGTTTGAGCAATATTTAATCGAGGACTACATTTAGGTTGTGATTTAACAATGTACTTCTTGATTTGAGCTTTGCACATTTCATTAGTAAAAAAAATTGTTCGGCCACATATGTCGATCCAAAATTACATAATATTCGTGCGGCAAGTCTCGGGAATCTGGTTTCAGAGAAATTTCTGTAAAAGTTACCCAAGACCACTTTACGTTCGTATTTGTCCTTTAACAGATCGTCGCATTGTAAGTTTAGCAGTTCCAACTGATACCGGCAAGGAACGTCTTTGACATTAACTGAATATGGGGTAGCAAAAAGTTTAAACATTGGAGAAAGGTTTTCCACATCCTGAAACCTCGATTCGAACTGAAGAAGAATGTTTTGCAGAACTAACACATGTTCTGCAGAGAGAACACTATCAGGATCGCGTACTTGCAATAACTTTGAAAAATGCTCCGTATTTCCAACCAGAAGTTGTTCTACCCACAGAGCTAAAGTGAATAGGTCCTCTAGTACCTAGCTCTAGCGTACTCTAAACACCCCTACTACCGTGCGCTCTTGCTGACGTCACACACAAGGGATCCGCATGCTCTTGCTCCACAAACGTCATCACAAGACGTAGTTGACTTCCCCTGTTCTACAAAAAACACATGAATTCCACATAACCACACATCACCTATTCATAGATATTAAGGCAGCCTACGACTCTATTAATAGACAGCAACTGTATCTAGCTATGAAAGAATTAAAAATTCCGGATAAGCTGATTAGGCTGACCCAGATGACCATGAGTAATACTGTGTGTCAGGTTAAAATCCAATCCTCGCTGACAGCTGAATTTGAGTACATAAATGGACTGAGGCAGGGGGACGCTCTAGCTTGCTTATTATTTAACATTGCCCTAGAAAAGGCAATAAGGGATTCCGGAATACAAACGACTAACACTATATATTACAAATCAGTACAGCTCCTGGCTTATGCCGATGATATCGACATAATCGCGAGATCAAGGAGAGCAATGCTTGAAGCATTTAACACGCTAGCGGACCAAGCAAATAAGATGGGGCTGCAAATAAATGAAAAGAAAACTAAATACATGATCTGCAACCCAGTAAAGGCGTGTGACTTAAGCAAACAACTTGAGGTCGGAAGTTATAAATTCGAACGAGTTAGTAAGGGCCATCTATGGGCCAACTAGAGTGAATAATGAATGGAGGATCCGCTACAACCAGGAATTGTATGAATTGTTCAATGAACCTGATGTAATCAGGTTCATTAAAATGGGTCGCCTAAGATGGGCTGGGCACGTAGCGAGAATGGAGGAAACAAGGCCAGCTATCAGAGCACTCCATGTTGACCCAGGAGGCCAGAGACAGAGGGGAAGACCGAGAACCAGATGGGAGGATGATATTACGGACGATGCTAGAACCATGGGAGTGAAAAACTGGATGAGAGCTGCGAGGAATAGGGGTGAATGGCGGAGACTCATTTGGACAGCCAGGACCCAGGAAGGGTTGTAGTGCTATGGATGATAATGATTCTTAAATAGAATGAACAACAAGGTTAATAATTATAATTAGATAGAAAATTTAGTAATATACCGGTACTTAAATACGTTTCATGACTGTATGTAAAATAAATAAGGAAATATTTAACTAAATGTGAATTACAGATGGCTAGAAGAAACTGCATATTCCTATAGTTATTTTCTGAACTAAAGCATTGAAAAAAAACGTAAAAAAGGTTTTGAAATATTACATATTTAATAGACCCTAACTGTACTATCTTCATTGTTCATGTAAAAATTTACTCAACATTTCAAAGATCGTTTTTGAAGAACACTTTCTTGTTTGAATCGACGTCATAATACATTATCATTTATCACTAAGCAAGTTAAAATATTTGATAAATTCTTGCAATCATACAATACTGTTATTGTTCATCTTGAAGGCTGTAAATATTTTTTGTGCTAGACATTGAACCGGTTTGGGCTTGCAGAAAACAAAGAAAAGACAAAGTACAGAAAAATTATTGGCAGAACAGGGAGTATGGACAAAGAAAAATCCAGATTCATAGGGATTCAGAAATCAAAAAGCAGTTAAAATATCTGTGTATGGTTTTAACATTTAGAGATTTTCTGCTGCGTGCCTTGACTTATGTCTAGTGCCTGTAATAGTGCCAGACTACTTCAATCCTTCTCTAGAAACATTAAAGTGACTTAAAATCTACGATCGCTTTAACTTCCACTCTATTCTACTTCCATTCCAAATCCTACGTTCCTAAATACCCATCTATTCATTCTCGCCCTTTGCTACTATTGGCTCTCACACGTTCCCTACCGTTATTAACATTAATACCTAATAATTAATTCCTAACATTATTAATACCACCATATTACACAGTTGTATACATCTTCAATCACTGCTACCCTATTATTTGGCTTCTCCTTTCAACCTAGACTTCAAACAAAAACTGTCTAGATACCTAACTCACATAAACATATCTTTTGTTAACAGTCGGAAAGTAATGTTATTTGCCCCCCTTTTTTTTACATATTTTGGTAAGACTAGTTTTAAATAGATTTGTAAATAAGAAGGGCGTAAAAAATCAATTAAAATATACATGAAATTAGATGTAACTTATAATTAAGTGATTTACATTAATTGTATTTTTTATATCTTAAATGTGGGCTTACTTCTGATTTAATATTACTAATATTTATCTTCCATCTGACCTTCATATGCACATTTTAAAATCCCAGTAGTGGAGAAATGAAACAATTATTGTTATTACTGCATGCATTTTACTGTAAACTGCATACATTCACCCTTAGGCTCGGTATTATAAACAAAGTTTATCTTTAGATTAAGTTAAACCTAATCTTAAGTTTAACTCTAGTTGCCGTTTTATAATGTTCTGGTTAAATTAAACCGTAGTGCAATGGTGTTGGTAGACCTGTTGGCTGGGAAAAGAAGACGAATTGGCCTTGGAAATAAAAGAAAAACAATAAGAACTGCTAATTTTCTTGTATTTGTTTGTATATTGTGACAAAAATGACTGACACAAATAGTTCAAAACGTTGCCAAAACTTTTCATCCAATGAAATAGAATCTTTAGTCAATTTAGTTCGAAAGTATAGTGAGATCGTAGAATGGAAAATCTAAATCTAAATTGAACTCAGTTTTATTCAGTGTAAGTTAAGTTTATTTCAATCACAGCTAAAATAAGAAGCTATTCATTGCTCATAAAGTGATCTTGTATTAGCATTTGTCTCACAGTACAACCTTCTCTGTTTAGGCCTACATTAAAATATTTTACGTTCCGGAAAGTAATAAAATAAGTTTTGTCTCTTCTTCTCATAGCATGTTGTATCCGAAATCGAATTTGTTGATACTGTCTTATCGTGTTCTGATAGCCATTTTCATTAAAACAATTATTACGTCTTAAACTGCAGATTAAACGGTAGAAAAGGTCCAGTTAGGTTAAACTTAAGATTAACTTGTAGTTATCGTTTATAATACGCAAAAATCTGAAAAACCAAAGTTTAAACTAAAAGTAAAGGTTAAACCATGATTATAATACCGGCCCTTAAACTTTGTGATATTACTTTATTTCAAATTCATAGTGTCTCCTCCAGCTAACTGTAGTTAATGCATGTTTCCGGTTCATTGTGTTGTTGATGTGTGCTGAATTTAGTTTACACTATGTGGAATTGGTTATACGGAGACAAAGGAATCATTTACATTTACCATTAATCAGATTGGCATTAAGTTAAACTTGGCAATGCATGAGAGGTGTTAGACCTGAATATCATGTCTCCCGAAACATATGCTGGCCGATCCTAATTTCTTCAGTTTAGATTTGTTGTTAACTATTACCACTTTTATGCGAACTAAAATTTATTTTCTCGCTACTTCTTTAATTCCTCCCCCGTTTCCACTGTATCCTTGTGCACTCATCGCCACAATGTTTTATATTCGAAATCGCGAATGACAATTAATTCATGTGCCTACAGTTATTTTCGGTCTAGCATTAGTTATTAAATAATAATATAAACAGTCTACACTTGCAGTCACGTAAAGGCTAATCATATTATAAGTTGCGCCGGGGGATAAAATACTTGGAACTAGGGGACACTGTAAACACTCTTTTCACTACGGGATTAGGCGCATCTGGCCCAAAGGCCAGTTAAAATGAATTTAAGTAGCCTTTGCGCCAAGGGAAAAAGAACACAAACATACACTGTGGGAAGCGTGCTGTATATTCTAGAATAAATCATACTAAATTTTGGGCATGTGTGCCAAACAATAAAATCTAAAGATGAAAGTATCTGAAAAAAATACAAAATTTATAATCTTGCTGCTTCTTGACTAACATCGAAATTCTTAAAGTTAATATTTCTTTCCTTACGAAAATAATTTGAATTATTAAAAAAACTTCTAAAACATACAACATAACCCAAGCACATTACATACTGAAAGTTTTGAACTGCATACTGAATATACCTGAAAGGAAAAGATTTGATCTGAAGGATCAACGTTCCAGAATTTAAACTAATATCCCCAATTAAATACAGGTAACCCTAGCTAACTTTTACACTAGAACATAACCTACCTTGAACATACATCAATTTTCAAATGGAAATCTTACATCCATTTCACATCTCAAAACACTTACATACATTAAACAAATCTCGCTCCTCCTCAAGGCGGCACACATAATCTAAAACTAAAAAAACAAAATCCGAAGACATCTTCAAATCCCGCTCATTGACCTGAAGATGGGTTATTGCTGGCTAGGCCGGAAAAACAAAACAATGCGCAAAGGATAATGGGTAATTCTCTCAGGTAAGCACAGAGGACAGAAAAAAAATAGAATTAATAAAATGACATGGAAAGGAACACAACTACATAACAGACGGACTCAGCAATAAATAAAACAAATAAATACACTCCCAAAGAATTATAAGTCAAACGCGCGGGAAACAAGATGGCGGACCCGCGCCAGGAGGTGAGGCGGCAAAACAGACTAAACTCTAAATAATATAAAATAAAATCACCAATAATTATTAAGAAATTAAACTAAACACATACCTGAGAGAAGAGTACCCACTCACGCCATAAATACCTTATCAAGGCGACCCATCGTCAAACGCCAAAATTACATCACAAAATGAAGACACAAACCGACGTGGACACTGCCACCTCCAACCAGCAAATGACCGCGAGCCTAGCGGGCAATCTGATAATATAGAAGAAGCAAAACACAACTCACCCCTCAGCACTAGTGATGAGCAAATGCAAGACCAAGACCAAGACCAAGGCGGTCTTGGTCTTGGTCTTGGTATTGCACTCTCAGTCTTGGTCTTGGTCTTGCATAGGTAACCCTGGTCTTGGTCTTGGTCTCGGTCTTGCATCAGTGGTCTTGGTCTTGGTCTCGGTCTTGCATACTCGGTATTGCATACTCGGTCTTGGTCTTGTTGCAAGAGTCTTGCAGTTTTCTTTTAAGCAACTTACTGTGATCGATGATTTAAAGTTACACCGATGAAATGTGTGTTATTGCTTGCGAAAGTAACGAAAGCTAATTGCTTTTAGTTGCTTTGACCGTGTAAACAGTAAAAAAACAATTAAAACCTATTCATCTCTAAGTACCCACCTAAATTTAGCTATTAGTTACTTTTTCTTGTTTATGGCCTGCAGCGGTTTCAGTTATTTTTAAGTAGAGTTCATAGCCTGCTGGGTCCTGCTCTTCTGCTCTCTTCCAAACCAGACCTATTATTGATATCTTTCTTCAGTACAGATGCTTCTTCAGACCTGAAGTATTTCGATTTGTCATATGAATATTATATTGTAAAGTTTCAAATTGAACGGCTGTGGAGACAATAAGTAATATTAACAGGATGTGTATGAAATGTTTAAAAGATTTCCGCATAAGAGAGAGGTTCTATCTGACCTGTTTAAAACTGTATAATGTAGCAGCAAAACATAACTGCAGTGAAGCAGATGCTTTAGAAATTGTGCAATCTATAGGAAATCATACAATGTCCATTCGAAACCCAAACCCATAGGCTGCAATAAACAATATTTCTATTTCCATATACCCTAATCTTATTTATAACACATTGCGAACAGAAAGATTTCCGCCACCCCCCATAAATTACTTTCTTCTTGCTTTCAAGTTTCGGGCCTTCAACTAATTGGGTCATAAATAATAACTATTCTTCATGCAAGTAAATATTTCTAGACCAGACATTTTCTACTTTTAGTATCTTTTCCCATTCGATATGCATCCTTAATATCAATCAGCAGCAAGAACTTAAACACCGCCACCGTTATGTGTCAATAACAAAATTGTAGTAGTAAAAAAAGGTTTTCAATGGATGTCCTACCTATCATAAGCAAAATGTAGGCCTGTATAGCTACAGTACAATTAGATACGTAACTGTAAAGTAATAACTAGCAAATACCCATCAAATAAGTTCCTGTTTTAATTAATCTACGGTTTAATGGTGTTTTATTGAATAATTATAAAGAATACCGGGCGTATAACATGATTTTTCAGACTTCACTTTGTTTTTAAATTTTCTGCAAGGAGAACGGAATGAGCTGAATAGCTATGTTATATTTTGTTCAAGTAGACAGGAAAGATTCTATATGTGAGAGTAGGCTATGAATATTAATGATAGGTGTAAAAAAAGGATATCATCGTTAATGAAATAGGATACTGAGCATGGTAATAGGCGTTTTAAGTTACGGGGGTTATTGTTTAAAGTTTTCAATCCTCAGTCATAGGCCGCCCACATGGCTGAGTAGTTGGATCGCTCGCCCTCCACCGCCGGGACCCGGGATCGGATCTCTATGGATCCATGTGGAATTTGTGGTGGAAAAAGTGGGGTTGGGGCAGGCTTTCTCGGGGTGCTCCGGTTTCTTCTGCCATATATCATTCCATCGTCGCTCCATTCATCATAGTATGTCCATTTGGTTGTAATAAAGAATTATTATAAATCCTCAGTCATACCTTTCTTTTAACCCAGTGAGAGGTTAGAGAAACTAGTCATTAAATAACTGTATGGTAGAATTTTTACATTTTATTAATAAATTATGTGGTCAGTATTTATATTGTACGCAAAATGAAATTTCATATATGTCTTAAGGCCTTTGTTATATCTGTTTGTCTTTCGTACCATAATACTAGAAAACTATTGCAATTAAACACTTTAAAAATGAATATGGAGTGTTTATCGTGAATTTAACTCCAACCAATTGAAAGAACTAGCTGTTTGGAATGCCATTCAGAGAAATCCGTCATATTAATTGTAAGTTTTCATTGCAGTAATTTGTTTTAACGTAGTGGTGAGAGAGGTTGTATACGGATTTCACATGTATTATTTGAATGGTGCGCTCGTTTTTGGATACGGACAGCGTCACGCACCGGGTCTGCTCTCATTGGTTACCGCACGATGAGGCAACCTCTACATTATAGGCCTACCAGCCTTGGGACTACCCCGGCTAGCGACTCTGCGGCGCCTTTGAGTAGCGGTTGCTGGCTCGCTGCATAGACAACTGGGCTTTATAAAACTTTTTCGAGTAGCAAGACTGCAAGAATCTTGCAGTTAGGTTTTGGTCTTGCCAGAGTCTTGCAGGCTTGGTCTTGGTCTTGGTCTTGGTCTCGGTCTTGCGTGGTCAGTCTTGGTCTTGGTCTTGCTAACGCTGATGCGGTCTTGGTCTTGGTCTCGGTCTTGCATTTCCTGCAAGACCAAGACCAAGACTGCAAGACCAAGACTGGTCTCGCTCATCACTACTCAGCACCCAAATGCATACAGCCTATCACGATTAATTACACACCCTTCCTAGTAACAATGTAGATAGTGTATGTTCCATAATTACCAAACCCTTCTCTAATACGCTAATATATATATTCAATCAGAAAGAGAGGAAATAACATGCTATGCAGAAACCAACAATGATGACCAGGCTTTAAAACTTAGTGCCCGATCGAATATGTTAACAGCAACCGTACTGTACAGACTTTGCTCGGCGTATGCGCTAGCTACCATATGCTAGTTCACGTGATAGTAAACAAACCGGAATACAGGTATAGGAAGATCACAAAATAACTTCTCATTCTCTAAACTCACATCACAAGCATGCAAGACGATACATTCTCCTGTTTGTGTATAATAGTCCCTCCCAAATGTTTCAATATATGTTTGGGTTTTAGAACACTTTACTTTCGGCATGCCGAACACGTATAAACACGCACATTGACAAGGTACACTGTTGACCAATTTGAGAGCCACCGTACTACGAGCGCATTCACTTCTCTGTACTACTATCAATGACTGTCTTATCAGCCTACGCAATCACCCTCCACCCCCTATACTCAGGTTGTTGGTAACCGGAATCAACTCCTCTGTGGGTTCGGGCACTAAGTTTTAAAGCCTGGTGATGACTTAATAATGTGTAGACCAGCTCTCATCTTCATGAAATTCCTTTGCCAACAAAATATTATTTTCCATAAGGCTTGCCGAAATTCACATAGGCCAAACATGATTACTTAAACGGCTTCTTTAGATCTTAGAGCCTACTCTGAGCCTAAAATGGCCTAAAATGAGCCTGAAATGGCTCAAGCTCAATGCCTGTTTTGTGTGGCATAATTCTGAGACCACACACACACAGCGCTATGAACCAGTACACTACTTAGGAGATGTTCGCCTAATTTCACAAAATGAATTATTTGTCCCATGCAAGTTGGACCTGTTCAAAATATAATGGCAGCAGCCACCGTCATACCAATGTGTGTCTGGTGGACAAGGTATGTCCTCGAGAACTAGTGCCATCGTAAAAATGAATTCATGCTAATTGAGCTAAATGACAAATGTGAGGACTATGGGATGAAGATAAATATAAATAAGACGAAAATCATGGTTATTGGAAGAGAACTCAAGAAGGTAGACGTGAGAATTAAGGATGAGGTTAGTGAACAAGTAGACAGATTCAATTACTTGGGCTGTACTATCAGTAGCAACATGAGCTGCTGTCAAGAAGTAAAACAGAGGATAGCAATGGCGAAAGAAGTTTTTAACAGGAAGAGGAAAATATTCTGTGGGCCTTGCAGTCAGCATGCCGACACCCACGGCCGTTAATGGTGGTTTCCATGACCGGAGCCGCTACTTCTCTATCAAGTTTCTCCTCAATTTGAATCACGAGGATGAGTGCACCCCGTTCCAGACCTCCCTACCTCAGAACAATCAGAGGAGGTACCGGGGATCGAACCCGGGCCGACGGATCCCTAGTCAACGACGCTAACCACGGTCGAATCACATACAAACATCATTGATTCCCGGTGCATTAAGTGAAATCGGCATGCATTTTAAAGCAATTTTTATGTTATTATTAGACTTCGGATTTTAGGTCAAAACCTATTTTAATCCTTAAGTGATATATGGACGAAAACTTGTATATGCATGTTTCATAAGTGAATATGCCTAAAACTGATACTTTTATAGGACCTAAAACAGCCTATTTTTACGTTAGAGCCTAATATTGCCTTTTTTGCTTGTTTTTCCTCTAAAGTTCAAAATAGGTCATTTTTTATTATAAATTCTAGCATTTATTTTCAGTTCATAATAAATTTTTAGCTCGGAATGTGCAGTACATGACACAATTATGACATGGTTAAGTAGTAAGAAAGATTTCGTCTTCAGTAGAAAAATTCCTTGGAATTCCCAAGAAAATGAAGTGTTTTTCTCCCGACTCCCACATCCAGGAAAAAAAAGTAGGCTAATTCTCTGAATCACTGAGAAATACAAGGGGTTGAATACGCTAGTATGATATGCGTAGATTCTGGACGCAGGGATTAGGTTTTCACTGTTATGGTAGTAATACAGGCCCTAGTGCCCTAATAGGTGTATATAATTCTGTGTACCATAGGCCTATATATGTGTTTTATCATGATTATTGATTATTGGTGACTTCAATAAATATAATACTCTGCATTGCAATTGAGATATTTCAGAAAACTGGCAACTTAATGATTTTATAAGAGACTATTTTACGATTTTTAGTACCTAATTTCCAATTTTTTAGAGCCTATTTTAGGTACCTAAAACAGCATTTTTAGCGACCTAAAAGTCCGAAGTCTAGTTATTATAAACTACTGTATAATGGTGAATCTAATTAATTATCTAAATTCCGGTTTTCCTGGGTTTCGTCAAAAAGGGGGAAGTGCGAAAGTTTCGTGTGGGGTTACTCAAGTCTCTTTATACAGTATATGTAGGAATAAAATAAGAATAACGTACTACTGAACCACAACATCTATTATTTAAAAATTGTCATAGGAACACACACTGCATTATTACACATTGACATTGTGTCACTGCATCACATTGATTGAATGTAATTTGGGATCAGTAACTCATGTTTTGTTACAGTGGTAACTAATGGTTACAATAAAACTTACTTCAACCAACTTAACCATAAATCAATTAAAACATTATGAATGCTGAAGTGTAATATATAATTATTATTATGTATGTTCTACAAACAAATGACAGGAAATCCAGACTCCTCTATAACCGCTACAACATCACTAATCGTTGACTCAAAAGCGTACTTCTTAGGAATTGGTTTTATTTTCTATAGACCCCCTCAACATATCCTTCCGCTGTTCTACAAACATGCCATCAGCCGTGGCTGGGGAAAAAAGATTAAAAACATATTGAATTGTTTTTTAAACTAAAAAATGTTTGAAGATAGAAAACTCTACATTCTATGCATTGTTCAGGTAAATGAATAATCCTTAGCGCTATATCCTACGGGAGACTTGTCTACCATCTGATGGACGACGATTCTCACTAAGTATGGTACCATTGTTCCGGTTCATATTGAGCCATGACAATTCCTTCAACTATCTTTCAGATGCTAGTTGTAGTTTGAAGTAAGTCATTCATGAATCACCACTCTTACTACATATGTGTATTAAAATACTTTTTGGTGTCCTGTGTAGATGAGAAGATGCTGGATTGTAATTTCCAAGCGTTGTAATTAATTCACTTTGATTAGCCACTAAGGATGAATGGAATAACTTCTCAACAAGTCGGCGGATGTATTGTGGGATGGTAGGAATCTCGAAGTCATTGTGCAGTTGGTCATGGGTTGTATAATAATAATTAACAACCATATCCTCCAATAACCACTTGTAGATTATACATTGTGGTGCTAGTAGTAGTAGTAGTAGTAGTAAATGATTTATTTTCCCTGGCAGAGTTAAGGCCATAAGGCCTTCTCTTCCACTCAACCAGGTTTCAGAAAATATATACAATGTAGGTTTACATAAATAGCAAATTAGTGAATAAGAGACTTATGACTAATACTAAGACTAAGGTTAAGGCTAATCATAATAATAAATTAAATAAGTAAAAAGCATAGGTTTCGTAAAAAGCATAGGCTTCATAGAGAGCGTAAGTGTCATCAAAGAAAATAGTAATAATGTTACAAGTAAAACAAGGAATATGTAAAATTATGTTATAATGGAAATTTAAGTCTAGCTGTAGATACGTTATAAGGAGACTAAGTAATGTTATATACAGTGAAAGATGGAGTGACTACAAAGAGCTAGTTCTGTTCAGTGGGCAATAATTGCTTAATAAGCGCAGATTTGAAAGAGTGTACACTCCGACTACCCCTAATATCTTGTGACAAGGAATTCCAATAACGGGCTGTGGCTATGGTGAATGAATGAGAGTATGAGGTTGTATGATGACTAGGGATTGATAACAGAGAGTTGTGCTGCGAGCGTGTACCATGATTATGGTAGGAGGATAGAAATGTAAATCGGGGAGCCAAGTAAAGAGGTATGGAAAACTTAAGAATTTGGTATAATAAGCACAGAGAGTGGACCAAACGTCTATTTTGCAAACGAAGCCAAGACAGATGCTCGAAATATTTTGAGACATGATCGTGGAAACGAATGTTAAAGATAAAACGAACACATGTATTATGAACACGCTGAAGTTTCTGTGACAATTCAACACTCAGATCTCCATACAAGATGTCGCAGTAGTCGAAATAAGGCATCACTAGGGTCTGTATGAGGGTTTGTTTTATTCTAGTAGGAAGGAAGTTTTTCAGTCGTTTTAGAGCATGCATGATAGAGAAAGCCTTTTTACATATATGCTTGATTTGGGAATTCCAATTCATGTTTGAGTCGAGATAGATACCTAGATTTTTTACTGTTTCTGTGTACGGGATAATAGTGTTGTTCAGTGTCACTGGTAGCAATGTAGCCTTGTTGATGGATGACACGAGTCTTTGCTGTCCTAATACAATTGTGCTGTCCTAATTGTGGTGCTAGGTGCATATAAAAAAGCGAGCTGCATTTTATGTCGATGTGTACGGATGCATGCTCTATGTAACGTTAGTTCTCAACACAGAGATAACACTCTGCTCGACAATAGAGGCAGCCGTTTTCGTAGACTATGTAGAGCAGAATATTTATTTCTTTGAACATTATGTTCTTTCATGTTTAGTCATGAATTGAGAATTACGCCAGCTGTTTATTTTTTAACATATGGTATAGCTGTATTATGGTGCAGAAGTAAAGGTGGAGATACACGTTTGCATTTTGTGAAAATAAAGTTAAAGTTGTTAATTTTTCTTCCATATTTTAGCCCACTTATCAATTAATTGAAGCTATTGTTGAACTACCCTGTGCGTTATTGAAACATTCACTGTAAATTGCAGTGTCATCAGCATATTGCTAAATTGGTAAAGACACGATACGTATCTGAAGTTACATAAAATTGGAGCGATGACCGATCCTTGTGGAATACCAGGTGATATGTTCCCTCTTGTTTCTTGAAGAAAATGCTGTAGGTACTTGGGCTCTAAATGTGCGATTCGTTAGAAAAAAAAATGGTAGAGATTAAATAACCTGGTAATTTCAGATTTATGAATTTTGCTATTAATCCAGTGAGCCAGACAATATACTTTTCCAATATCTATAAATGTTGTACTGTAACGTTGAACCCAATGCTTAGTTATGATGCATTGTTGATATGTTCGGCAAAAAACCAAATTGTTCATCTGGTGTAAGAGGATTTTTAAAAATGTATTCACAAAGTTTATGAAGTATTACTGTCTCGAAAATTTTCCCCGTGGTATTTAGTATGGTGATTCTTGTGTGATTTTGGACATTTTCCTCGTTTTGGGAATGTTATTATGGTTGATTTGTTTCAAGGTTCCGAGAAACACTGGAGTTGAAGGCACATGTTAATGATATTGGTTAGGCTTATTATTTTCTTCGTAGGAAAATATTGAAGAATATGATTATAAATACCATCCGGAATTTTGGAGTGCTTTTCGAGAGTGATATCTCTTGATATACTTTCTGGCTTTTGAAACAGCTGCTTGAAGGAGTTGTGATTCGAAATAACTGATTAAAGCTTTATAAAACGCTACAATCTGACCACTGTTACAATCTGACCACTGATCTAACTCAGCCTTCCAACATCATTGACACATGAAGATGGGGACACCCAAGGCCATTATTGATAGAATTTCTGACAATATATATCTTATCAAGTAGATCCTCAGTTGTCTTATCGAGTTTCAGTGCATTAAGTTCCAGATGTATCCTACCTCAGAAGAAACCCGACAATGATTGGAAATCGAACCCGGGCCTGCGGATCTGTAGCCAGCAATGCTAACCATCAGTTTAAGCATTAGAACAGGTATAATTAATATTCATAGACATGTTCTTACTTCTTGCATCAAAACTATGGAAACCATAATATTTTAAAACTAAGGAAATGATTAGAATTACAAGAGAGAAAGGGGAAGATACATATCTCTATGCAGGTAAAAGTTATTTTTCAAACCTTATTCGAAGTTTCCAGATTTATAGATCGTGCATTATGAATCACAGTAAATAAAAGAACTCAAAAGAAAACAAGGAATGTCACAAAGATATATTTTTAAGGCGTTGGTGTCATCTGGTGATATTTCTTGTATACGTAATATGATCTCTTAGTTTGAGTTGATACCATGAGATGTCCTGAAATTTAGAATGTATATTGAGAGAAAACAAGCACCTGTTGTGGCCAGCTACAGACTGCAAATCTGTTGAGCAACTTACAACTATCAAACACAACGATTGAGTACAGCCTACTTACACATAGTGCAATCTAAGCATTATCTTGGTATAAGTAGGAATCTAAATATGTACAAAGGGAGTCAGGCAGCAGCCCTGTCTGTGGCCACGCCACTCGGGCCTTTGGGCCCGAGAGAAGATAGAAGAGATTGCGACGACATCACCCCGTCAACCCTTCCCGTGTGTGTGCTGTTAGCTCTGAGTACAACATATGAAAGGTATGAGAGATATGTATATATTAATTAATGTAATCGATGCATTGCAATAATCTGTATCAATCTGTAGAGTCATCATAAACTATGTGATTAATAGACATCGGAATTGTATGCACTAAAAACTGTTAAAATATGCATGCATTTATGCTGCTAAAATATGTAAAATATGCACCAAAATCTCGAAAATATGCAGTTAAAATGCAATCTAATCAGTAATCACATTCAGCGTGTCCAATTATATGTCCTCCTGCTGACTGTAATTGGATTTGCAGTAGATTATCATCATATTCTCTAAGTGTTCCGGAGTAAATTTATGTCTCTGTTGGCTAGTATGAGTTTGTATGCTGAGAACGATCTCTCGACGTCCACAGATGTCGTAGGGCAGTATTTGTAAGAACTTACAAGTTCTGGTGAAATTTCCTCTGGAAGGTATTTGTTCACAGAGCATAAGATGTTAATCCGGGATTTCTTTGTATATTAGAACACTGTACAGATTTTCACCCAGTTTTTCGCATAATTTACAGGCGCACAACTAAGCTCATCTTTCACTTTTTCAAGGATTAATAGGGCATCGTTAAGGAACAAACCACACTTTTCTAATGTCTGAATTGCTTCAGGTAAATTTTTGTAACGAGTTTTGATTACATTTATATCCCTATGTAAAGTTTCACTTTTGAATACTTCTTTTGAACGCTGAATTGAAGTGGTATCACTTGGATCCAGGCCGCAAACAAATTCTTTAACGGCACTAAAATTATCTGAATAAAATAGAGCAGCATTTATCCATGTGCCCCAAAGCGAAATAATTGGTTCTGGTGGTAAAGGTCGTTCCGGAAGTAAATCTCTGTAAGCGTTAACTCGCACGGGAGCTTTCAGAAATACCTTCTTAGTACTTGAAATCAAAGTGTTCACTTCAGAAAATTGTTCCCGTACTGTTTCTACTACTCTATGAAGTCCATATACAATGCAAGTAACATGTATTAAATGGGAATAAAATGTTTTTAGAGCCGAACCAGTACTCAACATATAGGATGCAGAATCTGAAAGGAGGACACAAAACTTGTCGTCGTTGCCCTCTTCTGGTCACAATATCCTTAGAGAGTAATTCACAAAGCGTGCTATCGTGGAGTGATTAGCTTTTTCTAAGACCCTACAAGCGATCAAATAAGGCGTTCCCGGGTCTTCTTCACTTAGTTTGCCAACGAGAAAATTTGCGACATGGCGGCCACAAGCGTCTGTAGTTTCATCGACTACACCCCATATATGGTATTTTGAATTTCAGTAATTGCATTGCACAACAGTAACTTCAACTTGGAGAGTTGTGATTCCCAGCCTCTCACCAAAAGCTCATTATGGGTTTCTGAGTAGTAAGCAGACTGCACAAATATTTCACGACTATAAAAATTGTTAATACTTGAAAATAACGTTCCATTGCTTAAAACAGTTTGATATATGCATGGTGCATACTAAAATTGCAAAATATGCAACAACGCCAATAATATGCTTTTATATGCACTATAAACTGTATATATACAGTAACAAGTGATGGTAAAACGTACTTAAAGTCTCCTTTCCATATCATCTGTTACAGCAGGTAGAATATGCATTTCCATATAAATCCGATGTCTAGTGATTAAATATGAATACTTACACATATTTCTAACTAGTAGAATATGAATATACTCTATATGTAATTGTTGTTAATATAGTTAATATTATGTCATATAATATAGTTCTTATGCCACACTAAAAAGTATCACATTAAAATAAATAAAACCATTCACCATAACAAATGGTGGAGGCATGTCTAAGACATTATTAATTACAAAATTGAATTAATTCGACATGTCTTTTCTTGGTATTGATACTCTGCAGACATAAAATATCAGACAATTGGTAAAACAAAAAAATCTAAAACTGGTGAATGTTCATTTTTATCTTCTCTGAAGACCAAGTAATTTTCGTATAGAAACAGAGACTCCAGAGTAATTTCTGGATGTCATTTTTCACATTTATTTAATTTATTTTCTATTAGGCCTATATTACATCAGGTGGAAATCAACCTGTCTGTAAGCTTTCCAACGAAAATAGTTGACTTTACAATTGTTTGGTTGGGTACAATTTATTCTTCTTTCCGTTTTTCGAGAAAGGAAGGGCTCAGAATAAAGATGATACAAATGACAATGATTGAACATTTCATTTAAACGATATAAATAATCTCAGTTGTGTGGTATTGGTATTTAGGCCTAAATTAAAAAAGAAAAATGTGTTTAAAGTTTTAAAATAAGATAAATTAAAAGCACACTTTTCCCTCACACAACTAACATTACGTATACCATAGGATATAAACTTTTCACCTGTTGTTTCTTGTACCACTTTTTTCCTCAAGCGTTTTAATTGTTCCCATTTCCCATGCAATCAACTCGTACTTCGTGCAGAAACCTGTTTTCCTACCCACTCTGTAGTATGTAACATAGAGAAACTGATTTTCGTACCTATTCTGTATGTAAGTTACTAAACTCGTCCTAAGTAAAGAAATGGGTTTACTTACCATCTGTACATAATACTCAACTCGTTCCACGTACAGGTACTGGTTTTTCCACCATCTCTATGTGGGCTGAACTCGATCTATGTACAGAAACTGACTTTCCTGTCATGTACTCAATTTGCCCAACGTAGAGAAACTTATTTTCCTGATCTCTCTATATGTAGTCAACTCGTTCTATGTACAGAAACTGGTTTTTCTATCCCAACTCGTCCTACGTCCAGAATCTGTTTTTCTTTACCATCTCTATGTGTTCAACTCTTCCTGTTTATAAATTGATTTTCATACTCCCTCTGTATGACTCAACTCGTCTCATGTACAGAAACTCGTTTTCCTATAGCCTGTATGTGTACTCAACTCATTGTAGATACAGAATGTGGTGTTCCTACTCTATCTATATGAACTCATTTCCTCCTACGTAGAGCCAGTATAGCATTAAGTATCGGCCTCCTAGAAGTTTTGTACCAGATACAGAATACTGTGCTGCATACACAAGACAGCACTTAACTAATCCATTGGAGTTGGCTGGACTTTTTTAAGAGCCTGATATTTGTTATTAATTCGAGCAGACAGTCAATTGTGAATACACCAGGTTGTCTGAAAAATGAAATAAGGGTGTCTTTGAGCAACATAATATCCATTGGAGAAAATATTGAGTTCAATACACATGGTTATTATATTAGCAAGCAAAGCTGACCTGCGAAACGAGTGGGCAATATTGGCGCTAAATTCGAATCTAAAAAAAATCCTTCATGATTTAAATGACATTTTTCTGAACATATGTGTAATGCCTTTTCTTCGTGTTGCTTATGACATTTGTTTGTTCCTGTGTTCAAAAGAAAAAAAGTATTTCAACTTTTTCAGAGAATTCAAACTATCGTTACATTATTTATTAACCTATTAACGGGAAGCAAACCCACAATCTTCGGTAATGACGTTCTATCAAGGAACAAACCACAGCAATGACTGCAAGTTCATTCACATTTTGTGGAATGGATGCTTTTTGCTATTGAAACATCCATTTATTGACGTTTACATTTTCGCTAGAATCTGATTGACAAAACAAGAACGTTTATTGATCTGTATTAAGTTAAAGGAAAACTATAAGAACTTGTGATATTGCCATTGATAATCTGTTTGGAAAGTTTAGAAGCAATCACCGCAATGTGTTCAGTGTTATTCGATCTTTACCGTGAAGATTGTTCTTAACTCTCATCTCTTAAACTATCTGTCTCTGTCCACCCACAATCTGAACTTCCTCACCTTTCATCTATCTCTTCTCCCTCTTTCGCTTCCACTTATCTTCTCACCTGCTTCTTTCTGTACATCTCTGAAAAATAAAAAGGTCTTCATGAGATCAAGGTGCAACTGTTTTATCTCCACGTTACAGCTAAATTAGATTAAATAGCTTTCGAATCAATTCTCGCATTGCCGATCTCTTTTCAAAGAGATTATTTACTAGCCAACTTCAAACGGATGAATCACTTAACTTACTAAGCGAAAGTTGTTAAAATTCATACATTATCATGAATGATAATACTTTTGTGAATCCTCTGATAATATTACATAAATAAGGTTGAGAAAAAGATGGAAGTAAAAAAGTGTTTTAATGCATATTGATTTGGTATTTTACTATTGTGACAAAAATAGGTGTCAATTGCAAAACATAAATGAATTAAAATGTATAGTTCTTGGGGCAACATGTTGAGTATCTTGATACCTTGATAGGACTACTTACGTATTTTTTCACATAATCTTAGTCCATGTATAATTACTGGAAAATTGACTTCGTTTCTTGAATAATAGTCAAGTATGTCTGAATTTTTCTTTATCGTCGTCTCATATTTTCTAGTGTGGATAATGGAATTAAAACATACAGGCTAGCTAATGTCATTATTTGATATTCTTTGAAAGCTTGCCTGCACAATTTAAGTGTTGCAGTATATCTGAAGGATCTCCTCAGTAGGACTTAATAATTTGTTAAAGATGCAGAGCCCCACAGTTCAAATCCGTTGGTATATGGGATTATGTGAGATAAAAGTAAATGCTTTTTGCACTGGCTATAGGACAAATTTGCTAAGACATCTTATGCAAAGACCTTCATAATTTTGTTTTAAGAATTTCAGCGTGTTGAGTCCATGTAATTTTTTCCGTCTTCTCTACTATTTCACTCATACCGTCAGCTGAGTACGTATTGAAATGTAGCCTACTAACTTCACTTTTTGCAACAAAACAAACAAACAAAAAAGATAAAGAGAAAATGTGCATTTTGAGCTCTTAGAAGCGCATAATAAAATATAAAAAAATTCGAAAACGATTTTTCACTTCTCACTACCTAAATCATGTATTGTACTATGTTACGTTAATTACGAATCTCTTCAGTACTGTAGCTTCTTCCTTCGTTTCCTCAAATTTTACCTTGATGGATAAGGTACATTCCAATACCCAGCCGTGTGATACAGAACAGTACATGTACCGTATGTCAGTCAGTTAGTAGGCTACGGTGATATCTTCTATTCCATTGTTTGTTACAATGTTCACCCATTTATATAACACGCATTAGGCAATCCATATCGTGATTTAGGAGAGCTGCTCACAGTCGCGATAATTTTTCGGTCTCATGATAACTTTTTTGAGAAAATATAATGTAATACTCAAGAAAACAATATTTTGTGGTTTCATTAATGCATGCTTAAATCATAATTTCAGTCCTACGTGATCATACATAATCATAAACCATAATCTAATCGTATACAGTCATAATCTCAATCATGCAAGATCATACTTTATAACCTAACCATCCACAATCCTAAATCATATCTAATCGTACATAGTTATACAAATTATTTCAATCATACATGATCATACATCATAATATAACCGTACATAATCATACATTTTCTCAATCACACTTATTTAGTCATACATAATCATTCATCATAACCTCAATCATACATAATTATACATATTATAACCATCCATAACCATAAATCTTAATCTGTTCATAAATAATAAAACTAATCTAATCGTACATTATTGAATGAATGAATGAATTTTAGCCTTCAGAATCCCTTAAGGGCCATGGCCTCCTGCTGTTGCAGGGAAAAGCCCTCTAGTTATACATCATAATCTGAGTCACACATAATTATAATCTAATCACACATCATAATCTCAATCATACAATCTCAATCTCAACTTTATCGTACATAAGCATACAACATTTTATCAGGCGTGCATAATCATACATCATAATCTCAATCGTGCATAATCATACACCATAATCTAATTATCAGTAATCATAAATCCTGATCTAATCATACATGATCATACATCATTATCTAATCTCGCACATACTTATACATCTTAATGTAACTATATCTGATCATAAATGACAATGTAATCATACTTAATTATACGTCATAAACTCAATCAACTGATTCTTTTCCCCTGAGTTTACCTTCCCCTTGTAGGTACATTTTACGCGGCCCACGCCGCCTGGGTCTTAAAGGACCGCCACCTGTCGAGGGAGGGAGTTTCTATGGATCACATACATACTGTTTTTGACCTGACAAGAATACGAGGGCATCTCCGGATGAGTGAACAACCCTATGCCGGGACCAACTTCGACACAACACGAGCACATGGGATGAAACACCATTCATAGCCCACTAGTATGCTCATAAAGCCTCGGCAATTCACCGGCCGCTTATGGGAAATGGCGAACTGACTCGTTCACAGCATTCTGCCGACAGAGGTGCGGTAATCTACCTCTGCCGGCCGGTATCAAAATGTGAGAGCATGAGCGGAAAACCTTGTTTATATTGTGACAGGTTGTATTCCTATTTCAAGACTAGTGATTAATAATGTTTGTGACCTAAACAGTGTAGAGTAGAAGGTAAGTTTTCCTCCTCTTGGCAGCGCCACTCGGTGAGAGATCCTTAACTTTCTTTCATAACAAGCGGAGAGGCGAATTGTCCAGACTTTAAGAATGTAATGCGGGCTATGTGCACACATTCCGAACAAGGCGAGGATGGATAAAGGGGATAATGATGATAGGTGGGGACCAGGAGAGCCTGAAGTTTCCCGTAATTCGTCTCACAGGTGAGGAAAAACCTCGGAAACCCCATCTAAGAAACTTCTCCCTAAGTCACAGGGTGGATATAATCTCAAAAATATGTTAACCATAAACTAATCGTATATATCATCATAATCACAATCTAATTAAACAGAATATTCTGCTTTTTGCAATATTTTGAAGCTAAAAATGTCCAGATTATATGTTAATTTTTAAAATTAATATACATTTAATATGGCTAGAAACCCATAATCAGCACAAATGCTGAATATTGAGTTCTTCACTTTATACAGTGAAAATGTTAAGAGAGGTTTGTTTAAAAGCAAAATTAGTTAATTGCTATTCATCTAATCACCAATTGTGCTAGACTCCGTTCTTTTTTACATGAGGTGGACTATATGGTACCGGTAGGCCTATATCTAAATTGTCTAAACTATTGGAAAAGAACATTCGCTCCAGTATGTGATTAAAATTATTTATTTTAGAAATAAAATGCTCGTTTCACGTTCAAGGAAATATTCCTAATACATTTTGTTAGATAATCTCAGCACCTTTGACAATTAGAGACTCGTCACTTGGGAACACCTTCAGTACTCTCTAGACTATACAATTGTGTTCCTGTTCATGTCAAGCAAATTGAAGACAGAAACATTTTGATTAAACTTAAGTTGGTTTCATTGTTTGATTGTATGAGCTGTTAACAATAAAATGTAGAAATATAGTCCGTTCACTGGTATTTGGACCTTAATTTACTATTAAAAAAATTAGGTTTTCAGGTGTGACAGCAACTTAATCTATTCATTTTGTCGCGTGCCAGACTCGAAAAAGAGTGTTTGACGCACCGCCGTCTCGATAATTACACTGCCTGTCCATGCTTAATTATAACATGGAATACAGAGTATTGTTAAATTGCCTAATTTCTCCAGTAGAGGCGACACAGTTCACACCCAGATAGCATGAAATTCCAGCGTATTTCAGTTTCCGAGCTTATACTTCAGAGGACAACACAGCCTACGGTAATGTAAAGGGTATTGAAGCTGGGTGTGAAAGGTGCTGCCATCTGCAATGTCCTCGCGTACGCAAAATTAGCCGTATAGGACAGTCAGTGTATACACGAGTAATACAGTCTAGAAGGCAGTGGTTTGACGTAACCGGAAACGTTACTCATTTTAATGATCTATAGTCTACAAAATGTGTACAACAATTTCCTACATTGGCAGGTTGCCACTTCCGATAAAATCAATAAAATCAGGTAAACTGACGTAACAACAGAAGTCGTTTTTGTATATGCATGA